>JAVXUO010002956.1:0-276787 GCA_033065855.1 Escallonia rubra
CAATTATTTCTCAAACAAAAGGGCGAAAACGAGAAATACGCATGAAGAATCCGATTGAAACAACAACGGGTCAAAAAAAATTGCGAAAGTGTGCGTTGTGTAATAAGATGACTGATCATGACAAGAGAAACCATTATAAAGTGTTAGGTATCGAACCTGGCAGTATGGTCGAGGAGGACGATGATGAGGAAGAGTGTTAGGGTTAATGTTTCAGTTGTATAACGAATAACTTTTATAATGTTTAAATTTGTGATTTGGTTTGTTGAATCTTTAATTTGTGATTTGGTTTGTGGATTATTGATATTTTTGGAAGGGCCTATTCGCGCACACTTTATCGCCAAATTCATAGCTTGCGAAAATCTTGTAATTTTTTTGTCACTTTTTTTCGCTCATTGCACCTCAGACACGCTAGTTAGCCCATTCGTAAGAATTTCGGCGAAAAACGAGACACGTTATTTTTTGGGTTTTCCTATGAAGGGCCTATTCGGGCACACTTTAGGGCCCAATTCATAACTTCCGAAAAATCTTGTACTTTTTTTTGTCACTTTTTTTTCGCTCATTACACCTTAGGCACGCTAGTTAGACCATTTTTATGAATTTCGGCGAAAAATGAGACACGTTAATTTTTGGGTTTTCCAATGAAGGGCCTATTCGGGCACACTTTAGGGCTCAATTCATAACTTCCGAAAAATCTTGTAATTTTTTTTGTCACTTTTTTTTCGCTCATTGCACCTCAGGCACGCTAGTTAGCCCATTCGTAAGAATTTCGGCGAAAAACGAGACACGTTATTTTTTGGGTTTTCCTATGAAGGGCCTATTCGGGCACACTTTAGGGCCCAATTCATAGCTTCCGAAAAATCTTGTAATTTTTTTTGTCACTTTTTTTTCGCTCATTGCCCCTTAGGCACGCTAATAGGCCATTTCTATGAATTTCGGCGAAAATCGAGACAAATAATATATTTGGTTTTCCTATAAAAGGCATATTCGCGCACACTTTATCGCCAAATTCATAGCTTGCGAAAATACATGTACATTTTTTTAAGGGGTTCTTTGCTCATTGCACCTTAGTCACGCTAGTTAGGATAATGGTAATGAAGGCGTCTAGCTTCATTCTTTTTCAGCTCCCAGGCTATCCTATACCTAAACGTCAAGGCAGCCTTCCTAGTCCACGACGTATATCTGAGCACCTCCGAGCGAGCAATGTAGTCCATGTACTTGAGGACGTAAATCCCGCAATCGTGACTGTTATATTGCTTTGGTCGGTCCTGTATCATCACGACCGTCCAAGGCTCTACCGTCGAATTCCTGGTGATGGATTCCCTCGAATAATCTTGGCACGCTAGCGAGAAGATAGTAGTCTGCATCCAACAATTAAAAAGGTCATCAAGCCTATGTTACAATAAGAATATACTATGAGCCAAGAAAAAAAAAAAAAAACTAACCACTGCAGTGATGTACTCGCTATACATCTGGGCCAGCGACCGTCCAGGAGAGTCCTCCCTTAGGCTATCGTATATGTTGACCTGTCTGTTCGCTGGATGGAGAACTAATAGGAACCAGTGGTGTTCATGATGGCAAGGTATCATGACAAGGTTCGCATCGGCAGCGTGACATTGGTAGTCTGCGTTCAACAGGCCTAATACGTTTCCAGATGGTTTCCACTTACCCTTGCCTGCCCCTCGCCTCCTCCATTCTGTTAACTCCCTCATGCTGGTCACCATTAATGTGACAAAGTAAGTGGGATGCAGGTTAAGCTTCAAACCTTCGCACTGGTTATAACGTAGCTCTCTAATCCGGAGCAGATCTATATAAGCGTTCATGACAAAATTTGAAATATCTGTCTCCGGTGCCAACATTCTCACATCCGCGTGACCTAGCAATGTTCCAAGAGAAAAGTCTGTTGAATCGACAGGCTCAGGCCCGAAGTAGTGCCGGTCGATCCAATCCCGCTTGTTCGGCCTCAATGGCTTTGTCGCTTGTCCTTTATCCGACCGGTTACTTGGGCGTGAGGCCTGGATTCCTACTTAGGTCACCTGACTCTGGCGCTGAGAGTCGTACGTGTCAGGAGGCAAGCAACTAGACGGCTCCCAGAATTCATTCTGGGGCACATAGTCGTACGCGTCAGGAGGCACGCGACTAGACGGCTCCCATACCACACTCTGGGGCACATAGTCGTACGCGTCAGGAGGCAAGCGACTAGACGCTCCCCCAGGCCCTGACTCTGGGGCTAAGAGTCGTACGCGTCAGGAGGCAAGCGAGTAGACGGCTCCCCTTGGTAACCCCGGTACGCAACACTAAAGTTGTGAAGATCAGTCTTGTACCTCTCAATGGAGCTCTTGAGACTGTCAGGCGCATGCGCGACATACCAGTCAAACCGCTCGAGCTGCTTGAACACCTCAGTGCCCTGGTCAACCTAAAAAAATGCATAGAAAAATCACCGTCATCATTTCAGGCATGGTCGAGAAGGTGCGCAAATAAATATTGAAACAACACTAGGTTGACTTACAATGCTCAATGCCCAGAACTGGTCATAGACTTCACGTGGCGCATACGATTTGGTCCTCACTTGGGAAGGGTGATTCACCCTCGTGCGCGTCACCTTGAGAAACCACTGCAGGTACTCCTCAGTACTGGTGCCGTCGTCCTTGAGCGATACAAGGCTACCATACGTTTCTTGCCAAGTATTCCAGCTTGTTTCATAGCTCGACCGCTCCTGTATCGCCGGATGTCTACAGCGGGTTTTGGTATCCCTTGTAGACAGCCAGCTTGTTTCATAGCTCGATCGGGCATCTGAAACTCACATACTTCGAAGTGAATAAGTGGCACCCGAACCAAACCTGCCAGCACGTACGACACCGGAAGTTGCCAACACAACTCATCCAACCGATGCATCACCTTCCCATATGGCTGCCACGTCACCTGGGATGCATCCATCATATCTAGTTCCCCCCGATAGAACATTAGATGGTGGTGAGGGTCTACCCGTCTCCTCCGTTTGGTCGTAGGCCCCCAGGCCCACACCCTAGGCCACGTCTCATCGGAATCAGCTACGGGCTGTGGACGACCCGTGGGTAGCCTCTCGTAAGACCAAACCCGTGAACGCAAACATTATATGTAATTAGTAATTCATCACGAATATATTGACACGTCAACCAAGAATATAAAAAAACGTCAAACCTGTAACAGAGTGATGCAGGCGGCAATGGACTTGGCACCCTTTCTCGTAGCTTTGTGCAATGCTCGATATAGGTGCGCAAGGACAGCTGAACCCCACGAATACGAGTATACCTCCTCAAGATCCTCCAAGAACACCATATACTTCGGATGCACCGTGTTTTTTTTGGCGTCGGAAGTAATATAGTTCCAGTAATATACAAAGGAATGCCTTCGTATACGTCACCAAATCATGAGGAGTGTATTCATCCGGTAGCTCGCCGTACTGCTCTCTCAGCCATTTAAGTTTTATGCCGTTGGTTGTAAGAGCGTCCCTCGGAATTCCCGGAAAATACTGCCTAGCCATCTTCGCTATGGATGCAGACGTTTTACTCGAAGTAATGGGTCTGCCGTGACATGGGATTCCAAGTATAAATCCGACGTCCTCTAATGTAATAGTCATTTCACCAAACCGGAAGTGAAATGAGTTCGTCTCGCCCCTCCATCGTTCAACTAGAGCGGATATAAGGCAATCGTCGTGCCGAGACCAATTCCCGCAATCGGTGAACACGGTCAAATTTTGACGGTGTAATAGTTGTATTTGTTCCTCGTTCAGTACCCACTCGTCGAGGTGACTTGTGCTTTGAATTGTTTCCAAAACACCCCTATCGACACCGTCAAATACGTGCCTCGCGACGTGGTCATCGTCATCGTATAGGATTGATGTATCATGAGGTCCAGGGTTGAAATCCATATCTGTAAGAACAAAATATAATCGTAAACCAACTTAGCGTCCATTATATTTACATTCCAAAATTGTAACTGAATCGTTAACCTAGCTTACCAACGCAATAGCAATAGTCATTAAATCATTATTTTAATGTATTAAAACCATTCCTCACTTCCAACCGCTCCGACCGCGTAGTAACGCTAGTTCCCTAAAATTTAGCGCCAACACGGTTATTTAGCAATACCCCCCCCGATGGCCGCTACACCACCAACACCCCAAAACCGCTATAAAACTACTTTTTAAATGTATAACATCAATTATATACCAAATATTTCCTCAGAAATTTTCAGGGGAAATGTTACCAAAACACCCCCAACTTATGCAAAATACCCTCTGGCAGCCACCGCCCCAACAAACATCTCAGAAAATATTTAAAATAAATTTCCGGGTGTCTTACACCCCTTCCCGAACTAAAAGTCATTCGGGAAATTTTGTAATGTAAAATTCCAAAATAGCCCCCGATGAGCGGCAAATTACCGAAATGGCTCGGGGTTCATTAAAACCCCAACGCCCCACGAATCGGCATCAAAATAGCCGATCAGGTGCTTTGCTTACATTTACGGACTGAAAAGTCGTTTGAAAAACTTGACACGGTAAAATTACCAAAATACCCCTCTCGGGGCGGAGAATTACCAAAATGCCCCCTGGCATCAGGAAAATCTCAAAAGTGCTTTAAGATGCTATTTTAAGGTTCCTGAATTCATTCTTGATCTAAAAAGTATTTTACGGAGTTTCGCCCAAAAATTCCGAACCGGTGTCCGGGATCGAGCGCATCAAAAGCCCGTTCGGCCAAAACAATAGCTAACGACATCGGAATGGCCCGAAGTCCTGGGAAATGGAACGTCCCAACATCCTAGGGTTCTCCAAAAAGTTTCGCGTGAAATCGCGCTAGCTTGATATTTTAAATTACACTGCAAAGTTACAAGGTTGCGCGTATCAGTTAACCCCTTTCCAGTCTTTGGAAAAATCTGAAATTTTTACCTGATACGTATCTTTTAGAAATAACTAGGATCTCTTTTTTGCACTTTGGCAAAATCTAGCTGTAGCTATTTTTTATAAATTCGTGAAAAACTGTCTAATTAAGTTTTCACCTTTAGCTCCACCAACGCCCCGCGAATCGGCTTCAAATCAGCCTTTCAGGTGCTGTGCTTACATTTCTGGACTGAAAAGTCGTTTGAAAAACTTGACACCGTAAAATTACCAAAATACCCCTCTCGGGGCGGCGAACTACCAAAATGCCCCCTGGCATCAGGAAAAATCTCAAAAGTGCTTTAAGATGCTATTTTAAGGTTCCTGAACTTATTCTTTATCTAAAAAGTATTTTACGGAAGTTTCGCCCAAAAATCTCGAACCGGTGTCCGGATCGAGCGCTTAAAAGCCCGTTCGGCAAAAAAATTGCTAACGGCTTCGGAATGGCCCGAATTCCTGGGGAATGGAACTTCCCAGCATCCTAGGGTTCTCAAAAAAGTTTCGCGCGAAATCGCGCTAGCTTGATATTTTAAATTACACTGCGAAGTTACAAGGTTGCGCGTATCAGTTAACCCCTTTCCAGTCTTTGGAAAAATCTGAAATTTTTACCTGATACGTATCTTTTAGAAATAACCAGTTTTTTGCACTTTGGCAAAATCTAGGTCTAGCTATTTTTTATAAATTTGTGAAAAACTGTCTAATTAAGTTTTCACCTTTAGCGACCCCAACGCCCCGCGAATCGGCTTCAAATCAGCCTTTCAGGTGCTTTGCTTACATTTACGGACCGAAAAGTCGTTTGAAAAACTTGACACCGTAAAATTACCAAAATACCCCTCTCAGGGCGGCGAACTACCAAAATGCCCCCTGGCATCAGGAAAAATCTCAAAAGTGCTTTAAGATGCTATTTTAAGGTTCCTGAACTGATTCGTGATGTAAAAAGTATTTTACGGAAGTTTCGCCCAAAAATCCCGAACCGGTGTCCGGATCGAGCGCTTAAAAGCCCGTTCGGCAAAAAAATTGCTGACGGCTTTGGAATGGGCCGAATTCCTGGGGAATGGAACTTCCCAGCATCCTAGGGTTCTCAAAAAAGTTTCGCGCGAAATCGCGCTAGCTTGATATTTTAAATTACACTGCGAAGTTACAAGGTTGCGCGTATCAGTTAACCCCTTTCCAGTCTTTGGAAAAATCTGAAATTTTTACCTGACACAGATCTTTTAGAAATAACCAGGGTCTTTTTTTTGCACTTTGGCAAAATCTAGCTCTAGCTATTTTTTATAAATTCGTGAAAAACTGTCTAATTAAGTTTTCACCTTTAGCGACCCCAACGCCCCGCGAATCGGCTTCAAATCAGCCTTTCAGGTGCTTTGCTTACATTTACGGACTGAAAAGTCGTTTGAAAAACTTGACACCGTAAAATTACCAAAATACCCCTCTCGGGGCGGCGAACTACCAAAATACCCCCTGGCATCAGGAAAATCTCAAAAGTGCTTTAAGATGCTATTTTAAGGTTCCTGAACTAATTCGTGATGTAAAAAGTATTTTACGGAAGTTTCGCCCAAAAATCCCGAACCGGTGTCCGGATCGAGCGCGTAAAAGACCGTTCGGCAAAAAAAATTGCTAACGGCTTCGGAATGGCCCGAATTCCTGGGGAATGGAACTTCCCAGCATCCTAGGGTTCTCAAAAAAGTTTCGCGCGAAATTGCGCTAGCTTGATATTTTAAATTACACTGCGAAGTTACAAGGTTGCGCGTATCAGTTAACCTCTTTCCAGTCTTTGGAAAAATCTGAAATTTTTACGTGATATAGATCTTTTAAAATATAACTAGGGTCTCTGTTTTGCACTTTGGCAAAATCTAGCTCTAGCTAGTTTTTATAAATTCGTGAAAAAACCTAATTTTGACGCCCTAAAAAATTGCTATTTTCGAATCTTTCGAATGTAATACCCCGATTTGTAAAAATGTAATTTTGACGCCCTAAACACGAATTTTAGACTATGGTAAGAACAATTTAAGCGTAACACAATTTAAACAATCAATTGGTAAGAACAATTTGAAATTAACATTGAATTATAAGAAAATTCAAAATACTTACTTGTTTTGACTTGAAAAGAATGACGAAAAATCCACCGATCTTCTAGCGTAAAATTTTTTTGTTTGTATTGTTGTGGAGATTATGTAGGTGAGATATGAAGAATGAGGAGATTGTTTAAATTGTGGTTCGGGGAGGGGGATTTTATAGAGAGAAAAGGAAGAAAGAAGACACTTTCTCGTAGGAAACTCGTGAGTGGGCAGTAGGGTGGGGGAGGGGAAATGACATGTGGGGGTAGGGGAGGGGGGAAATGACGCGTGGGGGGAATGGGGTCATGACGGGGGGAAGAGGGCATCACGGGTGGGGGAAAGGACAATGGGGTGGGGCCTTGTCTTTCTCTTTGGGGAAAAAGAACATGCCTGAAGGGTGGGGGCCACGGGGGGGGGGGGGGAGGAGACCGGAGGAGGGGTGGGGGGGGGGGTGGGGAGGAGGGGGGAGAAAAAAGGACAAAAAAAGGACAAAAGCAATCGCAACAAAGAGTTGCGATTGGCATTTTGTGCAATAATGCTAATCGCAACTCTTTGTTGCGATTGGAATTTTTTTTCAATCATTCCAATCGCAACAAAGAGTTGCGATTGGCATTTTTGTGCAATAATGCCAATCGCAACTCTTTGTTGCGATTGGATTTATTTGCTTTTTGTGCAATCGCTGCTAAGAGCAGCGATTCGGTGGATAGATCGTTAATTTCCCACCGGTGGGTGTGGATCGGGCCCCATATATATATATATATATAGGGGTTCGATACACACCCACCGGTGGGAAATTTTTTTTTTCCCACCCAATCGCTTGAAAGTCTACCGATTGCCTAAAAAAAAAAAAGACGGCTGGACTGGGCCATTTATGGCGAAAAGGGCTAATGTTTGGGGTTGGCCCAACGCCAATCGCACAGCCCACCTTTTTTTTTTTTTTTTTTTTCGGCTTGCCTCTCTCACCCGAAGTAACCCCCACCTTGGCCCCACCCCTCTTCCCCCTCCCCACTTGTCCATTTTCCCCCCTAGCCCCCACCCCCCTCCCCACTTGTCATTTTTTTTTCCTAGACCCCCACCCCCCTTCGGCAACCCCCTTTTTCCTCCTCCCTCCAATTTCCTCTCATGTTTTGGCCCCCACCCCTCTTCGACAAATGGCACAACATCAGTTGGCCCCCCCCTCACACCGCTCACTTTTCTGTCTATAAAGACCCCCCTCCCCCGAATAATTTCTTACACTCTCATCATTCTCCCTATCTCAACTACATAATCTCCACAATTTTTTTTCGTCAAAAAATTTTACGCTAGAAGATCGGTGGATAACCGCTAGAAGAAGATCGGTGGATTTCTTCGTCATTTTTTTCAAGTCAAAACAAGTAAGTATTTTGAATTTTCTTATAATTCAATGTTAATTTAAATTGTTGTTACGCTTAAATTGTTCTTACCATAGTCTAAAATTCGTGTTTAGGGCGTCAAAATTACGTTTTTACAAATCGGGGTATTACATTCGAAAGATTCGAAAATAGCGATTTTTTAGGGCGTCAAAATTATGATTTTTCACGAATTTATAAAAAATAGCTAGAGCTAGATTTTGCCAAAGTGCAAAAAAGAGACCCTAGTTATTTTTAAAATATATGTATCATGTAAAAATTTCAGATTTTTCTAAATACTGGAAATGGGTTAACTGATACGCGCAACCTTGTAACTTCGGAGTGTAATTTAAAATATCAAGCTAGCGCGATTTCGCGCGAAAATTTTTTGAGAACCCTAGGATGTTGGAAAGTTCCATTCCCCATGAATTCGGGCCATTCCGAAGCCGGTAGCAATTTTTTGCCGAACGGGCTTTTTAGCGCTCGATCCGGACACCGGTTCGGGATTTTTTGACGAAAAATCCCTAAAATGCTTTTTAGATCAAGGATGGACTCAGCAACCTTAGAATAGCGTCTTGAAGCACTTTTTAGATTTTTTCCGATGCCAGGGGGCATTTCGGTAATTCGCCGCCCGATAGGGGTATTTTCGTAATTTTGCCTCCTTTCAACTTTTTCGAGCGCCTTTTCAGTCCGTAAATGTAAGCAAACCCTCGCGAAGGCGGCTAGGGTTCCATTCCCCAGGAATTCGGGCCATTCCGAAGCCGGTAGCAATTTTTTGCCGAACGGGCTTTTTAGCGCTCGATCCGGACACCGGTTCGGGATTTTTTGACGAAAAATCCCTAAAATGCTTTCTAGATCAAGGATGAACTCAGCAACCTTAGAATAGCATCTTAAAGCACTTTTGAGATTTTTCCCGATGCCAGGGGCATTTTGGTAATTCGCCGCCCGAGAGGGGTATTTTCGTAATTTTACGCTGTCAACTTTTTCGAACGACTTTTCTGTCCGTAAATGTAAGCACACCCTAGCGAAGGCTGGGAAGTTCCATTCCCCAGGAATTCGGGCCATTCCGAAGCCGGTAGCAATTTTTTGCCGAACGGGCTTTTAAGCGCTCGATCCGGACACCGGTTCGGGATTTTTTGACGAAAAATCCCTAAAATGCTTTCTAGATCAAGGATGAACTCAGCAACCTTAAAATAGCATCTTAAAGCACTTTTGAGATTTTTCCCGATGCCAGGGGCATTTTGGTAATTCGCCGCCCGAGAGGGGTATTTTCGTAATTTTACGCTGTCAACTTTTTCGAACGTCTTTTCAATCCGTAAATGTAAGCACAACACCTAGCAAAGGCTGATTTGAAGCCGTTTCGCGGGGCGTTGGGGTCCTAATGAACCCCGGGCCATTTCGGTAATTTGCCGCTCATCGGGTTCTATTTTCCTAATTTTACATTACACGAATTTCCCGAACCACTTTTAGTTCAGGAAAGGGTGTGAGACATCCGAAAAGTTATACTTTAAAGTTGTGAATTAGATAAAGCTTGTTGGGGCGATGACTGAAAAAACTATGAAGCTTTTCTGATGGCAGGGGGCATTTTGGTAATTCGCATTCCCGAGAGGGGTATTTTCGTTACTTTGCCCCTTTCAGTTTTTCAAATGACTGCTTCGTCCAGAAATGTAAGCAAAGCACCTGAAAGGTGCTTTCGAAGCTGATTTGGGGCGTTATGGTGATAATGAACCCCCGGGGGCATTTCGGTAATTTGCCGCTCATCGGGGGCTATTTTGGTAATTTTACATTATACAAATTTTCCAACAATTACACTGCAAATAGAGTCCATTCTTCTTTTATTTAATTCTATGACTTGTTGAGAATGATATAATTTTTATTTTTTAGATTTCAGTATAAATATGGATGCAACTGGAGGAAATATTTTTTGTGAAGGTTCTGATCCACCTTACTTGGATCAAGTTTTTCAAACACTTGACGAAGTCGAAGCATACTACAGAGCATATTCGAAAACGATGGGTTTCGGTATTCGAACTAAGACGAGTAGAAAACGGGTGAATACCGATCAAATTGGTGCAAGGTTATTTGAGTGTCATAGAGGAGCACCGCATGTACCCCCGGTCGTTCGGATCAGTGACGAAGGGACAACAAGACAAAGAAAACGCGACACATTTCCGGGTACCGGCTGCAAGGCCCATGTGTATGCAGTACACCGGAAAAAAGAAAACCACTGGGTTGTGACGGGATTGGACTTGAGCCATAATCATCAGCTTTGCACCCCTAGTATGATTGGTCAAATTCATCAACACCGAGAAATACGCGCGGCACAGAGACAACTGATTTCAACAATGGCCGACGCTAAAATTCCACCTTCTAAGATGATGGGGGTTTTCTCAGCCACGGCTGGGGGGATTGACAAGTTGAGTTTCAACGACGTAGACCTTCGAAATGAACTTCGTGCTCAGAAGAGAGAGTCTTTCGGTAGGAATGATGCTCAAGCTACCATTGATCTCTTCAGGTGCCTTCAGAGTGAGAATTCTGGATTTTTCTACAGTATCCAACTCGATGATGAGAACCGCATTAGTACTATATTTTGGGCGGACCCCCGTTCTATAGCTGCTTACCTAAATTTTGGGGATGTTGTGACGTTTGACACCACATACCGCACCAATAAGTACTCTATGCCTTTTGCTCCGTTCACGGGGGTGAACCACCACTATCAGTCAATCTCGTTTGGCTTTGCCCTGCTTAGGGATGAGACGGAGGAGTCATTTACGTGGTTATTTGAAACGTGGCTTCAAGCAATGTATCGTATTCCTCCACAGACCATCATCACCGACCAAGATCTGGCAATGAAAAATGCAATCGCTAAGGTCCTTCCAGATACTCACCATGGCCTGTGCACGTGGCACATAAGCAACAAATATCCCGAACGGCTTCACCATGTATATGCAAACCATCCGGAATTCAAGACTGACTTTAATACATGTGTGAAGAAATCGTTGACGGTAGACGTGTTCGAGGAGAGGTGGGCCACGTTAATGGATGACTACTCTTTGCACAATCATGACTGGTTACAATCGTTGTATGCGATCAAGACACAGTGGGTCGGTGCCTACACCAAGAAGTTTTTTGCAGCCGGAATGACTACGACCTCGAGAAGCGAAGCTATGAATTCATTCTTTGATGGGTACGTAAGCCAGTCTTCAAGTATAGTGGAGTTCGTACTGGAGATGCAGAAAGCCGTTGATAGGCAATTGTACCGTGAGAGAGAAGCCGACGCGGCTACGACCTACAAGGAAAGAGCCATACTACTCTTTTCACCTTTGGAGGCTCATGCGGCTCAAGTCTATACCAAGGCAATGTTTAGACAGTTTCAAGAAGAACTACTAAATTCGAATCAATATGGCATGACAAAGTTGCACGAGTATTCCACCAGAGATCTCAAGGTTTATGCTTTGACGAACGTAACGAATTTTCCCAATCCGTGCTCTTCGTCGACTCCGAGGAACAGAAGACATTTTACCGTGGCTAAATGTATGGACACCGGGTTGGTAAATTGCAACTGTCAATTGTTTGAGCATAAAGGTATACTTTGTCGACACGCGTTGAGGGTTTTGATCTCGAAGAATGCTAGTGAAATCCCTCATCAGTATATCTTGGAACGGTGGACGAAGGAAGCCAATAGAGTCCACGGTCACATTCCTTACGTGCCCAATGTTTCAGTTGATTTCGAGCAATCTGAGCCGCTGCGATATAATCACCTTTGTAACATCATGCACAGTTTATCATTGGATGCAGCGTCAACGTTTGATGGGTACAAGTATCAAGTTGAAGCAGCCGCACGGGATACGGCTAAGCATGCACAGTTTAGGATGGCTGATCCACAAAGACGGGACACTCCGACTACTCGGACGACTCGAGCCGGTAGATTCAATCGAGCCAAACAGCCAGTCATTGACGGCACTAGCATGCAAGGTGAGGAGGACGACATTTTTGATCCAATTATTTCTCAAACAAAAGGGCGAAAACGAGAAATACGCATGAAGAATCCGATTGAAAAAGAAACGGGTCAAAAAAAATTGCGAAAGTGTGCGTTGTGTAATAAGATGACTGATCATGACAAGAGAAACCATTATAAAGCGTTAGGTCTTGCACCTGGCAGTATGGTCGAGGAGGACGATGATGATGAAGAGTGTTAGGGGTAATGTTTCAGTTGTATAACGAATAACGTTTATAATGTTTAAATTTGTGATTTGGTTTGTTGAATCTTTAATTTGTGATTTGGTTTGTTCTTCCGAAAAATCTCGTAATTTTTTTTGTCATTTCTTTTTTGCTCATTGCCCCTCAGGCACGCTAGTTAGCCCATTCGTAAGAATTTCGGCGAAAAACGAGACACATTATTTTTTGGGTTTTCCTAGGAAGGGCCTATTCGGGCACACTTTAGGGCCCAATTCATAGCTTCCGAAAAATCTCGTAATTTTTTTTGTCATTTCTTTTTTGCTCATTGCACCTCAGGCACGCTAGTTAGCCCATTCGTAAGAATTTCGGCGAAAAACGAGACACATTATTTTTTGGGTTTTCCTAGGAAGGGCCTATTCGGGCACACTTTAGGGCCCAATTCATAGCTTCCGAAAAATCTCGTAATTTTTTTTGTCATTTCTTTTTTGCTCATTGCCCCTCAGGCACGCTAATAGGCCATATATATGAATTCAGGCGAAAATCGAGACAAATAATTTTTCAGAAAATCCTATAATGTATTAATATTCGTGCACACTGTATCGCCAAATTCGTAGCAACAATAAAAAAATTATGAACATTTTATTCAGGGGTTCTTTGCTCATTGCACCATAGTCACGCTAATTAGGATAATGGTAATGAAGCCATCTAGCTTCATTTTTTTTCAGCTCCCAGGCTATCCTATACCTAAACGTCAAGGCAGCCTTCCTTGTCCACGACGTATATCTGAGCACCTCCGAGCGAGCAATGTAGTCCATGTACTTGAGGACGTAAATCCCGCAATCGTGACCGTTATATTGCTTTGGTCGGTCCTTTATCATCACGACCGTCCAAGGATCTACCGTCGAATTCCTGGTGATGGATTCCCCCGAATAATCTCGGCACGCTAGCGAGAAGATAGTAGTCTGCATCCAACAATAAAAAAAGGTCATCAATATATGTTAGTTCAAGAATATACTATGAGCCAAGGTCAACCGATAAAAACTAACCACTGCAGTGATGTACTCGCTGTATGTCTGTGCCAGCGACCGAAAGGGAGAGTCCTCCCGTAGGCTATCGTATATGTGGACCGCTCTGTTCGCTGGATATAGAACTAATAGGAACCAGTGGTGTTCGTGATGGCAAGGCATCATGACAAGGTTCGCATGAGCAGCGTGACATTGATTCTCTGCGGTCAACAGGGCTAACAAGTTTCCAGCTGGTTTCCACTTACCCATGCCTGCCCCTCGCCTCCTCGATTCTGTGAACTCCCTCATGCTGGTCACCATTAATGGGACAAGATAAGTGGGATACATGTTAAGCTTCAAATCTTCGCGATGGTTATAACGTAGCTCTCTAATCCGGAGCAGATCTATATAAGCGTTCATGACAAAATTTGAAATATCTGTCTCCGGTGCCAACATTCTCACATCCGTGTGACCTAGCAATGTTCCAAGAGGAAAGTCTGTTGAATCGTTGACAGGCTCAGGCCCGAAGTAGTGCCGGTCGATCCAACCCCGCTTCCATCGCCCCAATGGCTTTGTCGCTTGTCCTTTATCCGACCGGTTGCTTGGGCGCGAGGCCTGGATTCCTACTTGGGTCACCTGACTCTGGCGCTGAGAGTCGTACGTGTCAGGAGGCAAGCGACAAGACGGCTCCCAGAATTCACTCTGGGGCACAAAGTCGTACGTGTCAGGAGGCAAGCGACTACACGGATCCCACACCTGACTCTGGGGCTGAAACCCGTACGCGTCAGGAGGCAAGCGACTAGACGGATCCCACACCTGACTCTGGGGCTGAAACCCGTACGCGTCAGGAGGCAAGCCACTAGACGGCTCCCACACCTGACTCTCGGGCTGTGGGATGTACGCGTCAGGAGGCAAGCCACTAGACGGCTCCCACACCTGACTCTCGGGCTGTGGGATGTACGCGTCAGGAGGCAAGCCACTAGACGGCTCCCACACCTGACTCTGGGGCTGGGGCTGAGAGCCGAACGGGTCAGGAGGCAAGCGACTAGACGGTTCCCCTTGGTAACCCCGGTACGCAACACCAAAGTTGTGAAGATCAGTCTTGTACGACTCAACGGAGCTCTTGAAACTGTCAGGCGCATGCGCGACATACCAGTCAAACCGCTCGAGCTGCTTGAACATCTCAGTGCCCTTGTCAACCTAAAAACATGCATAGAAAACTCACCGTTATCATTTCAGGCATGGTCGAGAAGGTGCGCAAATAAATATTGAAACGACACTCAAGCTGACTTACAATGCTCAATGCCCAGAACTGGTCATAGACCTCACGTGGCGCGTACGATGACTTCCTCACTTCGGAAGGGCGATTCACCCTCGTGCGCGTCACCTTGAGAAACCACTGCAGGTACTCCTCAGTACTGGTGCCGTCGTCCTTGAGCGATACAAGGCTACCATACGTTTCTTGCCAAGTATTCCACTGTTGCACCTCGTCGCTCAGCAAATTCAAGGCATCAGGCACCTCAAAATTCGGACCTCGACCGCTCCTGTATGGCCGCATGTCTACAGCGGGTTTTGGTATCCCTTGTAGACAGCCAGCTTGTTTCATAGCTCGATCGGGCATCTGAAACTCACATACTTCGAAATGAATAAGTGGCACCCGAACCAAACCTGCCAGCACGTACGACACCACGAGTTGCCAACACGTCTCATCCAACAGATGCATCACATTCCCATATGGCTGCCACGTCACCTGGGATGCATCCATCATATCTAGTTCCCCCCGATAGACCATTAGATTGTGGTGAGGGTCTACCCGTTTAGTCCGTTTGGGCCTAGGCCCCCAGGCCCACACCCTAGGCCACGTCTCGTCTGAATCAGCTACGGGGTGTGGACGACCCGTGGGTAGCCTCTCGTAAGACCAAACCTGTGAATGCAAACATAATATGGAATTAGTTATTAATCACGAATATATTGACACGTCAACGAAGAATATAAATGCTCAAACCTGTAACAGAGTGATGCAGGCGGCAATGGACTTGGCACCCTTTCTCGTAGCTTTGTGCAATGCTCGATATAGGTGCGCAAGGACAGCTGAACCCCACGAATAGGAGTATACCTCCTCAAGATCCTCCAAGAACACCATATACTTCGGATGCACCGTGTTTTTCTTTTGCGTCGGAAGTAATATAGATCCAATAATATACAAAAGGAATGCCTTCGTATACACCGAAAAATCATGAGGAGTGTATTCATCCGGTAGCTCGCCGTACTGCTCTCTCAGCCATTTAAGTTTTATGCCGTTGGTTGAAAGAGCTTCCCTCGGAATTTCCGGAAAATACTGCCTAGCCATCTTTGCGATGGAAGCAGACGTTTTATTCGAAGTAATCGGTCTACCGTGACATGGGATTCCAAGTATAAATCCGACGTCCTCTAACGTAATAGTCATTTCACCAAACCGGAAGTGAAATGAGTTCGTCTCGCCCCTCCATCGTTCAACTAGAGCGGATATAAGGCAATCGTCGTGCCGAGACCAAATCCCGCAATCGGTGAAAACCGTCAAATTTTGATTGTGTAGTAGTTCTATTTGTTCATCGTTCAGTACCCACTCGGAATGGCCACTTGTGCTTTGACATGTTTCCAAAACACCCCTATCGACACCGTTAAATACGTGCCTCGCGACGTGGTCATCGTCATCGTATAGGATTGATGTATCATGAGGTCCAGGGTTGAAATCCATATCTGTAAGAACAAAATATAATCGTAAATTAAGCTAGCGTCCATAATATTTACATTCCAAAACTGTAACTGAATCGTTAACCTAGCTTACCAACACAATAACAATAGTCATTAAATCATTACTTTAATGTATGAAAACCATTCCTCACTTCCCACGACTCCGAACGCTTAATAACCCTAGCCGCCTTCTCTAGGGTTTGCTTACATTTACGGACTGAGCAGTCATTCGAAAAAGTTGAAAGGGGCAAAATTACGAAAATACCCCTATCGGGCGGCGAATTACCAAAATGCCCCTGGCATCGGGAAAAATCTCAAAAGTGCTTTAAGACGCTATTCTAAGGTTGCTGAGTCCATCCTTGATCTAGAAAGCATTTTAGGGATTTTTCGTCAAAAATTCCCGAACCGGTGTCCGGATCGAGCGCTTAAAAGTTTCATAGGCAAAAAATTGCTACCGGCTTCGGAATGGCCCGAATTCGTGGGGAGTAACCCTAGCCGCCTTCGCTAGGGTTTGCTTACATTTACGGACTGAAAAGACGTTCAAAAAAGTTGAAAGGGGCAAAATTACGAAAATACCCCTATCGGGCGGCGAATTACCAAAATGCCCCCTGGCATCGGGAAAAATCTCAAAAGTGCTTTAAGACACTATTCTAAGGTTGCTGAGTTCATCCTTGATCTAGAAAGCATTTTAGGGAATTTTCGTTAAAAAATTCCGAACCGGTGTCCGGATCGAGCGATTAAAAGTTGCATAGGCAAAAAATTGCTACCGGCTTCGGAATGGCACGAATTCGTGGGGAATGGAACTTCCCATCTTCGCTAGGGTTTGCTTACATTTACGGACAGTATTGACGCTCGAAAAAGTTGACAGCGTGAAATTACGAACATACCCCGATCGGGCGGCGAATGACCAAAATGCCCCTGGCATCGGGAAAAATTTCAAAAGTGATTTAGGACGCTATTCTAAGGTTGCTGAGTTCATCCTTGGTCTAAAAAGCATTTTAGGGATTTTTTGTCAAAAACTCCCGAACCGGTGTCCGGATCGAGCGCTTAAAAGCCCGTTCGGCAAAAAGTTGCAACCGGCTTCGGAATGCCCCGAATTCGTGGGGAATGGAACTTTCCAACATCCTTAGGGTTTGCTTACATTTACGGACTGAGCAGTCATTCGAAAAAGTTGAAAGGGGCAAAATTACGAAAATACCCCTATCGGGCGGCGAATTACCAAAATGCCCCCTGGCATCGGGAAAAATCTCAAAAGTGCTTTAAGACGCTATTCTAAGGTTGCTGAGTGCATCCTTGATCTAAAAAGCATTTTAGGGATTTTTCGTCAAAAAAGCCCGAACCGGGATCCGGATCGAGCGCTTAAAAGCCCGTTCGGCAAAAAGTTGCAACCGGCTTCGGAATGGCCCGAATTCCTGGGGAATGGAACCCTAGCCGCCTTCGCTAGGGTTTGCTTACATTTACGGACTGAAAAGGCGCTCGAAAAAGTTGAAAGGGGCAAAATTACGAAAATACCCCTATCGGGCGGCGAATTACCGAAATGCCCCCTGGCATCGGAAAAAATCTAAAAAGTGCTTCAAGACGCTATTCTAAGGTTGCTGAGTCCATCCTTGATCTAAAAAGCATTTTAGGGATTTTTCGTCAAAAAATCCCGAACCGGTGTCCGGATCGAGCGCTAAAAAGCCCGTTCGGCAAAAAATTGCTACCGGCTTCGGAATGGCCCGAATTCATGGGGAATGGAACTTTCCAACATCCTAGGGTTCTCAAAAAAGTTTCGCGCGAAATCGCGCTAGCTTGATATTTTAAATTAGACTGCGAAGTTACAAGGTTGCGCGTATCAGTTAACCCCTTTCCAGTATTTGAAAAAATCTGAAATTTTTACCTGATACAGATCTTTTAAAAATAACTAGGGTCTCTTTTTTGAACTTTGGAAAAATCTAGCTCTAGCTATTTTTATAAATTCGTGAAAAATCATAATTTTGACGGCCTAAAAAATCGCTATTTTCGAATCTTTCGAATGTAATACCCCGATTTGTAAAAACGTAATTTTGACGCCCTAAACACGATATTTAGGCTATGGTAAGAACAATTTAAGCGTAACAACAATTTAAATTAACATTGAATTATAAGAAAATTCAAAATACTTACTTGTTTTGACTTGAAAAAAATGACGAAGAAATCCACCGATCTTCTTCTAGCGGTTATCCACCGATCTTCTAGCGTAAAATTTTTTGACGAAAAAAAATTGTGGAGATTATGTAGGTGAGATAGGGAGAATGATGAGAGCGTAAGAAATAATTCGGGGGAAGAGGGTTTTTATAGACAGAAAAGTGAGCCGTGGGAGGGGGGGGGGGGCAACTGATGTTGTGCCATGTGTCGAAGAGGGGTGGGGGCCAAAACAAACAAGCAAATTGGAGGGAGGAAGGTATGCCGAAGAGGGGGTGAGGGTCTAGGGAAAAAATTGGACAAGTGGGGAATGGGGTGGGGGTCTGGGAAAAAAATTGGACAAGTGGGGACGGGGGTGGGGGCCTAGGGGGGGGGGGGAAATAAACAAGTGGGGAGGGGGAAGAGGGGTGGGGGCCAAGGGGAAATTCGGGTGACTGCCCCGAAGGGGGAGGGGGGGGGGGCAAGGGAGTGGGTGGGGACACGTGGGGGGGTGGGGGCTAGGGGGGGAAAATGGACAAGTGGGGAGGGGGAAGAGGGGTGGGGCCAAGGTGGGGGTTACTTCGGGTGAGAGAGGCAAGCCGAAAAAAAAAAGGTGGGCTGTGCGATTGGCGTTGGGCCAATCGCATGACTTTCGCGCGATTGGCCCAAAGCCAATCGCCCGAAAGTCAGGCGATTGGCCCAAGGCCAATCATTAGCCCTTTTCGCCATAAATGGCCCAGTCCAGCCGTCTTTTTTTTTTTTAAGGCAATCTGTAGACTTTCAAGCGATTGGGTGGGAAATTTTTTTTTTCCCACTGGTGGGTGTGTATCGAATCCCATATATATATATATATATATATATATATATATATATATATATATATGGGTGTGAGTGTATGGTATGTGTATTGGGCAGTGCCTTTAAAGTATGTTTGCATTGGGTTTAAATGGGTCTATGAGTGTAGAAAATAAGGAAGAAAGTACTGCCGTAAGACAGCGTACATGTGTGCGTTTTGTGTGTCTTGTGTCTGTACACGGGTAACGTTAAGTTTATTACGCGCATTGAATAGTGTATAGCAAACATTAGCACCTAAAAATTTAATATATAATACCTTAGGCTATATTAAATTTTATGTTAAAATTTCATATTTGTTTGGTATAGTATGTATTTTTAATATGTTCTGCAAGTTCAGAATTATAAAAATCTGTTGGAGCCTTTAAACCAATTAAAATGTTTTTGAAAAATTTAAATAATGTTCTTATAGTATAAAAAAGACTCAGTAAAAATTTGATAATTTTCGGAGTTGATTTATTATCATTTTCCGTATTGCATGGAATTTAGAAAAACAAAAAATAAAGAAATAGTTTTAGCGCCTTTTAAATTCTGATTTTTATTTCTATAATTGTTATACATACATTAAGATTTGTATAAAAATTATGAGTCCTTATTTCCTACTAGAAGAAATTATGGAAATTTATTGGTTTTTAGTATATTTAAGGAAATTATTTTAATTCGAAAATAATAAAAAATATTCGGAAATTATATTTTTATTCCATATGCTGTATTAAGCTATAAATAATGTTTAATGAACGATAAAAATATTTTTGAGATATTTCTGAGTCTCGAGGAGTGTGACGAATTTCGAGGTAGGTTGGCCGTGTGAGAAATTGCTCTGAATTTCATCATTTCCGGGTTGAAATATTTATACGTTATGCATAGTTATTTTAGGTTTATAATATAGTAGAATGAATATTGTTCTGATAAATGACTTTGTCAACCTAGGTTAACTTCGAGGATATGATCGAGAGTATTTTTAGCTCAACACTTGGATCGTGGTTAGGAATTTCTTCCGAAACCTTATTTCATCTATTTGACATCATAAATATCTTTCCAAATTGTTATCGAAGTTTCGTTGGACTCAGTTATAATTGTTATGAAAGTCCATTGATTGCCATTAATATCCTGTTTAGAGCCTGACACGTTTCTTGGAAATTTTGTTCGATGCTCTGTATTTATTCTTGTTTGTGCATTGATTAAATCATTGCATGATCGATTATTGTACTCTGCATATTGACATGAATTAGTGTATTGAGGAGTTATAAGGATGGTCTGTATCGGGGGTGATATAAAGATGGTCTGTTATTGTCAGGAGATGCTAGTACCTTGAGGGTCTGTTCATATGCATATGTAACCACAGTGTTATTGAGCATCGCCTTTGTGGCTTTGCTAAATGATTTCCCTGCACTGCTTGTGTGGCTTTGCATTATACTCATGTTCAATATCATCTGTATCGTTTCACTGTGATTGAAATTGTTTTTGTCTCTATATCTGTTTTAGGGATTGAGTTGAATCTCTTCCCACTACAAGAAAATTGCTTAATAGTGACAACGAAAGTTGTCACTATAAAATGCAAAGTTGTCACCATAGTTGTCACTATAGGCCCGTCACTAAAGGGTTTAAGTGACGACATTAAACTAGTTGTCACAAAACCTTAGAACCGCGTGACAACATCAAAGTTGTCACTTTTTCATCACGTTTTATGACAACTTTGTTGTCACTTAATGTTCTCAAATGTTGTCACTAGAACCTCATGTTGTCACTAAAGAATCTCCCAAATTGACTTGGATTGAGATCCAGTGACAAGATGTCTTGTCACCGTTTCTTTCTAGTGACGATTCCAGTGTTGTCACAATTTTAATTTGTGTCAAAGTTAATGTTGTCACTATTACCATTTGTGACAATTATTTGTCTTGTCAGTAAAACATTCATGAACAACTTTTGTTGTCACCATATTGATTTTTTCTTGTTGTCATTATACACAACAGTGAAAAACTTATGTTGATTTAGTGACAATCACAATCTTCTCTCTTTACGGTAATGGTGACAGTTGTGAGTTGCCACATACCAAATCTTATTCGCTGTACATAATAATCTCCTACAAAAATAACGAGAAGAATGTAATTGACGTAATTAACGAAGGATATAATCGTCCAAAAATGATTTACAGCATTCATACTTTTACAGGTACTGTACACACACACACACACACACACACACACACACACACACATATATATATATATATATATATATATATATTCCCGCAACCACACTTTGTTTCCCAATGTGTAAATGTAGGTTTAGATTAAATTAATGACCTAGTGTTTATTAAACGCATTACAAAAAAAATAGGGAAAGGAAGGGTTGTTATTGGAATAACTAACAGAGGGCAAAACTGAAAATGATTACAAAATTAGTAATTAATAATAGTATTTATGAAAGAGTAGGATAATAATAGTATTTATGAAAGGGTGGGATTGCTATTAGAGTGATTAACGAAGGGTAAAAATGAAATAAAATGATTTACAAGATTCATACTTTTATAGGTAGTATAAATTTATGCTTTTTATTTAGTATTGTTAAGCTACCATCTGCTCTAAAAGCTTAAGTTGTTAGAGAATGGACCCAACAATGTTATCATGTTTAATACTCCTCCTCACGTGTAAACCCCCAATTGCAAGTGGAGAGACAAATCAAGATGCACCATCGCCAAGTGCACAAATAATCAGAATGCAAATTGCATTATTATAAATTATAGGGGACCAAATATGCAAGCGGAAAGAATTGAACCCAAGACCTTGCCAAACCAGAGCTCTGATACCATGTTAAGTTATCATATGCTCTAAAAAGTGAAGCTGTTAGAGAATGGACCCAACAATGTTATCATGCTTAATAAGTATAAACACAATAGAAAATATATATGCAGTATCCACACCCGTAATAGCGGGGGCTCTGTGCACTATGCTGCCATGTATCATGTGACAAATAATTGAATTCATGATTCATGTAAAACAATTTTCCACCCCTCCAAGTTATAGTGAGAGATCAGAATCTGTCATTTCAGGATAGATATGTCAATTGACAATTGTATTGCATGTTGTACCCACTCAATAAACTTTTACGTCTGGTAAGCTTAAGTTATCAAGATTGTTTCAGAGAAAAGGACATTTAATCAAAATAATAACAATGGAAATCTGGGGTCCATCTGCTGCGTTCATATGTTACAGGCCTGTCTATATATTCTATATATATGGTCATGGTAGTACCATCGCAAACCATATTATCCTTCTATTGTTACCTCAAAAACTTTCATCCATGGCTAATTCCACTGTTCCAGAGCAATTCTACACTCCCAGTGCCAAGAATATTGGAAGCCAAAAAAGGGAAGAAGGAGAAGAAAACTACGAGGAAACCTACCAAAAACACAGAGAGCTGATGCTTATCCTTCCCAAAGCGAAAGGCTGGATGACTGAATATCTCCTTCAATACCAAGGCTTTTGGCTTAAACCAATGGATGAGCTCAAAGGGGTTTTGTTGCTACAAAATCACTTCAAGCCTCGACCGTCCGATATCTTCTTAGCCACATTTCCGAAATGCGGCACCACATGGCTAAAAGCCCTAGTGTTCGCCACCATGCACCGATTTTCTTTTGATTTCTCCAACCACCCTTTGCTAAACACTGGCCCCCATGGTTGTATCCCCTTTCTAGAGGTTCATATTTATAAGGACTATCCAGTAACCAATGTCGAACTTCTTGCTTCGCCTCGCTTATTCGCTACTCACCTTGCATACCATATGTTTCCAGAAAATGTAATATCTTCTGGCTGCAAGTTTGTCTACCTTTGCCGTGAGCCCAAGGACGTGCTCATTTCTAAGTGGTATTTCATGGCAAAGCTAAGACCTAAAGAATTGCCACCTTTATCATTGCGTGAAGCCTTCGAGTTGTTCTGTGAAGGAGTTTCTGATTATGGACCCTTTTGGGATCAAGTTTTGGTATATTGGAAAGCAAGCCTAGAATCGCCTGACAAGGTACTTTTTTTGAAGTACGAGGATCTGAGGAGGGAACCGTCAATGTTCCTTAAGAGATTGGCTGAGTTTATGGGCCAACCTTTCTCATTGGAAGAGGAGGAAAAAGGGGTGGTCCAAGAAATACTGAAGCTTTGTAGCTTCGAGAATCTGACAAGTCTAGAAGTGAACAAGACAGGTGTTCATCGTTTTAGCCCTGAAATTGTTGTCAACAACCGCGACTTCTTTAGGAAAGGCCAAATAGGAGATTGGGAGAGCCACTTGACTGTGGAAATGAAAGAAAAGCTAGATCGGATCACGGAGCAAAAGTTCATGGGTTCTGGATTGACTTTGGGTACATCCTCCTAATAATATAATTATAACGTTGCAGTATTGTAGTGCCATTTCAACATTGTGTGAGCCTTTTTTTTCTTCTAGTGGTGTTCTGTTGCCGGAACCGTTGTTCAGTTTCAGGGTGTTAGAAAGCGCATTTCATTTCGATGTTAAGTTGTGAAGCTTCGGTGTAATTCTGTGTTACGCTATAAATGGTTGCATCTTACTTGCTGCTGCCTATTGCACAAGAGCTGGGAATCTAAGTTTCAAAACTAAAAAATCTGCCAAATTGCTCATATAAAACTTACCCACATAAACATTCAACACATTTTTCCGTGGGTTTAAAGAAACAAAATTATCATATATATATTGCAGTTCCACAGCATTTCAAGTTGTACTATATATTGGTGAAAAGGTCATAGCATTAAAAAGAAGCAGAATTTACATCAAAGTTCCTAGCTTCTTCCAAATTAAGCAAAAGTTTGGAAGAAGGAGGAACAAAGTCAAAATAACAGTGAAAGAAAGCAGTAGCAGCCAAATTATGTGCTGCCCTATTAGATTCTCTGGGAGAGAAAACAAAATCCCAGCAGGGTATTTTTTTAAGAAGAAAACAAATTATGTGCTGCCCTATTGTCTTCAATGAAGTTTTTGATATTCCAGTAGGGGATTTCTCCGGTTGTGACCATCCTGATGATTGATTCCGAATCCCCTTCAAACATGATGTAATTCTTTTGTTGTTCTAGGGCTGTTTGAATTGCAAGCAAAGCTGCCGCTGCTTCAGCAAGTTCCGGTTCCCCTGTTTCAACCATGGCTGTGTTGCCAAATTCGCATTCTCTTGACGAGTTGCGGCATAGAATTGCAATGCATCCTTTGTCACCCCGGATTGCAGCATCAAAATTAATTTTACACCAGCCTACAGGGGGAGGGATCCAAGCCTGGATTGATTCTTTGAGAGTATTCATCTTGTTTATCCACTACAAGAAAATACATTTTTTGCCACGGATTTTTAGCGACGGAAGTAATTCCGTCGCTAAACTTCATTTAAGCGACGGAATAAACCCTCGGTAATAGTCCGCCGTTAAAAATGTTTGCCGACGGAATGATTCGTCGCTAAAGGTATTTGACGATGGAGTTTTACTGATGAACTTTTAATGACGGTACAACCGTCACTAAAAGGTTTTTAGGAAATATTTAATTTTTAAGGGTTTTTTAAAAAAAAAATTAAGCGACGGAATTTATACCATCGCTAAAAATTCCGTCGGTAAAAAAGGCTTTTACCGACGGGAAATTCCGTCGCTAAAAGTCATCCCTTAAAAAACACAGATCTGTTTTTCTTTCTCTCTCCCCGTTTCTCTCTCTCTTATCTCTCACCCACCCACCTGCGTTCTCACCTCCGGCGACCACTCTCTACTGCGACCTACAGCAACCCACCTCCGGCGAGACTCCCGTCCTCCCCCCTACGCCGCCCCCCCGTGAGTTATTCCATTGTCGCCACCGGCAGTTATTTCCTTCCACCACCTGCGGCTACCGGTCGCCTGAATTCCGTCAGATTCTTCAAATTAAGGTAAGCTTCTCACTTCTCACTTCTCACTTCATCACATTTTGTTTATTTAATCGATACACTGTTGGCTATGAATGTACTTAGCAAATCTAGATTTGAACACTGCTCTAAGCCCTAAGAATGGAGGACTTACCTTACTATCTGATTAACACTACATGTTTGAACCTCTGAACTAGTAATGACTATATCTGATTATACCTATATTTGGTTATGGTGGTGTTGGTAACGTCTATATCTCAGTTTATATTCGTTGTCTTTCTTTCTGAGAATTATATATGTTTTCACTTCTAAACCAGTCCCCTAACCCATCAAATCAAAAAGAAACAAGAACTAATTTTTTATTAAGGGCATATGAGACTTGAGAGGGTACAAATTATAATGCACAAAGCATGTTGTGTGATTAAGGGCATCTGTGATGGAGCGACTACTAGTTTGAGAACAATCGGTGGTGTTTCTATGTGTGTGCATGTGGCAGTAGCTGTGTTAGGGGCAGTGTGTGTGTGTGTGTGTGTGTTGTGTGTAGCTTGTTGTGTGTTAGTGGGAAAGGGCTGCAAGGTTTAAAGAGAAAAATGGTTGTAAGGATATGTGGGTTTGGAGGGAGAGAGGCTGTCATAGGCAGCCTATATGTTGGTGTTTCTACGTGTGTGCATGTGTTTGGATGCCTTGTGCACACATGTATGTGCTTGTTGAGCGTTTTGAGTGGTGTGTGAGTTGTGTTTTGAAGTGGGTATGGTTGCGTGAGACGTGTAGCATTGTTGGGCTCTGTGAGTTGGTTCTTTGTGTCGTGAGTTGTGCGTGATGTAGTGTATGTGTGTGTAAAATGGGTGAAAACTAGTGAATATGCTTGTGTTTATGTGTGGGTGAGTGCAAGACAGATCACAGTAGCCCTTAGATATAATCAACCTGCTCCATGAATAACACTATACATCTGAGTAGTTTAATCACATCGTACCCACCGTATGAGCATGGATTTTGGAGCAATGCTTATTTTGTACTCTAAGTCTCACTGAAGTTTCACCCATGAAATTCTAAGTGGAAAGTCTTTACAGACTGAGACTTAATGCAAGTCCGTTACCCCATAAAAGTGTAATAAAAATAGAATTGAGGTATAAATAACTTTTTGCGTCATAGATTGGCGTTCTTGTGAAGGGCCAATTCTTCGAGCCACGCCTGTACTGGAAAGACTGGGATGCCGATACGAGGGAGTCCCTATGGGAGGAGTGGCTGGTACGTTGAAGTATTTTTTTCTGCGATGGTATTTGTTTAATTAGAATTTAGTATTTAAATTAATTTGTGTTATTGGATGCCTTGCAGGAGGGGTTCACGTTTGACTCGCCTGATCAGCAAGCGTTGGGGCGGCATGCCTTCTTTGCTTACATCAGCAAGAATTACCGTCGATGGCTCCACGACACCCGGGACCGGGAGAAAAAGATGCTGCTCGAGGGTGCCCCAATGACGGAGATGAAGACATATCCCTGACATTGGATATCTCCGACTGTATGGGGGTAGATGATAGATCAGTGGGTTGTGGATCCAGGCTGGGAGGCCAAGAGTAAGAGCAAGGCCGAGAACAGAGTGAACAAAGATCTGACGCACACAGGGGGGTCGGTGGCACACGACATCATCCGACACAAGAATGCGGTCGAGCACTCGGATCTGGAGGAGGATGAGATCGTAACTCTGACGTATAATCAGACGCACGTGCAGAAGAAGGACAAGGACGAGGCGCACCGGGCGAACGACTATGTTTCAGATATTGCCCGGCGAATCGATGTAAGTTAATTTGTTTAAGTTGTTAATTTCTTGTCTTTCTATCCTCAATGTCTGTTGCGTTAATTAATGCTCTAACATATCTTTAAATCATTATTTTTGCAGGCCTTGTATGAACAGCTTAGGGGGTCCGAGCAGCAGTCCGGATAGCCATCAACGTCCACTAGTACGGGTGTAAGTGTTGGGGCATTAAAGCGATGGCTGGATAACCCGGAGGTCGTCAATCGGCAAAAAGGCCGCATACGCGGTCTGCCTAGCACGACTGCTCGTGCCGTGATAGGAGCATCCTCACCCCCCACTGCCCCTCCACAGACACCGACTCCTCAGCGTCTGTTGGAGGAGGAGGAGATCCAGTGCATTGCTACGGTGGTGTTAAAGATGATCAGGGAGCAGGATCAACAGGGCACTACTACTGGACATGCCGAGCCGGCCCCGGATCAGTAGGATCCAGATCCAGGACTCGGCAACCCCTGATGAGTCCCTTCTCATGCCCGGTCCCAGCTTGTCCCCCCCCCCCCCCCCGCCCGGCTTGTACTCTTCTCCCCTCCCTTAACCGGCTGTATCCGGTTCCCGGCTTGTACATTTTATTTTTTATTATAATAAATATTTTTTAAAGTTGATTATATATAGTTGTTTGGGTTTTGGGGATTGTGCGTTGTTGTTGAGGATTGAATTTTTTATTACAGGTATGGGCATTAGAAAAATAAAAAAAAAACATTGACTTTTAGCGACAGATTAATTTCGTCGCTAAAAGTGTACTTAATTCTAAGATTTTAGCGACGAAATATTCCATCATTAAAAATCTCATTTTGCGATAGAATATCTAAAATATTTACCGATTAAATTAATTTCACAAAAAAGAAAATAAATTAAAATACGTAAAATATATTTAGCGACGGAAATTCCGTCGCTAATTTAAAAAAAATCCATCGCAGAAAGTTCAATATTAGACGACGGATTTTAAAATTCCGTCGCAAAACTTTTAGCTACGAGCTTTTATATGAGGAACTTTTAGCAACGGTAATTCCGTCGCTAAAACTTTTAGCGACGGAATTAAGGCTTTTAGCAACAGATTTCCCCGTTGCCAAAAGCCTTATTCCTTATAGTGATCGCCAAGAAGTAATTATGTGCTAACGTAGTGATGCGATTAGCAAGCTTTATGGGATCCAGATTCTTCATCTCATGAATTTTCTTGTTTCTTTCCATCCAAACTAAATCCATGAGGGTTGCGACAAAAATTGTGTACCTGATTTGATCATCTCTGGGAAGGCCGAAAGGTTTGAGGATGAAATTTAACCACTCAATGGGGGAATCTAATCCTTGAGGGGGCCGAAATCCTGAGGGTGAGGCAGCCCATAAAAGACGAGTGACATTGCAGTTTAGGAAAAGGTGGGTTGTGGTTTCAGAAGCTTGGTCACATAAGGGACAAATGGAATCAATCTTAGAGTTATGGTTGACCATTGTATTTCTAAGAGGAAGAATATTCCAGGCTATTCTCCAGATTAGGATTTTGTGACGGACTAAAACCTTAGATTTGGTAGGGAAGTTTGGATTTGGTACAAACTTGAGTTCATTTGCTTTAAGGTAGGCTGATTTTGAGGTGAAAATGCCTCTTTTGTTGGGGGTCCAAGCTACTAAATCTTGGGTTTGATTTTATGGGAGAGGGATTTTCATGATTGCTTCAATAGTGGAATTATCAAAGAACAGTTGGAGCTTGGTCACATCCCAGGTTTTCACACTAGGGGAAAAGAGGTCAGCTCTAAATGAAACATTAGGATTACTCACTGTGGTTTTCCCCGTCACAAAGCCTCCCGGTTGTGGAATCTAGAAGTCCTTGTAGATGTTGGTAGATTTTCCATCACCTATGATGTGTCCCATTCCTTGTTCAATTAACCTCTGACTTTTGCGAATCCCTTTCCATATCCAAGAAGCTGAAGACTTTGGAGTATGCTCAAGAAACGGGGTGCCTCTAAGGTATTTTGAATTCATGGTTTACGCCCAGAGGGAATTCAGCTTTGTGAGAAGCGACCAACCTACTTTGGCAATTAATGCCAAGTTAAAATCTTGCATCTTCTTGAAACCCAGACCACCAACAGATTTAGGAGTGCAAATTGCATCCCAACTCTTCGGGTGATAATGATTCCTTCCATCCGAGTTGAAACCCCACCAAAATTTTCTAAAACATCCATCCAATTTATTGGTTATGTGCTTGGGAAGCACAAAAGTGGACATTAGATAAGTAGGAATTGCCATGACGCTTGCTTTGATCAAAGTGGCTCGTCCTGCCTAGGATAGAATTCTTGATTTCCAACTTGATAGTCTCTTTTCTATCCTTTCAACAATTTCAACAAAGACTTTCTTCTTGGATTGGTTCATAAACAAGGGCAGACCTAGATATTTTGAGTTTGTAGAGGCCTCTTTGAAGTCCAAAGATCGACATATATCTCGGATTGTATTGGCATTTGTAGATTTGCTGAAGTAGATTTAGGACTTCTCCTTGTTTATACATTGTCCTAACCATGCATTGTAGGTATCCAAGCATTTTTGTACTTGGGTTGCTTCTATGGTGTCTGCCCTGCAAAAAACACACAACTCATCTGCAAATAGAAGGAGGAAAATTGATGGGCTACTCTTGCTAGCTTTGATCCCATGGATTGATCTTTTCCTTTCTTCTCGATTAATTAATCTTGTGAGAATTTCTGGTGTGATGATGAAGAGGAAAGGGGATAGTGGATCATTCTGTTGAATTCATCGTTGGGATTTGAAGTAGCCGTAAGGGATCCCATTGAGCAGAGTTAAGAAACTTGCCGTTGAAATGCACTGATTCATCCAATTAATCCAAGTCGACAGGAATCCGAATTGCTGTAAAACCTTGATTATAAAGGGTCACTCAACTCTATCGTAGGCTTTCTCCATGTCTATCTTTATCGCCATCAAACCTCCACCTTTCTTTTTCCTCATTGTATGCCAAATCTCTTGGACTATGATACTATTATCATTGATCATTCTTCCTGGAACAAAAGCTGCTTGCAAAGGTGAGATCATCTTAGGGAGAATGGGTTTCAACTTATTAGCCAGGATTTTAGAAATCACCATGTAAATCACATTACACATGCTTATTGGTCATAAGTGTTCGGCTTTGGTTGGAGCATTGATATTTGGGATCAGGGCAAGATTTGTATGATTAAGATCAAGGAGATTTGGATCATTTATGAAAAAATCTTGGATGGACTTGCACACATCTTCTCTAACAGTAGACCAGTAGGTATTATAAAATAGAAAAGGCATCCCATTTGGACCAGGTGCTTTGTGGGGATTGAATTGCAGAAGCAAGGATGAAGCCTTGGAAGCATTTATGCAATACAAAATTGAAGTTGAAAATCAACTTAGCAAGAAAGTCAAAGTACTAAGAAGTGATAGAGGTGGAGAATATGTTTTCCCTCTTGAAAATTTTTGTACCGATCATGGAATCATTCATGAGACCAGGGCACCATATGCGCCTCAGTTAGAGTTGTCAAACGGGCCGGGCGGCCCGCGGGCTGGCCCGACCCGGCCCGGTTTTGGCCCGGGCTGGCCCGGCCCCGTGGATGAACAGTAGAGGCCCGCACACGTAGGGCCTGGGGCCTGGGCCTGGACCAGGCCTGAAGAATCTGGAAAACGGCCCGGCCCGGCCCGGCACGGCCCGGTTTTGGCCCGATTTTGGCCCGGCCCGGTTTTGGCCCGGGCTTGGCCCGGTCTTCGGCCCGGGTTTGGCCCTGGTTTTGCCCTCCTTTTTTTGAATCTTTTGCTTTTCCCCCCCTTTCTTCTCCCCCTTTTCCAAACTTCCACTTTTACCCCCCCAACAGCTATATAACGGCTAGTTTGGGGGGTATTTTAGTCTAACCTATATTTTTCAACTCCTTTACACTCTTACCCTCCCCAACAACTATAAACGGATAGTTTGTAGGGGTATTTTGGTCTTTTGTGAAGTTTCTAAAATCTATAAATTCACACCATTTCTCTCTAATTTTTCACACCAATCTTCTTACTCTCTTCTTACTCTCACAACAAGCTTTGCTACTAGTTTCCTCTCCAATTACTACTCTTGCTAATTACTACTAGTATTTAGTAATTAGTACTCTTGTTTATTAATTACTAGTCTTGCTAAATTCTTTTTAATTACTCTTACTCTCTAATATTTGTTACTCGTTCATTCTTTTAATTACTACTAGTATTTACTAATTAGTACTCTTGTTTATTAATTACTAGTCTTGCTAAATTCTTTTTAATTACTAACTCTCTAATATTTGTTACTCGTTCATTCTTTTAATTGTTATTTCTTATTACTACTCTTATAATTGTGTATTTAGTTACTCTTACAAAGTTTAGCGTGAAATATGTCTGGATTATTGAACAAAATGAGGCGTGCAACGTCATCACGAAAGAAATCATCATCATCGCAAGCACCACCACCAGCACAAGCGCCAGCGCCACGGCCATCAGAAACACCAATCCAAGCACCAACACAACCATTCGTTCGTGGACGAATGAGTACAGGCTCTATGATAGATACCCAAGCCAATTGGGAGTTCAATCAAAACATTCCAGATTTTGAATACACGCCTGATGAAGACCCCCCGCATTATAGTCAAGGACGCAACTCGGTTGGCGAAGCTACTACTCAGTGGCATAATCTCAACCCTATGCCTGGTCATGATGAAGAAGGGCCGAGCAATGCCTCCGATAACGTGCCAGAAGTCCAAAGGGGGAAAAAGAAGAAAGCCGAGTGTTGGAATCATTTCGACTTAATTACGGTGGACGACATCCGAAAAGCTCAATGTAAGTACTGTCTTAAATTATTTTCGACTGGTAGTGGTAATGGACATCTTAACAGGCATTACCCTCAGTGTGCACCTCGACAAGGCCACGTCGAACCTACCCAAACGCAATTATCTTTTGACGGTAAGTTATTTGTTTATAATCAGCGAGAGCAAAGAGACGGTCTCGCTGAATTTGTTATTCACGATGAACAAGCCTTTTCTTTTGCCGATAATCCTAAGCACTCTAGATATATGAACACCTACGTTCAACCTTTGTACAAAAAGGTTCATAGAAACACAACGAGGTCCGATGCACTCCGACAGTACAAGGCTGCCAAAGCACGCCTTATCGATTATTTCGATAAATTTGACGGTAAAGTTAGTCTTACTTATGATATTTGGCAATCTCCTTATACTTTTGTTAGTTATTCTTGTGTGACCGCTCATTGGATTGATGCAGATTGGGTTATGCACAAGAGAATCATCACTTTCGAGCACTTCCCTTATCCGCACGATGGAATGAACATTGCTACTCTTATATTAAAAGCATGCAACACATTTAAAATTAAGGATAAGATTATGAGTGTTAGTTTTGATAATGCTTCTAATAATAAAGCTGCTGTTGCAGCTTTAAAGGAGACGCTTCAACCTGTATTTGATGGTGAATTATTTCATGTTCGTTGTGTTTGTCACATTATTAACTTAATTGTTCAAGATGGTTTAGGTGCTGCAGGAGATATTCTGCTCAAAATGAGGGGTATGACAGCGTATGTTAATGGCTCGAGTTTGAGAACACAACAATTTAAAACGTTGTGTGTTCAATATAATATGCCTCGCAGGAGAGCAGTTACAGATGTGGTCCACAGGTGGAACTCTACATACCACATGCTTTTACACATTCTGGCATACCGAGAAGTCTACACGCATTTTCTACTAACCCAGTTCCCAGCCGGCTTGCCAACTCAAGAGGAATGGCAGATGGCCACATACCTAGCTGAATTTTTGGAGGTATTCTACACGTCTACCAATTTATTGTCTGGTACGTACTATCCCACCTCTCCTCTCGCTGTAATAGAAATTCTGAAGATGGCTACAATGTTAACAAAATGGAGATATATAGGACCCTTTAGGGAAATAGTACAAGTGATGGATCAAAAATTTAATAAATATTGGAGGAAACTGCCTGCTATTTTTACTGTGGCTACTTGTTTAGATCCTAGGTTAAAGTTGCATGGCGTGAACGCCTCGATACAAGAGATATCGAAATTAATGCGCTACACAGCAGATGACACAACCTTGCTCACAGCAAAAGTGAGCAAGAGGTTTGAGGACTTGTTCAACCTCTATCGTAATTCTGCTGACGTGCGCGGGCGAGCTACATCATCATCCACTGCTGAGAGGTATTATGCGCCATACCTTCAAGGCTTTGAACATCTAGTAGCAAGACAACTACCAGGTGAAGGTACTTCTAATTCGGGAGGTTCGTATAATTTTTCCTCTTTTAATGAGATTGGTGTATATGCAAATACTGATCATTATTCTGATTTATCAAGGCAAGAACAGATTAATTTTAATTTGTTAAATTTTTGGAAACAAAATCAAAACATGTATAAAACTTTATCCCAAATTGCACGGGATGTACTGCCAGTGCAAGCCTCCACGGTTGCTTCAGAGTCGGCATTTTCAGCAAGCGGGAGGGTTTTGGATGACAGGAGGAGTCGTCTTAACCCCGAGTCGCTCAAGCTATGTGTATGTTGGAAGGATTATCTTGATGCGAAATACCGCGAGCAAGATAAACCGATTGATGATAGGAAGAGCAGTGACTCGGATATTGAAGTACTTCCGGATGATTAGGTAATTTGTTTTTATTTTCCTCTTTTGATCCTTTTGGTTGACGTTGCAGATTTCTTGATCTTTGATTGCTGATATTTTGGATAGACATGCATTATTATTTTGATTGTTAGAGTTTTAAGAATAAATTTTTTCACAAAATATACTTTTTTCCATATATATAAAATAATTTTTTACACGCAAGATATATATTTTTTTGTATATATAAAAAAATAGGTAACTTCGCCTGTTTGTTTACAAGCAGCCGGTCCTAAGCCCGGATAAAAGGAGGAGGGCCTATGAACACATTTATTATTTTTCTATATAAATTGTTATGTGTTAAGATTTTATTAATAAAGCTCACCAAGAAGAGTATGAAAATGTTTAACATATTAATAAAGCTCACCAAGATTAGGTTCGTTAAATTGTGAATATTGCCTAGAGGCTAGAGATGAAATTGAATAATAAGAAAAAAAAAAAAGTTTTGGGCCCGGGCCCGGCCCAAGCCCGGCCCTAAATATTGGGCCTAGGGCCAGGGCCTGGACTGGGCCTAGGTTTCCCTTCGGCAGGCCCGGCCCGGCCCGGCCCGGTTGGCAGCCCCACTGGCCCGGCCCCACAGCAGGCCCGATGGGCTTGGGCTGGGCCGGCCCAAGCCCGGCCCTTTGACAACTCTAGGCTCAGTCAAATAGAATTGCTGAGCGGAAAAATCGTACTTTAAAGGAAATGATGAATACTTTAAAGGTCGTCCTCCTTCCTTCAAATATCTTAAAGTGTGGGGGTGTCTAGCAAAGGTAGCTATCCCACCACCTAAAATGGTCAAAATAGGACCTAAAACGGTTGATGGGATTTTCATTGGATATGCAAGTCATAGCTCGGCATATCAGTTCTTAGTGCATAAATCTGAAGTTGGCGATATACACGTCAACACCATAATGGAGACAAGGAATGCACATTTCTTTGAAGATGTGTTTCCTTATAAAGTTGCACAAGAACGGAGTTCTTTAGAAAGAACTAGTATGGACCAAGAACCCTTACAAGAGGAAGATGAGCCAAGACGTAGCAAGAGAGCTAGAACGTCTACATCTTTTGGTCCTGATTTTCTAACATATTTGTTAGAAAATGAACCTCGTACTTACAGTGAAGCAATGTCGAGTCCCGAAGCTCCTCATTGGAAAGAGGCTATTAACAGTGAAATATAATCCATCATGCAAAATCATACGTGGGAACTAGTGGATTTTCCTCCTGGAAATAAACCATTAGGGTGTAAATGGATTTTCAAGAGAAAGATGAAAGCTGATGGAACGATCGAAAAATATAAGGCCCGATTGGTTGTCAAGGGATATAGACAAAAGGAAAGCCTTGATTATTTCGATACATATTCACCAGTAACAAGAATAACATCCATTCGAATATTGGTAGCTATTGCAGCTATCAATAATCTTGAGATACACCAAATGGAAGTGAAAACAGCCTTCCTAAATGGAGATCTAAATGAAGAGATCTATATAGACACTACAAGAAAAATGCCCTGTGGCAGCGCTCTACGGCAGCGGTCGTAAAAACCGCTTGTATTTACCATATACGACAGCGGTTGTCATGTCCCGCTGCTATATCTCATAAAATTTTGCTTGAAATTTAAGCGTGGCTTAAAACTTTATGCCCAAAAAGGCCCGCGAATTTTCAGCGCCAATTGCAACTAAATACAAGCGGCTGAGAGACGTTTAGGCAGTGGCCGCACCGCTACAGTAGCATCCCACGACTCACTTTACTATCTTCCCAGAATTGCCTATTAGGTTTTCCCCCTATCTCTCTGAAATACATGGGCCATTTACACATACCTGACGAACACACTAAAATTGCCTCTTTGGTTCCCTTTCCCTCTCCCTCTCCCTCTCGCTCTCACTTTCGATTGCTTCAATCTTCCTAAAATGAATCTTTCTCTAATTTGATTTTTTACACTTCTCTCTTTCTCTTTCACGCCCGCACACATGCACACAGCCCCACACACATGAACACAATTTAGTCTAATTTTTCTTTGACCTTCATCAATTGATGTGCAGATGGAACCCTAGCAATCACAGTTCATCGTATTTGCTAGTTTGTACGTCTGAGGTAAATTTTGTTGTTACTTTTCTCTAGTTTGTCTCGTTAGTTGAAAGTAAGCTATAGACTGGCTTCAATTAAGATCTATTCGAGAACTTAGGTTTCGCACGTCTACGGATTTTGCTTTGCCCCAATTTGTTTTTCCTCTCCTATTTGGGTCAATCAGTCCTGCTCTCTGAACAAAGACCACCACAAATTTGACATGCTGATAAAGTTGGCCTTGATTATTTTTAGGCAATTTGACATGCTTATGGCCAACGGTATACCTTCCACATGTAAGGTATAGGTTTGATTGTGATTCTAATACCATCACCATGCTTAATTGCTAACTACATTTGTTGACAATTATGCAAGCAGGCTACTAGCTTGGTGGTCAATTGATGAAGGAAGTTGAGAAGAACAAGTCCGACTTTTCTAGGATGGGGCCTGTGGTTAATTTCAGTTTTTTAATCAGTTTAATACTATTACTCGAAACTTTTATGACGAGATACTCTACATCTTTCTCTACATCTTGCATTACTTGAAGATCTTTTAATATTTTTACTTTGTTTTTGGAGTGTTGGTCTTTAATCTTCCCTTTATGGCAATCATTATCGCTTTGACCCTCTTTTGCATTTATTTAATTGTCTTAGTAAAGTAAGAGTTTAATTTGGCATCTATATTGTGCGTTGCAAGGGGAATCTGGAATTTTGTTGACTCTTTAGTTTATAATTGTGATTTTTGTCGAGATTAGTGTTAGGTGTTGAAATATTATCCTATGAATCCACAAAATGTGAAGGGGAACATAAGATATGAAAGGGAGGGAGTATTAGAATGTGAATCTTGTAACTAATTGTTCGTCTGATGTTGTGGTTTTATGGGGTAAATTGCAGGCAATTTGATTATAATTGCAAATGATTAACCGGCACTGAGGAAATCTGAGATTAAATATTATGTGCTGCGTGCCTAGGTTAGAGTTCTCCACTACGGTGGAGGTAAGTGCAGCGAGACTGGGTTGTTTTACTGACTTGAGTTTATGATTTTTTTGCTTATTTCTATGTTCAATTATTGATCTAAAGAGTTTGATTGTCCACAGATTTTATCAATGGTATTAATATTGAATAGTTGGCGATGTCATTCGTTCATGTGATGTATCTACGAAAAATTGTTGCGTCACGTAAGCTTCTTACTAGTACATAAGTAAGATATGCATTTTCTGGGTCTTATGCAAATAACTAGAAGAATTTGATTTGAACTTGATGCATAGGCTAAACTGAAGTTAGTCATACTTCACTTTCTTATCTGAAAATAGGCGCACTAGCAAGAAAGTTTAAAATTTCTTGCTGTCTTGCATCTAATTATACATATGTAAACAGAAGTGGCTCGAAGACCAAAACTGGGACAGGCAAAAACACGTCAACAACTCCCCTACTGCAGTGCACGCAACAGGTGTGCCCAATAAGGGTTCATTGGCATGTCAAGGCTAACTACAAGGAATATTGGAAGCTATGATATGCATTGGATCCTGTACAGTCTTGAAGGTTCATGCATTTGCTCTAATTAATTTGTAATTTAGGTTGGGGATTTGAATGATGTAAACCACTACTTTACTGAATGTAACTATTCTGATATATTGAATATGAAGTATCAGTTGCAATTGTACATGACTGTTCTTGTTGATACTACTTTACATGCCTCTTTTTCACGTGATAAAAAACATATTCAGGAATTAATATTTTTTTTTCTAAAACAGATAAGCTACCACAGCGGTCGGCCTAATGCTGCCATAGGCCTACGCAAGCGGTCATTAGCCGCTGCGTAATGGGACATAAGTAACCAATGGGGGAAAAAGATTTACAAGCGGGAGGACCGCTGCTAAAACTCCATTGACCGCTGCCATATGTCTATCGCAGTGAGACCTACAGAAGCGGCATGTGACCGCTGCGATAGCTTATGGCAGTGGTCATTTGGGCTACGGTAGCGTTTTTTGACCGGTGGCATAGGCCATTTTTCTTGTAGTGAGAGCAACCCGAGGGGTTTGTAGCTCCTGATCATAAGAGGAAGGTGTGCAAGCTTGTTAAGTCACTTTATGGACTAAAACAGGCTCCAAAACAATGGCATGAAAAATTTGATAAAGTCATGATTGGAAATGACTTTAGAATCAACGAATGTGATAAATGTGTCTACGTTAAAGGCACGAAAAAAGGATATGTCATTGTTTGTCTTTATGTGGATGACATGTTCATTATTGGGAGCAATAATGAATTCATTAAGGTTACAAAGAAAATGTTGACCAGTAAATTTGATATGAAAGTTATGGGTGTGGCTAATGTTATACTTGGTATGAAAATTACCAAAATATCAAATGGACTAGTCTTGTCACAATCTCACTATATTGAGAAAGTGCTAGACAAATTTAAAAGTTACGATGATAGTCCTGTTAAGACACCACTTGATGTAAATTTACATCTAACAAAGAATACTGGTGAAAGAATATCTCAATTAGAGTATTCGCGTATAATTGGTAGCCTAATGTATATCATGAATTGTAAGAGACCCGATATAGCATATGTTGTCAGTAAACTGAGCAGATATACTAGCAATCCGGGGAAGAATCATTAGATAGCTATTGTAAGAGTTTTAAGGTACTTAAAATATACCTTAAACTTTGGTCTGCATTATACAAGATATCCAGCTGTATTAGAAGGATACAGTGATGCCAACTGGATATCAGATTCTAATGAAACAAAGTCCACAAGTGGATATGTGTTTACATTAGGAGGAGGAGCTATTTCTTGGAAATCCTCTAAACAGACATGTATTGCCAGATCCACTATGGAATCTGAATTCATTGCTTTAGATAAAGCAGGAGAAGAAGCGGAGTGGCTTCGTAATTTCTTGGAGGATATTCCGAATTGGCAAAAACCTGTGCCACCAATTTGCTTACACTGTGATAGTCAATCTGCAATTGGAAGAGCACAAAGCAGTATGTATAACGGCAAGTCTAGACACATACGTCGCAGACACAATACCGTAAAAGAATTACTTTATAGTGGAATTATCTCTATTGACTACGTGAAGTCAAAGGATAATATTGCGGATCCATTAACGAAAGCTTTGACTAGAGAGAAAGTAAATATGTCATCGAGGGGAATGGGTCTTAAGTCTATGAACTAAAGAGTTGCCATAATGGAAACCCTACCTAGCTGACTGGAGATCCTAAGATCTAGGTTCAAAGGGAAAACCGAATTATGTAAATGCGACTCAAACATAGCACTGTAGGGGTTAAAACCCCCATATTCATTCCTATGATGAGAAGACAGTGTCACATACAAAAGGTTAGGTTAAGCTATGCTTTTAATGAATCTTATATATTGGAAATCCAAGTGGGGGTGCGGTAGGAACCTCTTAATAAGAAGTCACCTATGTGAGTAAGAAGTGGGCCGCTTCTATGAGAATTGTAAGGCTGAATTCTCAGAGAGTACTCATGAAAACCAGGAGTTGTTCAGGGCCAAAATGAACACAACAATGAGAACCTCAAAACAATGTTTGAGCGATACTGTGTGAAGTTCTATTGTTTTGGTTTACACTAAAGGTTGAACAGTTCAAGACATCACGTTCATTGGTTAACCAGTAAATCCGATAGTTCTCACTAGGGAAGGTTCAAGGCCATTGACTACCTATCCCGATGCAGTGTCGTTCTAAAGAACTCTTTCTTGTGTCAGTGTTTCCTTGTGTATAGTGTCTAGTCAATTTTCTCTATTCATGTGGGGGATTGTTGGAATTGGGTTTTAAACTCATTGTAGAGAAGCAACTTTGACTCAATTTTCAAATGGTTTCCAAACCATAGTTTGGTTAAGAACAAATTGATTCATGTTCATCTATTGGAATAGATGATCATGATATATTCACATGTTTAAAACGAATGGGAGATGAATGAGAAATATGAAGTTAAAGTTGGTGGTTCACCTTGAAGGGAAAAGAGTATCCCACATTGAAGAGATAAAGCCAATGTTATCTCCTTATAAGGCTTAGCCTTGAGCTTGAGCTAAGGGTTGGGCCCCTTGGGGGTACCCATGTTTTGTAAAGAGGGAGGACCTAGGTTGACCCAAGGTCCACCACACGCGCGCGCCGCCCCGTCCCGGTCCGTGGCTTGGGCTTGGGCCCATTAGGCAGCTGTGAAGAGTTGCATCCCTCCGTTATAAAAACGAGTCGGTTACAGAAAAAACGAATGAACTTCCGAATTTTCTTCTGTCTTTCCTATGTCCGAAATAGTTATGTGCCATTGTTTTGGTTCGCCGGGTCTGCAAATTTAGAGTGCTCCTATTTTCAGACGTACTACCGTTGTATCCTGGGAGGCTTTTCATCAAGAAATCGTTAGCACCGTTGCGGGACGAATAAAGTCTTAAGGACAGTGAATCAAATTCACGCCTCGGTTCTCCATTGCTGTCTGTCTGATTTTGCTGTGAGTTAATTTTAACTGTTCTTGCTAATACTGTTTGTTCTGTTTAGTAAATTACATTTCAGTATTTTCGTACTTAGTTGTTTTTCTGCACAAGTATACACGAACGTATTTTCCAACACATATATCATGGCGACTCCATTACCCATCTCGAACTCCTTCCGTCGCCTCGCCTGTTTGCCTCTCACATGGCTCTTGACTTGTTCCCTAAATCCGTTTTGGCTTCCGGGTGCAAGTTTGTTTACATGTGTCGCGACCCTAAAGATGTGCTTATCTCAAAGTGGCACTTCATGAACAAACTAAGAGCTAAAGAAGTAAAGAACTTGCACCACTTACCCTACCTGAAGCATATGAGTTGTTCTGTCAAGGGGTCTCGGAATATGGATCGTTCTGGGATCATGTGTTAGGGTATTGGAAGGCGAGCCTGGAATTGCCTGATAAGATACTGTTCTTGAAGTACGAGGATATGAAGAGAGAGCCGTCAGTTCACCTTAAGCGACTGGCCAAGTTCATGGGCCAGCCTTTCTCCATGGAGGAAGAGAAAAAGGGGCTGGTGGAAGAAATACTAAAGCTGTGTGCCTTTGTAGTTTTGAGAATCTCAGTAATCTGGAGGTGAATAAGGCCGGGATTCAACATGTTGGCGATCAACTCGTTGTTGAGAACTGCCATTTCTTCAGGCAGGGCCAGATTGGAGATTGGGAGAACCATTTCACTGAAGAAATGAAAGACCGGATCCATCGAATCACTGAGCAGAAGCTAAAGGGTTCTGGATTGACTTTGGGTGCAGCTCCATTACATAACTGCTCGTTGTTGCGGTAAACTTGATGTACTACTAGACCTGGCAAAAATCTACCCTTACCCGGGGAAAAATCCCGGGTAAGGGTACTTATACTTACTACCCGCGAAAAATAGATCCGTACCCGAACCGACCCGTAATATTCGGGTAAGTTCGGGTCGGATACGGTTTACCCGGGTTACCCGGATTTTTTTACTATATAACTGATAGGGACCTCTAGGGTTTTCATTTCACTTATACTTTCTCAAATTCTCTCATCCTGCGCCGTCCTCCCTCCCTCTCTGAACTCTCCTCTCTCTCGATCGGCATCGCTCGACTCGATCTCACGACGTCCTCTTCCTCGCCCACAGTCAGATCCGCCATCGATGGATCTGCCATGGCTCCGCTGTTACATGGCTCCGCCGTTACATGGCTCCGCCGCCATAGATGGAGCTGCCTTCAATGTCTCCGACCAGATCTGCACGGATCTGCCATGGCTCCGCCGCCATCGATGGAGCTGCCTTCAATGTCTCCGACCAGATCTGCACGGATCTGCCATGGCTCTGCCGTTACATCTTCGTCACCACCGTCTCCGATCAGGAAAGAGATATAGTACCGAAGAGCGAAGACCGAAGTGGTCTCCGATCGTGATCTCCTCGATCGATAGCTTTGTAACGCTTGACATTTTTTTTTCTCGATCTGCTTGTAACATTTTATCAGATCTGCTTCTATTGTTTGTGTTAATTTTTTCCAGATCTGCTTCTATTGTTTGTGTTAATTTTTTGTATGTATTTAAGTGTTTAACTACTTTAGACTTAGGAATTATTTTCGTAGGTTATTTTCTGGTAATTGTGTTAAGTTGTTTGCTTATTGTCTTTGGAGGCTTGGAAGTTGGAATTGAGATGATTGGGTTGATTTGAGAATTGAGATCATCACCCAACCCAACCGGTAATTGTAGAGATCAAATCAGAAAGTGTTTATTGTAGGAATAAAAAAGAGAAAAAACTCAAAAAATGGCATGAATATCTATTAATAGAAAATTATTAAAACTTAATAATTTACCCGCGGGTAATACCCGCCCCGTCAGGGTAGGGTACGGATTCCAAAAATTCCTACCCGAAAAAAATCGGGTAAAAATTATCCGAACCGATTTTATCCGTACCCGGTCGAATTTTACCTGTACCCGGCCGGGTTACCCGTTTGCCGGGTCTATGTACTACTAGCCAATTACTGTTGGTTTGGTGCTACTTAAAGCTTGATTTACTTGGTTCCTTGTAAAACTTGATATACTAGCCAATTACTATTGGTTTTGTTGTATGTAAGTTATTTACTTGGTTCGCTGTTGTAATAAACTTGATGTACTAGCCAATACTGTTGGTTTTGTGGTATTTAAGCTTGATCTACTGGGTCATTATTGCAGAATTACAGCTCAACATTTCTTCTCAATCGCTATGACATTACATAGCTTTCTTCTTCATTTCCTTTAGCAAGATAATCTGAAATTACAACTTGAAACACGTTACATTAGACTAAAGACAAGCAACTCGATGTATCAGATATTAAAAAAAAAAACTCTATGTATCAACTCTACAACTACCATCATTATTATATTGAGATTTTTTTATGTTTTTATTATAGCGTGAAACACATAAAGCTAGGCTAAAACTGGGACTATTTTTATTTTACTATTTGTGGATACTATTTTATGTTTTTATTATATGGATACTATTTTTATTTTACTGGGACTGTTGATGTTATGGCATTGTCCACAATACACCAATTAATCGACAAACGGATGAGTTTTACCTAAAACTTCATTTAGCATTCTTTTTAGACAGCATACAAATCATGCATTAATTCTTGGGCAAACAACTATCCGTGCCATTGTTAAAGGTTAATATTGCACGCATGCATAAATTCTTGCACATGTAACTGCAGTGTTTGTAGTGATAAAATTTCCGTTGTTGAAGGATTTAACGACACTTTTTGGACAAGTGGCCGTTGAATTATCTGTATGATTTGAGTCTACTCTTTGAATCCCACCGCTCTGCAAACCGTTTCACGTACTCTTTTCAAGCCATTCTCACCTGATGCATCAGGCAGTTGAGGATGATATCACGCATATTTTTGGGGACAAAGTAAACCATATATTTCTGACAAAGCACCTTAAGTCGTAAAAGTGGCCAAAAGTTGCTCCATGGGCCACTGTTAAAAGTACATATAAATATGTGTATATTATTACTGCTTAGACACGAATTCAAGGTGAGAAAAGATCCTAGAAATGTATACTTGTCTGAAAGAAGATATGGTGGGTGGTGACAGCATCATCGGATCCTCAATTTACTTGCAACTAGCAGTAACTGTAATATAGTCTGAAAGAAGATATTGTCACAGCATCTCATATACTTAATTTAAGAACAGTCTGATAGAATACTGCAAATGGAAACCCTTCCCTTTACTAAATAAAATATGGGCAGCCAAATTAGTAAGCATTAGCTCTGTTCGATTTAACCAATACAGAGAGGTATAAAGAAACTTCTGAGTCGTAGGGAGAAGAAAAATGAACGACTAACTAAATTATGAAGGATGAGGATAGTGTTATGGTGGTTCCGTGGTGACCATGAGTTGTGAATGGTGGTGTAGAGAAAAAAGATGGTTGTGAATGCGGCTATATTGGTGGTTAAGGGAGGAATTGCTGTGGTACGGTGGTTGTAGTGGCTCGTGCATGGTGATGGAGAAAAGACCGATGGTGGTTTTGTTGTGGATGGTGACAGTGTGTTCGATCACGATATGGTGGGAGGATATGAAATCTGAGAGGTGGCATTGCAGTGGTACGATGGCGGTGGTGGGTCGCACATGGTGGTAAAGGGAAGACCGACGCTGATCTTATTGTGGAGTGGCAGCTGTTTGGAGATCACGGTTGACATGGTTCGAGGTTATGGGCAAGGGTAGTTATATTTGATGCCCAATTATCAATAGAAACTATTTATTTGAATTTTGGAAATAGGAAACATAATTTTTTAGCCAATATAGATGCTAACACTTGTATCGGGTTGTATTTATAATATAAAGTTGTTCGGAAAAGGTATTTATATGTGTGTCGGTCTTTGGCCTAACATCAAATATATTATGAAAGCATGATGTGATTTTGTTTTATAACAACTCATCTCTCTTAACGTTACATCACTAATGAAATAATTCATTTTCTCTCTCTCTCTCTTTCTTTTTCATACATCATGACACTTGCACGTGATTATGACATATGACCTAATTGTGAATCAAAATATTTCTTAACATGGCAAACATATACGATTTGTTCCAAAAAAGTGATTGAAAATAAAGATAATGCTCAATCTACACAATCATATTTTTCGAACTGTATGTATACAAAAATAATGGAAATGAGAAGAAGAAACAAACCACAAAACTACAATCTCTCTTCTCTCCATCAACATGCACGACCCACTACCGCCACTGTACCACTGCAGCGCCACCCTCAACCACTAAACAGCTCAAATCACATCTCCTCTGGCAGTATCGTGATCAACCACACAGCCGTAACCCCTATAACCATTTTTTTAGCTACCACTTCCATCACCTTTGGTAAAAATATAACATTTGATGTCAAGGCAGTGGGTTCGCAGCTTATGTCGGCAAAAACATAACATTTAACTTTTAGCGACGGGCAAAATCTGTCGCTAATAGTCAAGGTATAGTAAAACCCATTTTCCCCTTTCTTTCTCTCTCCCCATTTTTCTCAGCCTTCTCTCTCTTATTTGGTTCACCGGCGACAGCCTTCCGCCGGCAACCTCCCCCCACGACTCCCCACCCCCCCCCCCCCCCGCGGCGACCCACAACACCCCCCCCCCCCCCCCCCAACGTACATCCAACAGTAATCAAAGCAAAAGAAGAAAATGATGAGAGAAAAATCAAAAGCTACACCACTGAATATAAAGACCAGAACGGACGAGAGATAAATCTTGGCACCACCCTTAGGAGCCTGCCTGCCTGGAGGAGGCCGAGGCAGGGACCATTTCTATTTCTCTCCCTCTTATTTCAAGGTTCGATTTCCCTCTTACACACACACACAAGTTCCTAATTCTTAACAGTCAGATCGAGGACCACAAATTCATCTGCATGCATGCGTTATTATGCGGCGTGCCTCTTCTGAGGCTTTTCTTTAGTTTTGTCCTGGAAATTCAAGGGACCGCCTGCCCTGATTGAAATGAGGAATCAGTGTGATGAATTTGCAGCTCACATGCACTGAGTTTTCACAATGGTTTAACTGTGGTAACAAGAAGATGATTGATGGTCTTTCCCAGAATATATGTATCACGTGGATAGATGAAGTTATAACAAATGATGGATGAGGATGTGAAGAGGGAATTAATGATGATGACCCCCACCCCTTAGAAGAATATATCTTTTGATGCCTTTCACCATCAATTATGTCTGTAATTATATAGCAGGTGGAGTTACAATGACTACTAAACAAATCCTCCTCTTCCTTTTGTTTTGGTCTAATCACTCCCTCCCTTTCAACTAAGTCTCCTTCCATAGTTTGTCGTGCAGTGGTCGATATATAGAGTCACCTCCTATTGCGTATTAGTTGCTGATTTGTGCACAATGCCAAGACAAATTGTGACAGCCTTTTAGTTCCTCTCTCCACTCCCAAGCCCACCCCACCCTCTATTTATTTAATTCAACCAAAACTAGTATTATTATGCATTCTTAATGGACATGTTGGCTCATACTCGAACCGGTGCCAGCATAGTTTTCTTCATCTTTTATTACCAACGCTAAAACCATAAGCTAAGCTTGGGTTAACTAATGATCTTAGCCTATTCTAATCTAATGTTTTAACTCCCAGGCTTTTTTATATTCTGGTTCATCAGAGTTTCTTTCCAAAATAGTGATGCAGGCAAGAACCTTTGCATTCCAACATTTGGCAATATTGCAGGATTGAATTCATAAATGCATTACTTTATGCTTGCAAGATAGATTTTTATCGCTGGATATTATTAAAGCTTATTTAGTCCATTTAATAACGAATAGTTTACTTTTTATCGTTAAAATTTTCTTCTCAACATATTAATGAGGTGCAATTTTCACCAGGGGTGCAACTTGGGCTGGGCAACCCGTGGACAACCCGTGCCAGCCCGCAAAAATATGGGCATGGACTTACTTTTGTAGTGACCATGGTGGACGTGGGCTCAAAATTTTGGGCCCGCCAAAAATATGAGCTGGACATGGGCAAAGGTTTCTACAAGCCCGTCCAGCCCGTGGGAAAACCAGCCCATCTAACTATTATATAATATAGATTACAATATATTTACTTCATATATATATATATATATATATATATATGGGAAAGCGAATATGTTGCTAGCCTTAGACAACTTGCCTAAGGCTAGCGACTAAAACTACGTCGTTTTCACTATTTCTCTAATTTTTCTTTTTCTATTTTTTTCTCTCTCCCTGTTCACTCATCGAGTCTCATTCATCATTCACAGATCTGCCCAGACAACGCAATTGCCCCATTTCCGGCCATCGTCGATGGCCAGCCACCAACCCGGCGACCCACTGCGCCACAATCTCAAATTAACGGGACCATACAGAATCCCACCACCGTCAGCCCTCTCTCCTCCCACTGAATCACAAATTCGACCACTATCACCTACCCCCAATCGCCGGCCAACCTCCCTTGTTAGTGACACGCCACCCTCGTCATCACAAACTCGCACTGCTGACACTCTCACAAACCACTAGTGCATCATGACAGACCACATCCACCCCCAACAGAATCACAATCCACTGCCACCATTACATTGCACAAACCCATCATCGCCGTCTTCAGAGTTTCAGAAATGCAAAAATGGGTTCATTAATTATAATTGGGAATATTTAGATTGTAATCATCACATTTCTCAAATTGGGGATCTTCGAAAATCTTCTTAATTTGTTTTAGAGAATCTATAAAGACAATGGTGGTCGCCGAAGTTGATGACGACCATAACAATGGCGGCAACAGAGTTAAAGGCGGTTGGTTTTTCAATTAATCGGTAGAAGGGACTTGATGTTGGTGGTTATCGATGATTTCGTCGATCTCGATTGGTTGAGGTGATTGGTTGATGTTGGTGATGTAGTGGTTCTGCTGGTGGTCTGCGGCAGTTGTAGGTGTTGCGTCGTCAGTGAAGGAGGCTAACGATTGGGAGGTGGCTGTGGTTATTTATATGATGTTGGCAGGCGGAGAGAAGGCCGGAAGTGGTGGGTTTCGGAATGGTTGTAGTTGTTTGTGATGGTGGGGTGGTGCGTCGCTGGAGATGGAGGCCAGCAAGAGACATAGGTGACCGCAATTACAGAGGATGCCCGGCGGCGGAGCAGATAAAAGCGGCGTAATCTGATGCTGCGGAGGAGAATGGATCGGTAGTGGTGGGTTTATACATCAGCGGTTGTTTGTGATGGTGGGGGGCGGTGGTTCACTGGTGTGAGGTTGGCCGGCAAACAATGGCTGGCAATGGGGCGGTGTAAGAAGATCGATCTGATAGAGAGAGAGTTAGGGGGACAGAGGAAAAACAGATAAAAAAGAAAATTAATAAATCGTACAAAACAAAACAAAACAAAACGACGTAGTTTTAGTCGCTAGCCTTAGGCAAGTTGTCTATGTCTAGCAACATATTCGCTTTCCCCATACATACATACATATATATATATATATATATATATATATATATATAGGGAGCTGATCCCTTGACCGCGTAGGCAAAATAGGATATCTTGCCAGCGCGATCTGGCCGTCCATCCCGAAGGGATGGACGGTCCAGATCACTTTTTTTTGCGGCGCTGTCAGTCGTCCGCTACACAGTCTCGCGGACGGAAATTTTTACCATCTTGCCCTCGCTCCCCCGTCCGCTACACAGTCTAGCGGACGGAAACAACCTGCGACAAAAAGTAGTCCGCTACACTGTCCAGCGGACGACTGACATTCTGACACAATTGTGACTTGTCTGACACAAGTGTGACTTGATGTCGGCAATTCTGTCCGCTACACAGTATAGCGGACAGTATTGCCCATCCCCTTTCTTTCAGCACAATTTTCTTCTACTCAATTCTTTCCGCACAATTTTCTTCTCCTTCAGACTCGCTTCCATTTTCAGCTGCCTTCAAGCTTCGAGTAACACTTGCTTCAAGCTTCGCTCAAGCAAGGTAAGTTTGCTTCAAGTTTTCTTGATGTTCTAGAAATTTGTCACTGTATTCATCAATTTGTGATTTTATACTCTAGATTTTTTGTGATGTTCTAGACATGATGTTCATCAAAAAGGTATAATTTGTTAACTTTATATTTAATTCATTATAGTTTAATTCGATTTTTTGGCATGATGAATTCGTCTATTTATCTTACTAATTTAAATTTGTTATGTTCAATAAATTTAAATTAGTAATTGTTAATTTGGAGACACTTTTGAGATTATGCATACCGTATGTTTGCCATCCTAATTTTTAGGTAATATTTTCAGTTAGAAATGCCATTTGATTGTTAAGCGCAGTCTATTTCTACACAGCTCTTGTTTCACAATGTCTGATTTCGTGTCGAGCTCCAACGTCCCCGTAGATGCTAGTGATCCGTATCTAGGACGAACATTTGCTACGTTGGAAGAAGCTGAAGATTGTTTTCGAGCGTATTCATTGAGGGTTGGTTTTGGCATTAGAATAAAGACTTCAAGAACGAGCACCATAACGAGAAAGATATGCTCTCGCTTATACGAGTGCCATAGGAGCAGAAACCCAGTGCAAAATGAGACATGTGTAGGCAATGATGACAGTGAGGACGAAATAGGATATCCGCGTAGAAGACGGGACTGCTTTGAGCGCACAAATTGCCAGGTCAAGATGTTCGTAAGCTACAAACCCAAACAAGACCATTGGCTTATTACCAGCCTGGAACTGGCACACAATCACCCGTTAGTAACCCCTTCTAAGGTGAGTGAGATGCATCAACACAAGAAGATGGGTAAGGTCGCAAGGAGCCTGATTCAGACAATGAGCAATGCGCGACTAGGACCTACCGACATGATTAATGTTCTTGCTGAACAGGCTGGGGGAATTCAAAATTTGACCTTTAACACGACAGACGTTCGTAACGCGGTCCGAACCCATAGACGAGCCGCGTATGACCTCAATGATGCTCAAGCCACAATGAGCCTATTGAAACGGATGCAGATGGAGGACCCGCAGTTGACCTTCGATTATAAACTTGACGACGAGCATCGAGTTAGCACAATTTTTTGGGTCGACGGTCGTTCGAGGCTTGCTTATAAGCATTTTGGGGATGTCGTGACGTTCGACACCACATACCGTACCAACAAGTACTCGATGCCGTTCGCCCCTTTCACGGGGGTCAATCATCATTATCACTCCATCCTGTTCGGGTTCGCCTTGTTAAGGGACGAGACCGAGAGTTCTTTTGAATGGTTGTTTAGGACGTGGCTGGAAGCAATGAACTTCAAAGCACCCAAAGTGATCATCACCGATCAAGATTTGGCAATGAAGAAGGCTATTGCGACCGTCTTCCCAGACACTCGGCACAACTTGTGCACCTGGCACATAAGCAACAAATACCCGGAACGGCTGCATCACGTGTACGCAAAGTATCAAGACTTTAAACAGGATTTTGACAAGTGCGTCCTCAAGTCGTTAACGATTGAGGAATTCGAGGAGAGGTGGGAAAAGCTTGTTCGGGATTACTCATTGCAAGACAACGAGTGGCTCCAGAACTTGTACGAGCGCAAAGAGCAATGGATTGGCGTTTACACGAGGAGGTATTTTTCAGCGGGCATGAAAACGACGGGCAGGAGTGAATCCATGAATGCCACGTTCGATAGTTATGTGGGTACAGCTACCAATTTGAAGACTTTCGTTGCATCCGCACAAAAAGCGGTAGCTTCGTTGTTCGTAAAAGAAAGGGCTGCCGACTTTGCAACAACGTACAAACAAAGGAGAACGTTGCTCGAGACCCCGCTGGAGATGAACGGTGCCAAAGTCTATACGAAGGAGATCTTCTTGCTATACCAAGTAGAGCTGCGAAAATCCGGACGATACAGTATAAACAAGGTGGCAGAAATGTCTACGCGTGAGTACAAGGTTTATTCGCTCGTGAATGACCTAGTCCCTGAGAAGCTGCGCAGAATGTATACGGTGAGCCACGACACATTGACGGACTCGGTGACATGTGTTTGCAAGAAGTTTGAGTTCCATGGCATCCTGTGTAGACACGTTCTGCGGTTTTTCACCCAGAAGAATATCAGGACAATCCCCGATAAATACGTCTTGCCACGGTGGACAAAAGGTGCAAACAGGTTGCACGGTACCATTTCCTTTCCGGAGCACCCGTATACTGACTTTGAAGAATCAGAGACGCTGCGGTATAATCATCTGGTGACGATGTTCACCCGTTTGTCCGTAAAAGGTGCTGCTACAATGGTCGGTTATAAACATCTCCTCGAGGTAGCTCAGCAACAAGAGCCCATCGTCGACCAGTTGGAAGCAGCTTCAGTCACCAATGCGATTGACACCGAGCCTACGACGGGGGTATCAGAAGATGACGAGCCGGAGGAGGAAGACGACAATGATATCCGTTTGTTGGATCCAATTATATCGCAAACGAAAGGCCGCAAGAGATCTACGCGGATGAAAAGCTCTATTGAAACGGCAACTCAACCTAAAAAGCTGCGAAGGTGTGCATTGTGCAACAAAATGACCGACCACGACAAGCGGAACCATTACAAGGCACTGGGGATAAGTTCAAGGGGTTTGCAAGACGGGGAAGAAGGTGACGCCGAAGATGAGGACGAACAAGCTGCAGTGGACCTATAATTTTTTGTACAACTTTATGACATTTGTAATAATATTCGAGGGATAATTTTTCGACGGGGTACTGGGATTTTTTTAAAATGGACCTATGAGAGGCCATCGAATCAAATCTAAAGTCTTTATTACGAGGTTTTTCTTTTATTTTGTAATCCCCGTCCGCTATACAATGTAGCGGACATCATTGACTTTGGTCTTTTACGTCCGCTATATTGTATAGCGGACGGGTGGCATCGAAGTAAAACTTTTGGTCTTTGTACGTCCGCTATACAATGTAGCGGACGTTAGAGCAGGCAAACTTTTGGTCTTCTTTACTGTCCGCTATATAATATAGCGGACGTCATAACTTTTGGCCTTTCATGTCCGCTATACAATGTAGCGGAGAAGTCTATATGATATAAATTAATCATATCGGGCAATCGGCTGTTATCAGTCCAACAGTCTCTCTGCTCTCTCTGTCTGGAACATCTAGCCCAGGCCAATACTCCACAACTCCGGCGATCAACCCTCCCCCCCTCCACGCCGACCTCGATGGCTTCTGGATCGGAGACCACCTACGATTTTATTGGCAACTTGCACCTGGCAGGCAAACACTTTTTCAAAGTCATGATGCCGGGGTTTGAGAATGAACTTGTATGCCATCCCTCTATCTCTGTATTTTCGTGTGTTAACTCTTTTGGTTAAAAACTAACCTATTTTTTGTGTATTGTGTTTGTTAGGACATACCGGAAGCCTTCACCAATCAATTTACAACAATTCATGACAGTGCAAGATTATATAGCCGCAAGGGGGCATGGCAGGTTGAAATCAAGCTGAAGCCCGGCCGACCCCAAAAAAAGCAATTCGCAGAGGGTTGGAACGTCTTCGTGCGCCAGCATGGCCTCGAACTCGGGGACTTTGTAGTATTTGAACACCTTGGGTGGTGGGATTTTGAAGTTGTAATCTTTGATCGGAGCACTTGTGAAAAAATTTCTTTCCCCCAATGTGAACCCTAATTTATGATTAATAAAATTATTTGAGTTCTTGTTGATTGTGTTTCGAAATTTTTCCTCGCTTAATTGTGTCGTTTGAAATACACTTTTGTTATAAACACTTCGAAAAATTTGGATTTTACGTCCGCGATACAATGTAGCGGACGGCGCAGCAGAAACTTTTGGTCTTCATTTCACGTCCGCGAGACAATGTAGCGGACGGCGCAGCAGAAACTTTTGTTATCAACACTTAGAAAAATTTGGTCTTCATTTTACGTCCGCGAGACAATGTAGCGGACGGCGCAGCAGAAACTTTTGGTCTTCATTTCACGTCCGCGAGACAATGTAGCGGACGGCGCAGCAGAAACTTTTGTTATCAACACTTAGAAAAATTTGGTCTTCATTTTACGTCCGCGGGACAATGTAGCGGACGACGCAGCAGAAACTTTTGTTATCTGTTAGAAAAATTTGGTCTTCATTTTACCTCCGCGATACAATGTAGCGGACGGCGCAGCAGAAACTTTTGGTCTTCATTTTACGTCCGCGAGACAATGTAGCGGACGACGCAGCAGAAACTTTTGTTATCAACACTTAGAAAAATTTGGTCTTCATTTTACGTCCGCGAGACAATGTAGCGGACGACGCAGCAGAAACTTTTGTTATCAACACTTAGAAAAATTTGGTCTTCATTTTACGTCCGCGAGACAATGTAGCGGACGACGCAGCAGAAACTTTTGTTATCAACACTTAGAAAAATTTGGTCTTCATTTTACGTCCGCGAGACAATGTAGCGGACGACGCAGCAGAAACTTTTGTTATCAACACTTAGAAAAATTTGGTCTTCATTTTACCTCCGCGATACAATGTAGCGGACGACGCAGCAGAAACTTTTGTTATCAACACTTAGAAAAATTTGGTCTTCATTTTACCTCCGCGATACAATGTAGCGGACGGCGCAGCAGAAACTTTTGGTCTTCATTTTACGTCCGCGAGACAATGTAGCGGACGACGCAGCAGAAACTTTTGTTATCAACACTTAGAAAAATTTGGTCTTCATTTTACGTCCGCGAGACAATGTAGCGGACGACGCAGCAGAAACTTTTGTTATCAACACTTAGAAAAATTTGGTCTTCATTTTACGTCCGCGAGACAATGTAGCGGACGACGCAGCAGAAACTTTTGTTATCAACACTTAGAAAAATTTGGTCTTCATTTTACGTCCGCGAGACAATGTAGCGGACGACGCAGCAGAAACTTTTGTTATCAACACTTAGAAAAATTTGGTCTTCATTTTACGTCCGCGAGACAATGTAGCGGACGACGCAGCAGAAACTTTTGTTATCAACACTTAGAAAAATTTGGTCTTCATTTTACGTCCGCGATACAATGTAGCGGACGACGCAGCAGAAACTTTTGTTATCAACACTTAGAAAAATTTGGTCTTCATTTTACGTCATCAGAAAAATCAGTATTCGACAACAGAAATCAACACAAATCAAATCACACCAACGACAACACAAATCAAATCACACCAATTGCGTACGATTTATGTAAAAACTACTGTTATGATACAATTTCAACTGGGGTCCGCATGTTGGGCCAGATTCTCGTCATTAGCCGGATTTTCTATAAACCTAACCGCTCTAGGCCGGCCTTTCATAATTTGCCAAGCCATTCTATATCTATAGCCTTCAACTTCTGCTTGGCTCCAGACGGCCGCCTTGAGGCTCTCAGAGCGACAAATGAAATCCATGTACATGCAAAGGAAGACGCCGCAGTCCGAAGTGTTACGTTGCTTGGGCCTCCTCTTCTTCAATCGCCTATTGAGATTTGGCCGCGCCGGTACGGGGACTTCACGGGCACGATTGACCATTGCACAAAAAATATTCTGCGAGAAACAGAAAATGGCGTAAGACACGAGTTAAAATTTATGGCAAGATAGAATCAGAGAATTATACAGCGATCGTAATATTACCAACGCGTCCAATTGGGCTTTGTACATGTGCAGCACAGGCATCTGATGAGTATCGTCGTGGAGACTGTCGATCACCGATACGACTTTAGTTGTTGGGGAGTAGCAAACCAAGTACCAGTGGCTGTGCCCTAGAAATGGGATTAGAAACACATCGGCAACACTTGCGCTCACCGGACTATCCCTATTAATATATGCTCCTAGGTTAAAGGACGGTCTCCACTGGGCCAACTTTTTCTTCCCCCTATGTTCGACCCACTCCTGCCATTCAGACACTAGCATCTGATGAAAAAAGGCATCGAACAGAAAAACGGCCGGATAGCTCGGCTGCTGCCGACACCTTTCCCTCAGAATCTCCACGTAGGTGGAGACGACACCGGTGTCTAACCAACTCCCCGGAGCCAGCGAGGCCAGTTCTCCCCACGAGCAAATGTAATCCATGCCCTCCGGATGATCCACACTATACAACGCTTGGTCATGCGGGACGCCGCTAAAATAACGCTCTCTGATTATCTGGCATTTCTGCGGCTTTAGGGGCTTCAACGGATGCCCTTTGCGATATTGCCCTCGGGGGTCGACCGGGGGGTATTGCACTCCTTCGGGGGGGTCGACCGGGGGGTATTGCACTCCTTCGGGGGGGTCGACGGGGGGATATTGCACTCCTTCGGGGGGGTCGACGGGGGGATATTGCCCGCCTTCGGCAATAGATGGTCCTGCCCACGGGACAATGGGCAGACTGATGTTTCCGAAAATCCAGTCTTGCGTGACTTGACTCTGGGAGAGGGGTTGGGGTTCCGAATCCAATCGTAAAGAGAAGGAGGGCGCACTGTAATAATCCCACGGCGCTTGAGCCTGGCCCATGGTGCTTGGCGGTCCCCAATCACCAGCCATCTCTGGTACAGAGGGAAAACCATATCCCTGGCTCACTCCCGAAGTCTGTCCCGAGGGATCGGTGCATCCCTCGGGAACAAACGGCCGCTGCCACCCCGGATAACCCATTCCCGGGTTTGGCTGTCCCGATGCTTGCCGCAAAAAATTCCCGCAGCCAAGCGCCAACGCTTCAGCCTGTTGGCGAAGCTCCTCGCCCATGGCATCCACCAAATCCTTCCGCTCGCTCAACTTCTGGAAGAAGGCGAACGAGGCATTAACCTACATCCAGAGAGATAATAAATAAGTAACTTCGTACACACTTAGAATGATCAAGTTCAATTAGAAGCACTGGTTGGGCAACTTACCAGATTGTATGCCATGTGCTCATCGATCTGACCCCTAGGGTGGTACTTCTCCCCGCGTTCAAACCTTACTGGAGCTACTCTCCTCCGGGTGATGCGGTAGTACCACTCGTTGTACTGTTCGATACTGATGACGGGGTCAGGCTCCGACACAATGGCCGCCAGCGTGTCCTGCCAAGAATTCCAGACCTCAATTTCACGCGCGCACAACTCGTGCGCATTCGCCCTGCCAAACAGTCCGACACCCGGTGGGTTCCTGTTAAGCCTCATATCTGGCGCACCGGCTGGCAACCCCTGCAGGCAGTCAAAATGGCGCATAGCGCGATCCGGCAGCTGCCACTCTGCGACCTCGAAGTGGATCAGGGGTGTGCGTTGCAACCCGGAGAGCGTGAAGACGAACGACTCTCCCACCCGTCGCGCCAAACGTTTGTACGGTGCCCATCGCATCTGGCCAGGAGATAACGAGTCGAGCTCCCCCCGATAGTATGAAATGTTGTGATGGGGATCGTCTCTCCTCTCGTAGTGGGTTTCCTTCCGGCTGTACTCCCAGGCGCACAACCGAGGCCACACATTATCTGTTCCGTCCCTACGCCTGGGTGCGCCGGTAGCAAGGTGTTCATAAGACCACACCTGAGAGCAAAGACATTGAAAAAAGTATCGTCAACATTTATTGTCCATTCAACAACAAAAAAAAACAACAAAGAGCACGTAATGAAGAATTGTATGATATACCTGCAATAGCGAGAGACATGCACATATCGCTTTGGAGTCGGGCCTCGTTGCCTTGTGCAATGCTCGGTACAGGTATGCAAGAGTTGCTGCACCCCAGGCATAATCCCCAACCTCAGCCAGGTTACGCAAAAACGGTATATATTTGACGCTGACCGTGTTCTTCGACGTCGTTGGGAATAATATTGCCCCCATCACCCACAAGAGGAAGGCTTGTGTGTACAGCACAAGGTCATGGCCCGTATAGTTTTCCGGCAAAACCCCGTAGGTATCTACCAACCACTTCAACTTGATACCACCACTGCTAAATCCATCCTGGGGTACCGAAGTAAAGAAGTCCCTAGCGGTCCTCTTATTCGTTGCTTCGGACGGATGAGCTATTACCGGCCGCCCCGTCACCGGTAACCCTAAGATGAACCCTACATCTTCTAGGGTAATTGTCATCTCTCCGAGAGGGAAGTGAAACGTATTCGTTTCACTTCTCCACCTTTCAACAAGGGCACCTATTAAGTGCCGGTCAAGTTGTTGAAAGATCTGCCCATGCGTGAAAATCCCAAACCCAATCCCACGCAGTAATCTTTTCTGGGTTCTGTTCAATTTCCAGGCGTTGAAATTATCGCTTACTTCTACCGTGTTGACAAGTGCTCTTTCCTACGAATTAATAAATATTATTTAAGCAAAATAAACACTATACAACGTTCGCAACTGAAATACGTAAGCAAAATAAACGATATAAACGATAAAATAAGTATCTTACTCCACCATCCCATATGAGCGTACTGATATGGGATGCTTGGTCATATAATACGGACGAATCTTCTGGTCCAGGGTTGAAATCCATTTTTTGCAACTGAAATAATGGAAAGAGGGCAAGGTTGGAAGCGTAAACATTCCCAAACATACAACGCTAGCATATTCAGCGCTAGCATGTGATCAGATAATACGCAATACACATATATAATATATATGTATATACATTGACAAACGCTAGCATAGTGCCTATCTACTTGCCAACGCCGCAAGATGAACTCTAGATTATGAACAAAGTAAGGATTAGTTTGTGAACTTACGTGATTGATGAGACGATTAAAGGATTTCTTGCAAAGAAATTGCGCCGATCTACTTGCCAACGCCGCTGGTTTGATCGTGAGAAGAAGGAATAGTTTGATTGTGAGAAGAAGGAATAGTTTGATTGTGAGAAGAAGGAATGAATAGAAGTTTAGAAGTATTCGAATGCTTGCCAACGTCCGCTACACTGTGTTGCGGACGCTGGGATAACGACAAAGTAACAGACGTGCATCGACTGATGTGACAACTGTCAGGGGGAAGTGGGTGGTTTGACGGACAAAGTCGTCCGCTAGACAGTGTAGCGGACTACTTTTTGTTGGCCCAAGAATGTCGTCCGCTAGACTGTGTAGCGGACGGGGGAGCGAGGGCAAGATGGTAAAAATTTCCGTCCGCGAGACTGTGTAGCGGACGACTGACAGCGCCGCAAAAAAAAGTGATCTGGACCGTCCATCCCTTCGGGATGGACGGCCAGATCGCGCTGGCAAGATATCCTATTTTGCCTACGCGGTCAAGGGATCAGCTCCCATATATATATATATATATATATATATATATATATATGTTACAATATATTTATTTTGTTTCCTTTAGTCATTAAAAATCGTGGATCACATAAGTCTATGTAATCTCAACCGTCAAACTCTTAACCTAATAGAATATAATTTCTTTTTTAAACTTTCTGAACTCTCAACCCCCACTTCGACAAAGTCAAAGCCTCAAAGCCAAAGGTATGCTGATATTTTTGTCTTATTTTTCTGAACCAGATTGAGCAACAGTTCCCACTTTTCGTTGACTCTTGTATTTTTCTCTCTCTCATTTTGTCCCAAATATTTATTTCTATGCTTATATTTAAGTTCATTTTAAGACTTTAATGTATTTTTTTCATTATCATGAATAAATTGTAAAGTTGGATGGTCAATGATATGTTTCGAAATCATTTTATAAAAAAAGTAATTCGTAACCATGGACAACCCGTGGACAGCCCGCGTCCAACCTGTGTCTACTAAAATTTTGATGGGCTTGGCGTGGACACATACTATTTGGCCCGTAGATGGGCTGGGCTGGACATGGGCACGACTTTTAGAGAGCGGACTGGTCATGGTTTAACCCTTGGGCCCGTCCAGCCCACCCAAGTAGCACCCCTAATTTTGACATTACGAGGGCGATGAGCGGGGTGAATACCAGACGAGAATCATAGTCTAATACTTAGGTCCAGAGTCAAGGTTCTTTGTTAGGGTTATGTGTGTTTCTCTCTCTAGAGTTCTAGCGTGAGAAAGTGAATGTGAGAATGAGTTCTGCTCTTCGGTCTTGAAAATGAATTCTCAAGCCTCTATTTGTAGGGGTTGAGATGATAATGTCATCAACCGACACATCGTGCTCTCTGGGAGTGACACCTCACCTAAAGGCCTATAGATGCCGGCGCTCCACGGGCTATCAGATCGCATATTCACATGGCCTGCCCCTCACACTATCGTTCTATTTCTCTAGAAAGACTGGCCAAACACGGTCTGTGTGGCCAGAGAGCCCCCTTGATCTAGCTACCAGTCCAAAGCCTTTGTAGATCCCAAAGGGCGTTGAGAGATGCCAAGGACCTATCAGCAGTGGGGAAGGCTCGAGGCCCAACTGCCAGGCGGACTACGACGATGTCCTCTAGAGACTGCTCCCTTCTCGAAGTGACTTAGGGATCATACTCCTTAAAGGTGCCTATATGAAAAGCCCGCAGTGTTGGAACATGTAAACTAGTCACGCAGACACCTTTGCGGAGAAAATGTCTTAGAGAGCGAGCCTATCCCGTGGGTTAGTTCTCGTGCCGAAGCACTAGGAGCGCGTCAAAGAAGTGTCCGGGAAGAGTCGCCTACTTAATGGGCCGAGGTAGTGTCTGAAAGGAGACCCCTACCTGACACGCTGAGGTGGTGTCCCGAAGGAATAGCCTACATGACGAGCCTAGGCAGTGTTCAGAAGGAGTCCCCTAGCTAGAAAAATTGGAGTCTTCATGTTGGAGCACTTGGAGATCCTCGGTGTAGATAGTGTCTTAGAGAGCGAACCTATCTTGCTAGTGAGACCTTGTGTCGGAGCTCTCGGAGTGCCTCAAGGTAGTGCCTGAAAGAGTCGCCTACCTGATGAGCAGAGGTAGTGTCAAAGAGGAGTCGCCTACCTGACGGACCAATGCAGTGTCCTAAAGGAGTCGCCAGGGGAGTCTTTGTAACAACCCAAAACCTGAGGCGAGTTTTATATATATATATATATATATATATATATATATATAAAATACTTGTATTCCTTGCGAGGTAACACAAATATCCCCACCCCCCTTCCTTTATCTCGTTAACCTTTGTGGATCACTGGTTTTTACTGCCTATTATAGTAACTCTTGTCGCTGTTTAACATTTGCCATCTCATTATAGCCAAAACATGTGGAATTCAAAGGCTACCCTTGTCATGACCTGAACCCACAGCTAGACCTGTGAACTAGGTCCCTGACCGGCCGCAGACCCACTGGACTCCAACTAAGGGCTTTGCTAGGCCTTACTCCCTAAAACCAATATGAATTGCAGCGAAAATTAAACCTTTACAAGTCCAATTAAAAAATCTCTTATTTGAATGTTATTATAATCCTTCTTACAAGAACACATATATAAGAATTCAACTCGTCTAATGCAGTGTTCGGAGCTCCACCCTAAGATTCTGATCCCACATTCACCGTCGTCACCTTACCTTTAAACCTGAAATGATAAGTAAGAAGTGAGCTTCCGCGTTCTCAGTAAGTAGCCAATGATTCAACTAGGTGGACCATAACGTGCCAGAAGATAACTTACTTTATATTATAGCAACATTAAGAAATCTAAGATCATAGAGTAAGTAATCATCCGGTAAAACAAAATAGAGAACATGGAATATAACTAGGGCATAAAATCATTAACACAAAACCTCACGATAAACAGTTCCATCCCAACATCAGTTCAAACCAAATGATGCGGTTAGCGTACAAGCCCCCCTGACTAGGGCCTAAAATCCCTTCTACACCCTGGATAAATAATTCTGTGGACACAAGGGCGAACCACAAACAACAGTACTGTGCATAAACATATAAGCCCCGTTGACCAGGGCCCGAAATCCAACTTTTCCTCGTTGGATATGGGGCACCGTAATCAAATTAAATAAACAAAAACCACCTTTTGTTTCATCCTAAACACAATCACTCATCAATTGATGGTCAAACCATCCTTACACCAATTTTGATAGTTTTCAAGCTGTTCAATATTCACAATAACGTCAAATATCAAAACATCTCACTTACAACAAACATTTCAAATCTGAGTTCCATTGCCTTTTCTAAGAAAAATATCAGCTACACGGTCGTCCGGTTTTTAACGAGAAACAAACCACTAAAAGCTTTTTGGCAAATCAAGCCACAGTGACTAAACGTAATTAAAACAGTCAACAGCAGATAAACATATACGTTTGATGCCAAGGAAAGTGGGTTCGTACTTACGTGGAGGTGCCACAAAGGCTGCAGTCCGTGTCAGCTTCCAAGTATGCAAAGTGAGAGACAACAAGGACGGAGTAAGGACTGAGAGCAAGGCTTCCCAGACAGGCCGTGAGGAATGGCAGTGCTGCGAAGGCAAAGCTAAGACGAACAGGGCCGGCAGTCGATAGTCCAAATCAGGGTCCGAGCCGAGGTCCAAGTCAAGGTCCAATGTTACGATCTTAAGTTATGTCCAATTTTGTGTTTCTCTCTCTAGAATCCAAGAGCTCTCCAATTCTAGAGTGAGAAAGTGATTTTTGTGAGAATGAAGAAGAAGTCCTTTTTTGAGTTGTAAAGTCCACTATTTATAGGAAATAGGGTGCTTATGTCATAAAGTGCCACATGTCGTCCCCTGGGAGTGACACGTCACCAGGGGGTCCCAAAATATCACTTCTTCGTTGGACTGTCGGTTCCCAAATTCGCGTTGCCTGCCTCGCACAGCGTCACTCTGCCTGTCTGAGAAGACTGACCATACCATGACGGCATGGTCAGAGTAAACCCGTTGCCCCAGCCACCAATCCAAGCCCTTACTGAATCCCATGAGGTGCGTCAAGAGACGCGCGGAGAACCTGACAGCGGTGAGGATTACCCCTGTAGCCAACTGCCAGGCGGACCAGACACGATGCCCTCCGAGGACCTGCTCCTGTCCCGGAGTGACCCGGGGGTCATTGTCCTGATGGTGTCGACGATCGACAGTATCGTGAGTGGACATAGTCACAGCTCAGTGCTCCGAGGGTGTCGCGAGGGGTCCTCGTGCCGGAGCCCCCTGTGACTGTGACGGCGATGGTTATGAGGTTGTGAGCCCATCCTGGTATGCGGGCCGAAGCCCCCCTTGTGATTGAGACGGTGATGGCTATGAGGTTGTGAGCTCATCATGGTACGAGGCCGAAGCCCCCTTCTGATTGAGACGGAGATGGCTATAAGGTTGTGAGCTCATCCCGGTACGAGGCCGAAGCCCCCCTTGTGATTGAGACGGCGATGGCTATAAGGTTGTGAGCCCATCCCGGTACGAGGCCGAAGCCCCCCTTGTGATTGAGACGGCGATGGCTATAAGGTTGTGAGCCCATCCCGGTACGAGGCCGAAGCCCTCCCCTTGTGATTGAGACTGCGATGGCTATAAGGTTGTGAGCCCATCCCGGTACGAGGGCCGAAGCCCTCCCCTTGTGATTGAGACGGCGATGGCTATAAGGTTGTGAGCTCATCCCGGAAGCGTGTAATATGATTGTGACGCATGGGCGCGGTGCCTACAGCACGAGACAATACCTGGTGCCGGGGCACATGTTATGAAAGTGGCGCATGGGCGCGGCGACGAACGTCGCAGAGACAATACCTGGTGCCATGGGCCCGTATCATGGAAGTGGCGCACGAGCGCGGCAACGAGCGTCGCAGAGACAACACTTGGTGCCAGAGCACGTGTTATGAAAGTGTTGCGACGACGAACGTCGCGAAACAATACTTGGTACCGAGGGCACGTATCATGGAAATGGCGCACGAGCGCCTCGACGAACGTCGCGGAGCAATATTTGCTGCCGGGGCACGTATCATGAGAATGGCGCAAGGGCGCGGTGACGAACGTCGCGGAGCAATATTTGGTGCCGGGGTACGTATCATGAGAATGGCGCAAGGGCGCGGCGACGAACGTCGCGGGGCAATACTTGGTGCCGGGACACGTATCATGAGAATGGCGCGCAGACGCGGCGACGAACGTCGCGGAGACAATACTTGGTGCCGAGGCATGTATCATGAGGATGGCGCCCGGACGCGGCGATGAACGTCGGGGGGCAATACTTGGTGCCGGGGCACGTATCATGAGAATGGCGCGCAGGCGCGGCGACGAACGTCACGGAGACAATACTTGGTGCCGAGGCATGTATCACGAGGATGGCACCCAGGCGCGGCGACGAAGGTCGCGGAGCAATACTTGGTGCCGGGGCACGTATCATGAGAATGGCGCGCAGGCGCGGCGACGAACGTCGCGGAGACAATACTTGGTGCCGGGGTACGTATCATGAGGATGGCGCCCGGGCGTGGCGACGAACGTCGTGGAGACGGCGCAAGGGCGCGCGTCGGGTGTCCCAAAGAAGAGATGTGAGCTGAGTGTACATGTCATAACAAGATAATGAATGCAACATGTAGTAGTGATAAAGTTGAGAGTGATAGTATGCGATCGTCGGCGACGGGTCATTCGGTGGTAGCGCGCGACTTTGGGCGATGGACGTCTCGGGGTTGATGGACGACGGACGTCGGGAGGTTGATGCACGACGGACGTCGCAAAGTTGATGGACGAACGGACGTCGGGAGGTTGATGCACGACGGGCGTCGCGAGGTTGATGCACGACGGACGTCGCGAGGTTGATGCACGACGGACGTCGCGAGGTTGATGTACAAACGGACGTCGCGAGGTTGATGCACGACGGACGTCGCGAGGTTGATGCACGATGGACGTCACGAGGTTAACGTACGATCGTCCGTAAACATCGCGGAGGTGCGAAGACTCAAGGAAACAAGTGCGCGCGGGAGGGGAGGCCATAGGCCAAACATTGGGGGGAAGGCCAAGGACACCACCCTTGGGGAGGCTGAGGCTGACCCCTTGGGGAGGCCGAGGCTGACCCTAGGGGGTGGCCAAGGCCAATGGCCAACTCCCATGAAGGGAGGCCAAGGCCACTTCCCCCTTCAGTGAACTTTGGGCGCGCCGACGATAGGTGTTTTGATGAGCAATGGCAAATCCGGAAGTTGCGTTACGACGAACGTGTTGACGTGAATTGTATCCACATGACGAACGATGTGTCAAAGTTGCGCGCAAAGCGTATGAAGCGAAAAGAGTGCGAAAAAGGGGTTTGCGCGGAGGGGTGAACCACCGGGGGAAAATGGCCAAGGCCAAGCCCTCCAGGAGGCCGAGGCCGACCCCCATGGCCTGGGGAAGGCCGAGGCCGACCCCCTGGGGTTGGCCAAGGCCATTTGGCTATCTTCCATTTTCGGAGCCCAAGGCCACTTCTCCTTTTGCGAACTTCGGGCGCGCCGTCGGTAGGTGTTTGGACAAGCAATGACGATTCCGAAAGTTGCATTACGACGATCGCGTTGCCAAGAATCGTACCCATGTAGCGATCAAGGTGCCAAGGTTACGTGCAAAGCATACGAGGGGAAAGCAGTACGAAAAAGGGGTATGCGGGAAAAGGGTGAACCACCGGGGGAAAATGGCCAAGGCCAAGCCGCCTAGGAGGCCGATGCCGACCCCTATGGCCTGGGGAAGGCCGAGGCTGACCCCCTGGGGTTGGCCAAGGCCATTTGCCCCTTGACCCCGTTTCTCCAAATATGTCGTTGGCCGATATTTTTGATGAAAATGTGTTCGGATGGTCCCGACGTGACGATCGCGCTAGCGTAGGTGATGTCGACGTGAAATGAAATGTCTAAGTCGCGCACGAAGCGCACGAAGTGAGAAAAACACGTGTCTTTGGCGCGCGGGTGCTGACCGGTTTGATGCGTTGGAAAATTGACCGTTGACAATGTCGACGTGTTCGGGTGAAATGGGACCCCTATTGGGCCCTTGGGTACGACCAGAACAGGTTGGGAACAACGTTATATATAAAAACACTAGTGGAATCAAAGGGTCACCTACTTGACGCTGACACATTTTCTTGATCAAAAATCCGGCGTGATGGTCAGTTGTTACCTCTGACCACCAGAACCGTCAAGGTCATTCCTTTCACCTCCATAACCCCAACTTCACTTTAACCCGAAGGGCATCGTTGATGAGGACACAGAGTTCCTGTTGGATATCTTCTCAAATAACTCAGACGCCGTATCCAACCGCCCATTACACCACCCGTCCAAAATCATGCCTCGTTCACCATGTCATTCTCGGGCATTTCATCCCAGTTGCCGAGCTTCTCTCAATTCACCCGAATTTAATAATCCACCAAGCAACCTTACGCTAAATAATACCCAAATCATACCGCCATGTGCACACCACCACGGCTGCCCCAGACCAACCACCGTGAGCACCGCCGTTAAACCATAATCGTTAACTACAACAATATCGAACTCGTACCATCGAACCCTCGTTTCATAGTCATTTACTACTAAAACCCAACATACCGGCTGCTAGCTTCCACAACCAATCTACCACTACAGATGCCACCTTCCAACAACCCCACAACCATTTGACCACCATTGTTGTTACTATTCTACACCCAAAGTCAACTCCACACTACACTGCACATTACGCACACAAACCTATTGTTACCCTATTACATACAGACACACTTTGTATATGCACAATGTACACAGTACACATTCACACACATACAAACATGCATGCACACCCACACTACACACACCCCTCGACCCACAAACACCCAACAGATACAGCATATGCGCCACACACTACACAAACATGTAGCATCACGCACACACAGTATCCCCATACACATCCTGTTACACACTATCGACCAACAACAACAACAATCACACCTACATACCTGCCCAAACTCACACACCCTACACCCACCACTGAACAAATACAAACCACCTAATTCATTCTATTTCATTCATCGCCACCACTGTCGGTAAATGACCACCACTCCATTAGCACCAAAAATCACAACACCACCACCAAACCCCGCTTCACAGTCAATACCGCAAACCAATTCCATGCCATAGTCATGGGATCCCGACGGCGACAACAATCGGATGGCGGTTGTGGTTGGTCCGAGGACTTACATTGGCCCCTTGGGCGCATCAAGTATCTGAGGCTCACTATTCGACCGGTGATTGTCCCCTTGGCAACAGTGACTATGTTTGGGCAGTGTGTTGAGGACCCACGGTTGTGAATCCCATGGCCCTCGCATCGGTGATTACAAATTCAATCGGTGAAGGGATGAAGATCGGTGCCTACCACTTGGGTCACCGTGACACTGCAGTGCGACGTCGCGGTGGTCCACGGCTGGTGCGACCGATGTGTTGTGGCGATTGATGGAAGCGTTGGGCAGTGGGGTTGGTGGAGGCATCGGCTGTAATTACTCGTTAGAGACTGAATGTCTGGCCGTGGCAGCAATGGCACGGCTGCTTAGCGGTGGCAGTTACGCATCGGTTACAACATGGTGGTCACGGAAGTGCTGAGCAGTGGTGTTCAGTGTAGGCGCAGCCGGAGTGGATCGTCTGTGACGGAGTGTGGGCGGCAACGGGGCTGTAAGAGATGGGAGCGGCGCTGCCCGATTAGGGCTGACGGCCTGCTTAATTCCTCTCTCTGCCATTTTTTTTTTTTTACTCTTTTATCTTATTTTACTCACACACACACATGTATATTGCTATTTATATTTTTCAATTGCCTCCAAACTCTCCTCCTTTTTCTCCCCAAACCTCTCTCAGTCATTTCACCCGCATTTTTCTACATACATCTCTCTGTTATATTTAAAATAACAAAAATAAATATAATATTAACTATTTACCAAACCCTAATTTAATAATAAATTTTCAAGGTAGTTCCCTCACCTTCATTAATTGACGATCACATTGCTCATGTCAATCGTCACTACATACGCAAATATCTTTACTTGTAAGATTTGACGCTAAAAAAATAAAGTTGCTAGAGTTTTACCAAAAGGTTCAGACCTAGGTTCCGGACATTACAATCCTTTAATGGTTTGTTTGGACAAAGGACTAAGGGACAAAGTCCTGGAGCAGTTTAACCAAAAAAAAAAAAAGTCCTGGAGCAGCAAAAGCACCACCCACCCCTTGAGCCCCTTTTGAAATACTTACACCGCTCATTTATTGACTTCAACAAACGCTTGGTACGTAGGTGGTGGCACCTCATAAATAGGTGGTAATGACTTGCAGATGACTCACTACAGTTATGTTCTTGATGTTATGAATATTAAGAAAGTCATCTTCCTGGGGGGGGGGGGGGGGGGGGGTGTTGGGAAATATGCCATCCAACCTGTATATACATGTTTCCATTTGGAGTTGGAAGAGGGATAAAGTTTTGAATATAGGTAAAAAAAAAAATGTGAGTAGATATGAAGAACACTATAAGCATAATATTTTTTCCTTGGAAAAGCATATTGCTGCTAATTTTGTCTACATTGGACCTTTGTTTTACCTCATTGGAAAAGCATAACCTCAGTCAACTGAGGTTTTGAAAGGGCCACCCTGTATTTTATCGACTAACAGACCACTGTCATTATTGACTTAGATTCCAAACAAGAATGATAGTTAAACCATCTTCTATGTTGCTGCTTTCTCTTCCAACCTTAGTCAACCGAGATCTGAAAAGGCTATTTCAACTTTCCAGCAACAGACCACAGTGTGGGAAAATTACTAGAGTAGGACATCCTCACGGTTTACTTCATTCTCAGTCTCTTGAACTCGTTTTAAATATATGTTTCTAATTTGTGAGTATGTATTTTAGTAGTTAGAATTACATCCAGCCTTTTTACTTTCTAATTTACCGCATATTGATCAACTAATTTTTTATACTTTAATGTGGCAGGGGTACTTTGACTCTGAGTCTCCTAAGCAGGAACCAATAAAAGGCAGGACAAATCCAGATGTACAAAGACAAATAGTTGTGCAAATGACGAGCCATCTCATATAGGTGGTTCTATGCCGCATGCTATTATTGGAGTTAAATTGAAGGAGAAGATGCCAGAAATTAGCAAAGCAAGGCTGAACCTAGAGGTGTACGAACTAACACACATAAACTTAAACGTGATTCTAATGGTCAGCCATTGGAGGACCAAGACCGCCCATATGTCTGAAAGAAGGCAAAGGCTATCCGCGTAAGTGTTTTTTTTTTTTCGGCTGATTTTTCATCTATCTAGTCTGACAAATCTCTAACTCGACTTGCATTTTATATACGTTACATGATGCATATGCTGTGAGGTCTAATGAAATTAGTTCTCAGGAACCCAACTCTTTAGATTATGACGTAACAAAATTGTGGCGAGAAACGCCTGGGGTTCGCAACAAGAAAGGACATATACGGTACTCGCGAAACCGCATGAGATGCCAGGGCATCAATTGCTAAGATTTTGGAGCTTGGGGTGCAGAAGATAATAAAGACTGAAATTGCTAAGCTGGTAGAGCTTAAGGTGAAAAAACGGATGAAAGAGAAAGAGCTGCTACAGGTAATTCATATTTTATATGCTCTTAAACTTCTAGAGGTTCACATAAACACATGCATAGTAGCATTGCATCTATAGAGAATGAGTTGAGCTCAAGCATGAAAGCATTGCATCTATAGAGAATGAGTTGAGCTCAAGCATGAAAAACGTATTTGGATTCGCAATAACTTTTTACCAGCTTCTTGCATCAATGGTGCTATGAGCACTGTAGCCAAGTACTTGCTTCAATTGTGCTTGTCAGATTTCCCTAGCATTTTCATTTTAGTCTTTGGTGTGTGTTTGTGTGTTGTGTGAGCTTGTGTTTGTGGACGATCTGCAGTTAGTAGTACTGGATCCTGTGATTTTCCCAGCGAACTTGAAACTTAGTCGACCGGTGAGCACTAAAGCTAGGTACTTGTCATGTGTGACTTGTGTTGGCAGTGGTGAGAAAAATCCAAGCTCAAAGACCGAATCATTGTGCCATGAGTTCTATGCTTCTCAGTGTAAAGTTATCTTCAGTGTGATGTGTGTGCTTGTGTTTGCTGCAATCTAAGCCACGCACTTGCCCCTACCTCCCATTGTACTTTCTTTAATGGAATTAACCAGCTCAAAATCGACACTATTTATTTGATACTCAATTTTGCTAACACTATTGTCAAGGAATCGCAATATGTATGTACCGTTGTACTTGATTAAATCACACTTGCCGATTCAACTATATATTTTTTCGAGATGTTGCAAAGTTACATAATATATTGTCTAAGATGAGACAACAGGACTGTGGGGGTGTCGTGTAAGTGTGTTACAAATGAGGGCGTTGTTGAAATATTGTATATTGTTATGACCTTGAATCGCTGAATAAATACTCTAAGATTATTGAATATTTTTATCATGAATTACGCTGAATGCATCACTTATTGTCGATGATCTCGAGTCATTTTTTTTACTTGTTTTGGAAGGGCGGTGCCTTAGATTGTAAATGCATTAGAAGGATTAATTTGGTGAGGCATGTGGAGCTCTGTGATGAACAGTAGAGCTCCTGGAGTGTGATGAACTTGAGATGCATAATGGGTGTTCCCAAAAGAAATGTTGGACTAGTTGGCACTGAGGGAAATGAGTAGTGTCCTAATTCTGTCGAGACATTTATAAACGTGACGTGGTAGCATTTTGAACTTCCTCGTAGTATATGTTATTACTTCTTTCTTATTGTGCATTATTTAGCATTGGTTGGTACTCCTGCTACTAAGATGAAAATCTTGAGTTGACAAATATTTCTAGATGATATGTCCTTGTCCTGTGATGATTCTTAATCTTTTGCTCTAACAGTGACTGAACTGCATGTTTAGTATCATATGTGTACATGCTTAATACTTTAACGGTGTCCATATTAACAGTATTAAGCGTGAATGGTTGATAGTTCTCTTTGGAGTTTGATAGAATTATGAATGTTGGATAGTTTGTTATTACTTACATCGTTTAACATGCTTTTAATTGCTTTGTACGTTACTAGCCCAGTAACCCGAGCCAAGCTTGGGTCTGTTTATAAAATACAGTATAATATAAGGTCTTAAAGAGTGTATTAATATGTACCATATATCGTGAGACAAAAAAGATAATAACATTATTAAAAAAATATCTTATTTGGCTATAAAGAATTAATTGCGACACAGTAGAGTCGCTAAATAACGAATTAAGCTTTTACTTTAAGTTATCAATTAATATTTCAAATGAATATTGGCTTAACACTTATAGTAATAGAATAGTCATGCTGGTGCCATATAGAGCTAAATAACGAATAGGATTGTTGTTAAAATTAAAAAGTGGTGAGGCTATGACGTATCCCTTTTAAATTGTAGATGTTATATGTGAGTAGAATTCTTTAAATCCAAAATTTTTTGAGGTGTTACACGTTTTTCAAAGGTTATTATAATAATTAAGTAGAAATCTATATAGAATAAAGTTGAATTTCAAATTTAACAGGACTTATGTATAAACCTTATTACTTTCAAACAAGTTATTATTATCTACAAAAATAAATTTGACAGAACGACCACATAATATACTTTAATATGTGTGTGTGCGCACGCGCGCACTTCTTTAATTCTTGTAAGATGCTAGTAATGATAAAATTAAATTGATGAAAATCACGTGTCTTTATTTTGAAGTGTTGGAATTATTTTCTGCATCTTCAATGACTTGTCGTCAAGTTATAGTTTTTATATCTACTAAGGCTAGGTTTGACAAAAAAAATTTGCTCTTTTTTTTTCAGTTTTTAAAAACTGAAAAAAAAAGGAGCGTTTGGTAACCATTATTTTTTAAATTTTAAAAACCAGTTTTTATACTGAAGAGTAAAAAAAAATACTCCAGAAACTGATTTTTTTTTTCACTTTTGGTTTTTTTTTCTTAGACCACCACCACCATCCTCCCACCGCCGGCAGCCACCTCAGGCGACCACCGCCGGCCGCCGGAGACTGTCGGCAGCCACCTCCGGCCGCCGGCGACCACTGCCGGAGACTACCGGCAGCCACCTCCAGCCATCGGACACCACCGCCGGAGATTGCCGGCTGCCACCGTCGGTGACCACCGACTACCACCACCGGCCGCCGGCAACCACCGCCGCTCCGGCCGCTGGCCACCACCACCACCACCGCTACACCCCACCACCGCCACCGCAAACCACCAAAAAAAAAAAATCAAAATAAAAAGGGTTACCAAACACCAAAAAAAAAAAAACTCAAAAAAAAAAGGGGTTATCAAACACCCACTTGTTTTTATAAAAAAAAAAATTTAAGCTGCTCTTTAAAAAACTGCTCTTTAAAAACTGAAAATCAAAAAAAAAAAAATTTGTCAAACGAACCCTAAGTTTTTTTCATGAAAAAATAATTAAGTATAAATAAAAAAAGTAATTTCATTGATCGTAAGGCCCTGTGCAAAAACAAACTGGTTAATTATTTGTTTTGTACAATTACATAGATATATTTTTACATTATAAAGGTTTTAAATGTTCTCAAATATAGTAATTAAGAATTATTTGATTTAATTGTACCCTTTTTTCTAATATGTACGTGATTTTTTTTTAAAATCTCATATATGCAATGTAGTCACTTAGATTATTGTACGGTATTATCAAAGTAAAAGACTGTTTTATAATTGTAGTATTGATCTTATATATTACATTGATAATTTTTTACAATGATTATGTTATGTGTAAATATATATACATTTATTACATTATAATAAACTTAAATTAATTGTAACAATTTTTTTTCCAAATCTCATATGTGATTTTTGTTTTCTAGATACATGATTTTTTATCATCGTATGAGAGAGTTAGTTTTAATTACACAATAGTCAAAATTAAATCCAAATTTAGTATATATTTTTATTAGAATGAGTTCTCAAATTATATAAGGCTTTCTAATATAGCCCTCACATAGTTCCTGTGAAACTAAATAAACTTAAAAATATGGATCACATCCAAAATAGTATTTGCATACATTTAGATACACTAACATGTTTAGTATATAGCCTTAAATCTTTTTCAACTATTCATATTTATGAATAAGCTTTATCATTATTATAATTTAAATTAATAATAATTAGATAGTCATTTCTTGATCGTGTGGTCCCACCCAAAAAAAGATGGTCAATTTTTTATTTTATCAAAAGGATCCTAAAAGCTATATATTATATTTAAATAAATATTCACATCAATACGGTAAGTATATATTAAAATAAAATAAATATGAATCAATTATTACATTATTTTTATTGCTTCAATCTCAATTGTAACATCATTCTTTTTCCCTCTTTTAAATCTAATATGTTATTTTTGTTTTTTTAATATATAAAAATTTTCATATTCGTATTAGAAAGCGCTTTTAAGAATAAAATAGTAAAATCCTAATAAGTTAGTTCATTAGTTAGTTAGTGTTTTACAATGTTTGAAATTAGTTTTTTAGTTATAAGGCTTATTGATATGTAAATTAACTTATCATGAAATAAGGACCACATCCAAGATAATAATATCTTCATTTTTTAGATATATGAATTTATGTATTCATTACAAAGTGATTTTAAAGAGTCATATCATATTTTTACATATTAAAGGTTTTAAATATTCTCAAATATAGTAATTAAGAATTATTTAATTTCATTGCACCTTTTTTTTTACAATACATATGTGATTTCTTTTCAAAATCTCATATATGCTTATATAACCACTTTGTTGATCGTCCAGTTTTATCAAAGTAAAAAATTATTTGATTATTAATTATATATATATATTAATAAACATACATTTATTACATTATAATAAACTTAAAACATAATTTTTTCCTTCTAAATATTCATAAGTTATATTTTTTGTATACGTGATTTTTTGACTTTGCATAAGAGTGTTATTTTTTTATAACATGATACTCAAAATCAAATCCTAAAAAATTCGTATAATTAGAGTTTTAGAATTAGTTTTCACATTATATAAGGCTTTCTCATATAGTCCTTATATAGTTCCTGCAAAATTAAATAAACTTAAAAATATGGATCATATTCAAAATAATATTTGCATACCTTGAGATATGTTGACATGTTTAATATATAGTTTTAAGTCCTTTTTAACTATTAGTTTTATGAATAAGCATATCATTATTACAATTTTAATGAATAGTAATTGTACAGTCATTTTTTATGTGTGTGGTTCAATAAAAAAAATAAGGTCAATTTTTATATTTTATCAAAAGAATTCTAAAAGCTACTATATTATATTAACAAATCATTACATCGATTACGGTAAGAAAATTTTATAATCTTAAAACAATCAAACAATTATTACGTTATTTTTATTGTTTCAATCTCAATTGTAGCATCAATTTTTTTTTCTCTTCTAAATCTAGTATGTTATTTTCGTTTTTAAGATATATAAATTTTTATATTTATATTAGAGAGTGGTTTTAAGAATACAAAAGTCAAAATTAAGTCTTAATAAGTTAGTTCATCAATCGGTTAGAGTTTTAGAGCGTTTAAAACTAGTTTTCAATTATATAAGGCTTAGTAATGTAGAAGTTAACTTTTCAAGACATAAGAACCCCATTCAAGATAATATTATCAATTGTAGCATTATTTTTTTTCTCTTCTAAATCTAGTATGTTATTTTCGTTTTTAAGATATACGAATTTTTATATTCATAATAGAGAGTGACTTTAAGGATACAATAGTCAAAATTAAGTCCTAATAAGTTAGTTCATCAATAAGTTAGAGTTTTAGAACGTTTAGAATTGGGTTTTCAATTATATAAGGCTTAGTAATATGAAAATTAACTTATCAAGAAATAAGAACCTCATCTAAGATAATATTCTCAATTGTAGCATCATTTTTTTTTCTCTTTTAAATCTAGTATGTTGTTTTTTGTTTTTAAGATATATGAATTTTTATATTTATATTACAGAGTGGTTTTAAGGATACAATAGTCAAAATTAAGTTCTAAAAAGTTAAATCATCTATCAGTTAGAGTTTTAGAACGTTTAAAGTTAGTTTTTCAATCATATAAGACTTAGTAATATAGAAATTAACTTATTAGAAATAAGAACCCCATGAAGATAATATTTTAAACCTTTAGTGACACCTATAATAGTTATAATTCTATTTCACATTGAAAACATAATGTGACGACGTGTCAAGATAGTATTTCAGACTTTTAGTGACTCTTTTAATGATTATAGTTCTATTTCACATTGGAAACATAAAGTAATGATGTGTCAAGTAAAGAAGCTATTGATGCGATGATGTTTTGCGTAAAGAAGGTCTCGCTTCACTTATTATATATTACTAGTTCAGTGACCCGGGCAAGGCCCGGATGAGTTATATTTAAACACTATGAGTATGTTTGAGTTTTAACATATTTTGGTAAAGTTTTTTTTTTTTTTGGTCCAAGTTTTGGTAAAGTTAAGGTCAGGTATTTAAGCATCATGTTGATTTTTTTTTAAATTATGATTTCTTTGTATTCGCTTGAAGTGAACCATCGAATTCAAAACATATCGCATTCAGACATTTCACATATAAACAGTATCATAATCAAGAGTAATTCAATGAAAGTATAATCCTAAAATTGTTTCATAATAGTAAAGCATTTTATAGTTCTTAAAAACTAGTAAGATTTTGAAAGTTCAAAATAAAGTATTCAAAAAGTGAAGCATGCAATGAGTAATTAATTATTTCACATGAAATTGGAATGTTACTTTGTTCTTTAGTATTTAAGATAATAATTTTGTTTTTGTACGAAAAAGTTAAATTTCAAGAATTTATATATAAATTATATTTATGCTATTTATTTTGCTTACCATATCTATATAAGTGTGAGACATTTTTTAGTTTTCCATGTTATGTGGCGCATCATTGATCAACAATTTTATTTTATAAGTACCTCTGATAGTACCCCTTAGCATATATTAAATTAGACATCTATTACAATCCTCTACAATGAAATTTAAAGTTTAGAAAAGAAAGTACAAAAAAGTCACACAACATATTCTTAGTAAATTATTGTCTAGACTGAATAAATCTACTCATAAACATGCCATGAAAACCTTAGAGCAAAAATAAAAGTAAGTGGAGTTATTTTACTTCCTTTCTCACAACTAACCTTTTAAAATGTAGAAATAACCCTGAAAAGAGAGACTATAGTGTTATAGTGACAATATCTGTATTCTAATTGCTTAACTTCATGGTCATGTTCGGCGTTTTTCGACCATCTATTTAATTTTGAATATTTTCTAAGACAATTGAAAATACGTGTGCATTGCACAGTTAATTATTGTCTGAATTATCATAAACATGTTATATCATTTTATAAAACCTTTTTTTTATGTTTGAGACTAAATAATTATATAGCAGCGAATATTCGTACAGTTGTCTAAACTTTGATAGATGGGGATGTAATTGCGAAAGGTTACAAAATTCTTATACTTTATCTTGATTTGTAGATTGTTCATTAAGTTCTAAGCTTATAGTATATTAAGGTGATTATATAAGTTTGTGTAGTTAGAATATCACATATTTAACATTATTTTTTGTAGATTACGCTATATACACACATGAATTAAAACATAATGAATTAAAAATTAGTCGCAGTAATTTGTATTGGAAAAGAAAAATCCTAAAAAAAAGGAATTAGTAATTTATTGTGTAGACATAAATAGGTGATGCCAAGGAAAGTGGGTTCGTACCTACGTGGAGGTGTCACAAAGGCTGCAGTCCGAGTCAGCTTCCAAGTATGTTAATGTAGGACACAGCAAGGGTGGAACAAGGGCAAAGACCAAGGGCTTCCCAGACAGAGGCTGAGGGTGGCAGTACTGCGAGGGCAATGGCGCAGGATGAATATACGATGACAGTCACAGTCCGATGCTTAGGTCAAAAGTCAGGGTCCTGTATGTTTCTCTCTCTAGGATTCTAGAGTGAGAAAATGAAAATATGAGAGAGTGAAGAAGAAGTCATTTTTTTTAAATGAATTCTCTAGACCTCTATTTATAGAGATTGAGATAATGATGTCATAAATCGACACGTGGTCCTCCCCAGGAGTGACACGTCACCGGGGGGTCCACGGGTGCCGGTGCTCCATGGACTGTTATATCGCATATTCACCCGGCCTGCCCCGCACAACGTCGCTTCATCTGTCAGGAAAGACTGGCTCCCACCGCATCGGTGTGGCCAGAGAACCCCCTTGATCTAGCCTCCAATCCAAGCCCTTGCAGAGTCCCACAGGCCTGCCAGCGGTGGCGAAGACCCGATGCCCAACTGCCAGATGAACTAGGCGCGATGCCCTCTGAAGACCTGCTCCCGTCTCGGAGTGACCCGGGGGTCATAGTCCCTAGGGGTGCCGACGTAAGCCCCCAGTGCCGAAGCACGTAGGCCAGTCACGCAGGCACCCTAACGGAGATAGTGTCCCGGAGGAGTCGCCTATTTCGCAGGCCGAGGTAGCATCCTGGAAGAGCCGTCTACCTGGCCGGCCAAGGTAGCATCCCGGAGGAGCTGTCTACCTGGCAGAAGGGGAGTCTTCGTGCCGGAGCACGTAGAGCTCCCTGACAAAGATAGTGTCCCGGAGGAGTTGTCTATCCCCGCGGGAGAGTCCTTATGCCGGAGCACTTGGAGCGAGTCAAAGTAGTATCCCGGAGGAGCCGTCTACCCGACTGGCCGAGGTAGCATCCCGGAGGAGCCGTCTACCTGGCGGAAGGGGAGTTGAAGAGCTCCCTGGCAGAGATAGTGTCCCGGAGGAGTCGCCTATCCCCGCGGGTGAGTCCTTATGTCAGAGCACTCAGAGCAAGTCAAGGTAGCATCCCGGAGGAGCCGTCTACCTGACAGGCCGAGGTAGCATCCCGGAGGAGCCGTCTACCTGGCAGAAGGGGAATTGAAGAGCTCCCTGGCAGAGATAGTGTCCCGGAGGAGTCGCCTATCCCCGTGGGTGAGTCCTTGTGCCGGAGCACTCGGAGCGAGTCAAGGTGGCATCCCGGAGGAGCCGTCTACCTGGCGAAAGGGGAGTTGAAGAGCTCCCTGGCGGAGATAGTGTCCCGGAGGAGTCGCCTATCCCCGCAGGATGATGTACACTCCGGAGAGTGAGTCGAAGCATGTTCCATGACCAAGGCAAGGTGCGCATGGTGTGATGAATGAGTGTGGTGCCCGGGGGCATGATGACATGATTGTGGCGCATGGGCGCGATGAAGTGAGTAAGGTGTCGAGGGCACGTCTGTGTTAGTGGCGCGGTGCATGGGCGCGACGGAGTGCGTAAGGTGCCGGGGGGCACGTTTGTGTCAATGGTGGTGCATCGGCGCGACATAGTGCGTATGGTGTGCGGGAGCAAAGTAGTGTGACAGAGAGCCTGGGGGCACGGTTGTATCAGCGGCACGGCGCGCGGGCGCGGCGGAGTGTTAAAGTGAGACGCCCGAACGCCGGTGATGGGGTCGCGAAGTTGTGTTCGGGCGACGGGGGTCGCGGAGTTGTGTCCAGGTGACGGGGGTCACGGGCGACGAGGTCGCGAAGTTGTGTCCGGGCGACCGGGGTCGCGGAGTTGTGTCCGGGCGACGGGGGTCGCGGAGTTGTGTCCGGGCGACGGGGGTCGTGGAGTTGTGTCCGGGCGATGGGGTCGTTGAGTTATGTATGGTCTCTTGAAGAGAAGTGAATGTGCTAAGGATGGAGGCCAAAGGCAAACCCTTTGGGGAAGGACCCCAAGGGGGAGGCCGAGGCCGACCCCAAGGGGGAGGCCAAGGCCAACCTCCTTGGGCAAGTGCCATGGCGCATCGACGGGTGACAGGCGAAGTGCAACGGTCGAAGCGTGATAAGGCTTCATGCGAAAATAAGCTTCTTAGTGACGAAGTCACGTAGAAGAAGTAAGAAGTGCACGTGACTTGAGCGTGTACGCTTTGACCGGTTGTGAGCGTTGAAAATGATTGTTGCTTATGCGGACGTGTCATGCAAAATGGGACAGCAGTGGGCCATTGGGTGCGACCAGAATAGGTTGCGAACAATAGGTAACTAAAAATATATATTGGAACTGAAATGGAAGCACGTAGAGTAATTTTAATTCATTTTAGATAATGAATTATTTTTACCTATCACCCCTGAAAATCCCTACAACCTTCTATACAAAACAGTAAATGATCGATAAGTATGCCTAGTGTCATTTTTGTTGACACCATAACTGACAATTTTTAAAAGTACATTTTTAAAGTCACTAAATGAGTGCCACTAAAAGTATACAACAACCATTGAGTTTCACTGTATGAGAGGTTGTAGGCATTTTCCCTTGACCTGGGTAATAGCTAAAAATTTCTTTAAATACTATCATTTTGAAAGATAGAATTAACCCTATAAAAGAAATAGTGTAGCTTTACAGTAACAATCCCTGTTTTTAATTATTTCACTATAAGATCATGTTCAACAATTTTTGGAGGTGCCATTTTGATCTGTTTTTGAAAATTTTCTCAAGTAATCAATTTAAAAATGCGTTATATTTGGTTCTTTGTGTTGGGCATTCAAAAGAGTATATGATTTCTACTTTAGAATTTGAGTTATTATATTAAAATTAATTTAGGAAGTAAACTGTTATTTTGGTATTTCAAAAATATAAAAATAAAATAATTTTAAGTCATATTTGTTTCTTATATTGCTTAGATGAAAATATATTGAGTATTAATTTTTATTTTTGATACATGATTTTCGTACCTTATATTTTTGAGATTCTATTATGTTACTTTAAAGTGCACTTAAGTATTAACAGTCAAAATTATAGCCTAATATGTAAGTATCTTCATTAGGTAGTATTTTAAAAATTTTAGAGTTAGTTTCCTAGTTTTAAAAGGTTTACGAAATTTATGGCAATAATATCCATAATTTTTTAACAATAAATTATAATACATAGTTAATAAGTTGGGATAGAAAAGAAAATGATTAAAACAAATAGGATAACGTGTCGCATAAGTAAGAAGGATAACACTAAATAAAGCTAATGTTTTTTAAAGTATATAGTTAAAATTTTAGAATTATTTTTCTAGTTTTAAAAGGTTCACAACAATTAGGGCAATAAAGTTCACACAAATATTTTAATAATAAATTTTAGTAAAGAGTTAATAAGTTGTGTAAAGAAAAGAAAAGGAAAATAAAACAAATAAGATGATGTAAGGCATAAGTAAGAGGGGTAAATAAGAAAAAGAACCTTTAGAAAAGCTTATGCCTTTCAAAGTTCAATGTGATATAATTTGAATTAACAGATGAAGCAAAATCTCATATTGGTATTTTTAAATTTTTTACAACAATTAACTCATATTCTTTTCACATGTTGCTTCTGTATAAAGAAAATAAAATTTTTAATTTGTGACCTACAATTTGTTTTCAAAAGTGACTTATATTTTCTTTATGTTTGAGTGTTTATGTTGTTATTTAAAGTGATTTTGAGGTGCTAAAAGTCAAAATCAAGTTCTAATATGTTGATAGAATGACTATGTAGAGTTTTAGAATGTGTAAATTTGATTTTTTACTCTTATAAGGTCAAATAAATTTATGATAATTATACTGTTAGCCCTACGGTTGGATAACCTAGGCTTACATCTTGTTTTGATGATAACTACACATTGATTATGTTTTAATATGTGCTTTGAGTGTATTCTTTAGTAGGCATATACATTAACACTCATGAAAACACATTTGAGAAGTTGGATAGATGGATTAAACCAAAGGAGATTAAAAGCTATAGTGGACATGCTATGGAAGCTTCATCAAGTCCAATGTCAAAGAGCAAGAAAGAATGCAAAGGTTAAGTTACTATCGATTATGATTGATCTTTATTATTATGTAACTAGTCTTGGTTTGATGCTTGGATTGATGACTATGACCTAAAAAGACCTTAGGACACCTTGTGCATTGCATGTGAGTTCATAACCATTCACACAAGTGCGGTTCTTAAAAATGAGTGAACTTTGAAGCTTACTCAGATTTGCTCAAAAAATGTTTTGGTGCTAATCGTTTCATATCTTGATAAAAAATTTCATTAGCTTTCCAACGCAAAAAACGACACCTCAATCCAATTTTTCTAAAGAAAGTTATGCCCAAAATAGGAAAGGAGGTTCCGTGAGGCAGCCAATAAGCAGTAGGGTAATACAGTTGACTGCATTGGTCAAAATTCAGCTCCAACGGCTATTTTCGAGGACAAGACTCCAACGGCTATTTTAGAGGGAACCCAGTCGAGTGCAATGGCAGTTTTGGCCATATTATGCCTATAACGGCTATATTTCATTTGCTCCCTATATAAATGATTTAGGGCTTCATCATACACCATGGAAACACATTCTAAGCCTCCACTCATTAGAGAAACATCAAGGCTCATAGATTAAACTTATCTCTCTTCATCTTCATGATTTTACATCATTAAAGAGAGCATCTTTGTGAGCAATTCTTTGATTGAGAGTGAGCATACTTCAAGTCATCAATTCTCTCATCTCTTTATTGTACTAGAGCTTTATTTGTACTCATTTCCTTTCAAGAGGATTTCTTTGTACACAATTGATCTTTGTAAAAGGATTGTGATCAAGGCTTGGGTTTGTCAAGTCTTGGGTGAGCTTTGTGGATTCAAGGCTTGTGCTTGGTGTGGGGATATCACCAACTGTTGTAAGGGTTTTGATCTTGACCCGGAAGAAGATTGTTGCTAGTGGATTCTAGTGCTCTTGCAAGGGACTTCCTTGAAGATGTCGATGTAGGCTTGAGGTTAGTTAAAGCCGAACCATTTAAATCTCCTTGTCAAGTATCTCTAGCTCAATCTCTTTACTTATTGCTCTTTAATTGTTTGAGATTATATTGTTTAGTTAGCATCTTCATTGAAATATTACTTGGTTTGTTTGAGATTTATGATTGTGCTTAGTTTAAACTCCCCATTAATGTTCAAAAACCCTATTCACTCCCCTCTAGGGTTGTTTGATTGGTTTCAAGTGGTATCAAAGCCTCGGCTCTTGATTTTTTTGGTTAACACCTAGATAGTTAAAAGATCATGGGGTTTCCTAGTCTTGAGGGGAGTTCTATTACTAGACCTCCACTTTTTGATGGGTCTTCATATAGTATATGGAAAATTAAGATGATGGTATTTTTAGAATCTTTAGATTATGAAATGTGGGGAATCATTGAAGATGGCCCTTATGTTCCAACCAAGTAGATTAGGAATAAGCTTGTCCCAAAGGAGAAATCCGAATTTAATGACTATGATAGATATATGCTTTGCATGAATTCTAGAGCTAAGAATTGTCTTGTTTGTGCTCTAAACACCAATGAACTCGATCGAGTTATTTTGTGTGATTCGGCTAAGAGTAGGCGAGATACATTTCAAGTCACTCATGAATGGACTTCTCTTCTAAGAGATTCAAAGATGAATTTATGGCGTAGAGAATATGAATTGTTTCAAATATTTTCCGATGAATCTATTATGGAAATGAATTTTTGTTTCACTAAAATTTTTAATACTTTGAAACAATTAGGAAAAGATTTCTCTAACGGTGATCTTGTGAGAAAGGTGATTAGGTCATTACCTAGAGAATGGAATGCAAAAATCACCGCACTTCAAGAATCAAAGGATCTTAATACCTTCCCATTGGATGAATTAATTTTCTCCTTGATGACCTATGAAATGCAACTTGAATCATCCCGGCAAAAAGTTCCAAAGAAGAAGAAGAAGTGCATTGCTCTTAAAGCTTCATCAATGATGGATCAATCTTCAAATGAAGAGGAAGAAAACTTGAATAACAAGGAGATAGACATACTTGCAAAGGAATTCAATGAGTTTCTCAAAATTAAGAAAGTTGGAAACTCACACAAGAACAAGAATGATTCAAGTGTAGAGATTACCTCATGGGAGAATAAGAAGAAGAAAAGGTCAAGAAAGAAGCACTCCATAAAGAGATCAATCGAAGCCATCATTTGTAGTGATAATGATTCATGTGGAAATGAAGGTGGTTATTTCGATGATGGAGATGCAAATCTATGCTTCATGGCTCAAAAAGATGATGAGGTAAATTCTTCTTCCGGTAGTGATAGTGATGGTGAAAACTTTGAAGATGCCTATGATAGCTTATATGAGGAATCCAAGAAAATTTTCAAGAAAAATATTATTTTGTCTAAGAAATTCCTTGAATCTAATAAGCAAATAGAGAAGTTGAGAATGCAAAATAATGAGTTGCATGCCAAGAATGAATGCATTTCCAACCATTTAAAAGAATTAGATTATTGATTTGGAAGGTAAAGAAGGCAGTAGTCGAATTCAAATATACATAGTATAGATATTATGGTGTGATATATTTGTATACTAATAGTACATACAAAATTGTGGATCCATGAAAATTATTTTTCGGATCACAATACCCTTCTTCTATTTAAAAGTTGCTCTCCTGCCATTTAAAACACGATAAAAATGTTTAGAATCTATATTCTTCTAACAAATTCATTTTTTTCGATACTCGTAAGTGCTACAACTAATACATGAATGTCTCTCTCATTTCTCATAAAATTTGTCATTAATAAATAGATGTACGTTCATTGTCATCCACAACTTGATACTTTATTAGGAAATGCAAGACCTTGATGATGATAACATCTTACGAGAAAAGTAGAGCAATTAACCTTTCTCAAATCGCCATTGGATTATGACGGTTATCTCTCAAAGAGATATGATTTTTACTTTCGTGTTGCTTTAATGAATAATTGGTTCAAGCTTTTACTTTGACAATGAAAACTTCGAAAGACCTATATTTGGCTTTAAGGCCTAATATTATATTTGGGTGTTTATAAACATGTGCGTCTGCGTGTATCTTTTTGTAAAATATATAGGGAGCTAATCAACTGATAGCTCTGGCAACTTAAGCTGTCAGCGTGCTCTAGGGATTCATTCATCTCAGTTGGACACGTCAAATTTGTTTTCATTAGGTAAACTCCATCCTTCGCAACATTACGTAGCAGATGGTAAAGTTTACCACATGCCCACCCCCACCCCTCCCTCCCCCCCTCCCACCCCGACCATTTGCACGCTCCCCTCCGACTCATTAAATTTATAAAGGACATTTTGGTCAAAAATTTCATCTGCTATATTATGTAGTGGACGACGAGAGAATTTAAATGAACCTTCGACCCTGGACCATCCATCGCGATGAATGGACGGCCAAATCGAAGTGATCACTTATCTTAAATCATAGAAAATTAACTATCATAATTTAAAGACATTACAAGAAATAAGGCTTTTAGCGACGGAGAGATCCGTCGCTAAAAGCATAGTATCCGTCGCTAAAGGCTTTTAGCAACGGACACCCCGTCGCTAAAAGTCCCTCGTATAAAAGTCCATTACTAAAAGTTTTGCGACGGAATTCCAAAATCTATTGCCTAATATTGGACTTTCAGCGACGGATGTTTTTATACATTAGCGAAGAAAATTCCGTCTCCAAATGTATTTTCCGTATTTTAATTAATTATTTTTTGGAAAATAATTTATTTCGTTATATATTTAGCGACGGATATTTCGTCGCTAAAGGCTCTTTTTTTAGCGACGGACTAAAAAATTGCTTTACGGATACTTTTTAGCGACGAAATAAATCCGTTGCTAATTTTTTATTTTTTTTTAATGCCCAAATTAAACCAGTAATCAAATTCAAGTTCTTAACAAGAATGCACAATCCCCCAAATGCACATTAGGGTTAAATAATTGTTGATCCATCAAACTATTTAACCCTTCAGTAATTATTTTACCCTAAAACAAACACAAAACAACTATATAACTTTAAAAAATGTTTACTATAATGATAAATAAAATGTACATATAGTACAGGAGGGCACGGGAATCGCATACAATGGATTAGGGGAGGGGAGGGGAATACAAGCCGGGAGGGCACGAGAGGGTGCTCATCAGGGGTTGCCGAGTCCCGAATTTGGATTCTGTTGATCCGGAGCCAACTCGGCATGTCCAGCACCAGTGCCATGTTGATCTTGCGCCCTGATCATCCTGAACACCTCCGTAATAATGCGATGGATCTCATCCTCGTCCAACGGATGCTGCACAGCCGGTGCCTGTGTCTGTGGAGGGGCAACGGGGGGTGGGGACGCTCATATCACGGCACATGCAGTCGTGTTAGGCAGGCTGCGTATTTGGCCTTTCGGCCGATTGACGACCTCAGGTGTATCCAGCCATAGCTTTAACGCTCCAATATTCGGACCCATACTTGTGGAAGCTGATGGTTGTCCGGACTGCTGCTGGGACCCTCTAAGTTGTTCATACGAGGCCTGCAAAAACAGTGATTTAAAGATATGTTAGGGCATTAATGCAATAAACATTGAATACAAAGAAAAAAATTTAACAAATTAAACAAATTGACTCAAACTTACATCGATCCCCTGGGCAATATCTAAAACATAGTCCCCCGCCCGGTGCGCCTCGTCGTTGTTTTTCTTCTTCATGTGTGTTTGATTATACGTCAAAGCTATGACCTCATCCTCCTCCAGGTCCAAGTGCTCAACCGCATTCTTGTGTCGGATGACGTCGTGTGCCACTGACCCCCCCGTGTGCATCGAATCTTTCTCACGTCTATTCTCGGCCCCACTCACACTCTTGGCGTCTCAGACTGGATCAACATCCCACCGATCAATCATCTGCCCCCATACAGAAGGAGATATCCAATGTGGGGGATATTTCTTCAACTCTTGCATCGGGGCACCCTCAGGCAGCATCTTCTTCACCCGGTCTCGTGCATCGTGCAGCAATCAGCAGTAGTTCTTGCCGATATAGTCAAAAAATGCCTGCCGCCCCAGCGCCTGTAGCTCAGGCAAGTCAAATGCGTACCCTTCCTACAAAGCATCCAATTACAAAAATTAATTTAAATATTACATTTTAATTAAACAAATACTATTGTAGACAAAAAGAGTTAATCGTACCAGCCACTCTTCCCATAAGGACTCCCTCGTCCCGGCATCCCAATCCTTCCAGTATAACCGTGGCTCAAAGAATCGGCCCTTCACAAGAACGCCGATCTTCGTCTTCTCTTGATTCTCCAGGATCCTACCAAAGAAATAAAAAAATACATTAAATAAATGAATCGTAATAACTATCAGAATTGATGAATGTGTATACTGCATGATGTGATTTTTTTTACTTACTGGGCCTCCTAGGTGATAGTAACTCTCTGTTTACGCTGGGGGTCAATTCATATCTCGCGTGTCGGGCCTCGGCCTCGTCGAGATCCTACAAAGCACTGACATTAATACAGTTCAAATATAATTTAAATATAAGGCTAGCAAAAATTGACTAAAAACCGTTATCAAATATACCTGAGGTAGAACCCATAGAAGAAGGAGAATCAACGCGCGTGTGGGAGGAATTGGCGTCCGGTTGGGGCGACGGTTGGGGCTGGGGCCCCATCTACTGTACGTGAGCACTATGTACCTCGTCATCAGTGGGCAATGACGAGGTGGGACCCACCAGGGAGGAGGCAGCTCGGCGTCCACCCCGACCACGAATAGCCCATATTCTATCCATAACTGACTTTGTATAGATAAAGTGTAAAGACATTAACACATTAAAAATTGTAATTAGGCATAAAAATGTTACAACACTATATGAACCGAGTATATGAACACAATGTGAACCAATAAAGTACTACAACCGTGATGTTACAACAGTAAAAGTCAATCATTTTTAGTTTGGGAATCATCATCATCTTCAGCGCTAGACTCGTCATCCTCTTCTTCGAAGGACTCATCGTCCTCTTCATCTTGTAATTCATCATCTTCATCAGTAGACTCAATCACATCATCTTCAACACTTTCCACATCTTCCGCATCATCATCTACGACTTCTTCTCCTACATGAAGTGTTATTGGAAGAGGAAGGTCGTCCTCCTCGTTGTTCACCTCAACAGGTACCAAGACAGGTGGTTGGCCGGCTTGAAAGGTGTCTACCTCACTGTCATATGCCATGGGCAATTTCTTGGACTCTATAACTGTATACCAATGAGATTTGGGATTTGTGACATCCTCTGCGTAAAAGACTTGTGCAGCTTGACTAGCAAACATAAACGGCTCATCCGATGCAAGTCTTGACTTGACATTGACATCTACAATCCCTTGAGAGCTAACACGAATTCCTCTACTGCATGTGACATCGAACCACGTACACTTGAACATTACCAGGCGGTTTTGGGAACCCAGATATGTTAGCTCAACAATCTCATCTAGCTCTCCGTAAAAGTCCATGCAATTCTCGTCATAACAGTCGCCGTTGACCAAGACTCCACTGTTTTGGGTTTGTTTTGTTCGGTCATCATCTTTTACGTTAAACCTAAACCCGTTGATGATATAGCCTCCATGACAGGATGCTTGTTTATTAAGGCCTTGAGCTAGTAATTTCAAGCAGGAGGCCACTGGTCTATCCATTGACTGAACCTATTGTAGATGACGGTAAAAATTAAGGATAAATCAGTATACTAATTGGCCACATAACTGTATATAACACATAATATAATTTCGTTAAAGACTTACACGCCTTCTGAACCACTGTACAAATTGTGATTTTCGATGAGATTCAAGTCCAGCAGGATCAGTGATTAAAGATTCCGCATCGAACTCACTGCAAACCAATATAGTTGACTTGCTTATCACACACTTTCAATTATGTACAACAATGTAAGTGAATTAAGACTTTAACTTACTCAACGAATGCCGAAACTTCATCGCAATTTAGAAGGGCATATATTGTTGCAGCACTGTACTCTTCATCCGTTAGCCATCGAGTATACGTTCGGCCGAACGGACTACCTGACTGCTTGAATATTGACAATTGCCCTTCCAAATTTGTGCTTGATCCGGGGTCATTTCGGCCTAGTTGATTTAACCTTGTATCAACATCAGGCCCAACATATTGGCTACAAAAGTTTACAAGCTCTTCCATTATGTAAGCCTCCGCAATTGAGCCCTCAACATGAGCTTTATTACGAACTTTTTTCTTCAAATGGAACATGAACCTAGAAGTTTAACGAATCGAGTTAAGTGGAATATCAATGATAACAGGTTTTGCATTAAGTGTAAACGAACAACTGTAACAAGTTTAAGGATTACCTCTCGAATGGATACATCCACCGATATTGCACAGGTCCACCCATCTTAACTTCATAGGCCAAGTGAACAGGAAAATGCTCCATTGAATCAAAGAACGAATGTGGGAAAATTTTCTCCAGCTTGCAAATTGTCACCACAATGTTCTTCTCAAGCACGTCCATGTTACTCACCGGGACTGTAGAAGAACATATATCTAAAAAAAAATATGACATAATTCAGTCAAAGTCTCACATACAACCCTTGGCAACAGTCCCCGGAAGGCAATATGAGTGAATCTCTCCATGAATATGTGGCAGTCGTGACTCTTCATCCCTTGGAACTTGTATTTCGATACATTCCAGCAACGAGATATGTTGGACGCAAACCCATCCGGAAGCTTCAAATTCTGAACCCACTGATAGACCTTCTCCACTTGTTTCTTGTCTAGACAGTAAGGTGCTTTCGAAAGTATCATCCTCCCTCTGACAGTCCGAGGATGCAATTCACGGCGTACACCCAACTGCTGTAGATCCCTTCTCGCTTTAAGGTGATCTTTCGATTTTCCCTTGACATTCACCACTGTATTGAACACATTATCAAAAAAATTCTTCTCAATGTGCGTCACATCCATGTTGTTTCGGATAATGAGTGTCCTCCAGTAGGGTAACTCCCAAAAAATACAATGTTTCCTCCAGTTGTGCTCTTTCCCGTGTCCTGGAATCTTCTAATCTGGCACACCTTTACCGTATGGTATGTCAGTATCAAGTGTCTCCAGGTGTGAGAGCACTTCTTCACCAGATAGGTAGTCCAGTGTGAGAACCTCGCTCTCGATTGTCCCGTCGAGTTTATCCTTCTGCCTATGGAACTGATGGTCCGGTGGCAAAAGCTTTCGATGACATCTGAACCACAATGGCTTTCCGTTGTACTTTAACGTATGACCGGCCGGGGTTCTCACCTATACAAGCAGGGCATGCTAACTTCCCATGTCCAGCCACACGTCTATCCCAATGCGGGGAAAGCATGTATAGTCCACATTAAAACAACCCTCATCTGAAAGTTCTGTTTAAGGGATGCATCATATGTTTCGACTCCATAATTTCATAACTATATTAACTCATCAATCAATGGCCTTAAATACACATCTATGTCCTTGCTGGGACTCTTCGGCCTCGAAATAAGTAACGACAAAAATATGTACGGCTTCTTCATCCACATGCCTGGTGGAAGGTTGTACGGGACAATAATAACAGGCCATGTGGAGTAAAGCGTGCTAGTTTGACCAAAAGGGTTGAACCCATCGGTTGCCAGACGAAGTCTAATATTCTGAACTTCCTGAGCGAAGAGTGGATGCCTGCGGTCAAACTCCTTCCACGCCTCTCCATATGAAGGCTCACTATGAGACTCGTCGCAACGATGCCAATGTGCTGACATGCCGTATTGGAGGAGTAGTACATTCTCTGAAGCCTTGGTGTAACTGGAAAATATCGCAATACCTTTCATGCAATGTTTTCTTCTTCCCTTTGTCTGGTTTGTACCTCGAATGATCACATACTGGACACCGAGTCAAGTTCTTATTCTCTTTCTAGAACAATACACAATCGTTATTGCACGCATCTATCCGCTCATATCTCAAACCAAGTTTCCTCATCATTTTCTTCACGTCAAAGTACGACGGGGGTAGCTTTTCACTTTCAGGCAAAATTTCTTTGATTAAAGTAACAAACTCGTTAAATCCTTTCTCACTCAGCTCATGGTCAGATTTCAACTGTAATAACCTACTAACCGCAGACAACCTTGTGTGTTTCAGAGCTCCATCCCACAAAGGCTCTTCCACGTCTCTCAACAACTCATAAAACTAATGAGGCCCTCGTTCGGCTGTTGGGGACTGTCGTCGCCGCGGTCGTCACCCCATTCAACATTAGCATGCCCAGCATCCATAATCATATCTCAGTAATCATACCGTGCCTCCTCCTTAACTTCAGCTTGACTAGCCGGGTTGGATGACAATACTATCGTTTCCCCGGGTTGGATGACAATACTATCGTTTCCCCGGGTTGCGTCCACCTTGTATATCCACCCATAAAACCGTACCGGGGAAGATGCCATTTTACTTCAAATATTTTTTCCAATGCAACAACTTACGTTTACCGCACATACACCTTATCTTATCAAAGTCAACATGTGCAAGATGTGCGTAAGCGAAGTCGAGAAATTCGTCAACGCGATCCTCAAAATCATCAGCATTCTTCCTTTTCATCCAACTTCGATCGATTGACATGACGGCTGAGATAACGTACTATATACCACCTTCAATTATGACCAATATTTAGGCAGGGTCGATGTAAATATGAATGCATGCATGTGACAACATGTCTATATATATCCCCTCCATTCTCTAATAGGTAGTGGTCCTTTCCCATTTAGAAAAGCACATGTTTATAAAACAGTTACCAACTCATGCTTAGTCCTATGTCTGCGGAAAATTCGGCAGCACCTCCCCGCATTTCTCCAAGTAGACAACATCGATTAGGTGTTCTAACATTCATCTAATCTTGTCTTGCAAGGTTTAATGGATGTTAGAACACCAGATCTGTATGCACCCGGAGAAACACATGAGAACGTGTACCAAATATCCACGACATAGAACATAGAGCTTGAGTCGATACACTATTTTATAAACACTTAGCTCTTCTAAATTATCTAAACTGGACATCCAAAGGCTCATTACAAAGCATTACTTTGTAGTGAGTACCTTTGAACGGGAACTGAGGGGTTTTATCCATGCATGCGTTCAAAAATTGGTAACATATGCAAGAATCTTTCCGAAATAACAAAATTACAGAAAGATCGTTGCATATGTTACCGATTCCACTTTAATTAGAATTTGTTTGCAAAGAGTTGAACCAACTCGTTGCCAATGGACTTCGCAAAATAACAATGAATATTCGTAATGCAGGGTTTATTAACAACGAGTAATTGAACCATCTCTGTGCAATATGAATTAATTATGAAATGTACAAGGGCTTATTAGGATAAATTAGGGATGTACTAGGGTTAAGTAGGGTAATTAGGGTTGGTAGGTTTAAATATGATCATTAGGGCTACTTCCAGTCATTAGTATGTAATTAGGTTTAATTAGGGTTACTTCGAGATGTGTTATGGGTTAATAAGGATTAAGTAGGGTTAATTAGGGTTTAGGGTTTAATTAATCTAATTAATAAGATATGTTAGTGTTAATTAGGATTACTTTGGGCTAATTATAGCTAATTAGGGTTGATTATAGCTAATTAGGGTTGATTAGGACTAATTAGGGTTTAATTATGCGTATTAGTGTTGATTAGTCCTAATTAGTGCTAATTAGGGTTAATTGGGTTCTTACGGTTAATTATGACTAATTAGGTTTAGGGTTTAGCGTTTAGGGTTTAATTAATCTAATTAGGGTTTAATTAGATATGTTAAGGCTAATTACTGTTAATTAGGAGTATTTTGGGCTAATTATGGTTGATTAGGACTAATTAGGGTTTAATTGTGTGAATTAGTGTTGATTAGTCCTAATTAGGGTTAATTAGGTTCTTACGGTTAATTACGACTAATTAGGCTAACTATAATCAATTAGGGTTAATCAGGACTAATTAGGGCTAATTATAGTCCGTGGTGGAACCACAATTTCCCCCCAGGGGGTGCTCAAAATATCGCGTTAACCTAATTTCAACAACCCGTACCATTCAACTAAATCACAGATATCTCAATCCAATTGAGTCCCATCCTCCGTCAACAATCTCAATTCTTAAATTCTCAATGCACAGTCAACAATCTCAATTCTCAAATGCTCAATGCACAATTAGCAAAATTATATAAAGAATGAAAATTAATATAAAGAAGTCTAACAATTAGAACTAAATCACATATATCCTAGAAAGCATCGACACCTCATATAAGTCGAGGTATGGTGTTCGAGACCTACCGACACCTCGACACCTCACCGAAACCTCCGGACACGTGTCCGACACCTCTCATACAAAGAATATTTTCTGTTTACCTAGATATCTAGGTAAACAGAAAACATTCTTTGTAGCAGTGAATTATAAGCCTAAATCTAAAGAGTTCAACAAATCAGAATTTAAGTGACTTGGGAACATTATGTTGAAAAAGTTAGCACAAACCCTTGACTTTACATGCAATCGAGGAGAGCTCTGCTGGAGTAAACGCCAGATTTTGGAAAGCAGAACCAAAAAGTATGGACATTCTAGAGCACATGAGATAATCTTTAGCCAGCACATTTGTTCGGAAATCATATGAAATTCATGATCAATGTCAAATCTTATTTACAACAAAAGAAGGTAGAAACAAACAACAGGCCTTCTAAATTTAGGAAGAACAAGCCACGACTACTAAGTGAGAGGTACCTCCAAACTTACTTCTACATTTAGTTTTTCACCAAAAAACAGTTCTGCTTAAAGATAATTTAGCTGAAAGTTACTTGAAATAAACAATTTACCCAAGTATGGGGAAGCCCTCCAAACAGACCCATTATCTTTTAGAAAAATACAGTATAGCTCTAATCTAAAGATGGTGCCATGAAAAGGAAACTTAGTTATTTCAAAGTTTGTACTCATTATCTACTCATTAGTTTCATGACTTTCAAAATTTAACTCTGCTATGAGATTCAATGCTGAGCACTGAAATTATCAAGGCAACCTAGATTCATGTACCACGTAGGCCGGATGAGATGGTTTGGGGGGAAAAGACCATTTCGAAATGTGAGATGGAGGGTGAAGGACAAAGGCAATGTTGTCACCTGTCCCATGTATCACCTGAAGCAGAAGTATTTTATCCTCAAATTTCTCCATGTTTCAGTTCAATCTCATTGCTCATCATGAATCAATCCTTTGTCAATATGTTCACGTCTTGTTCGAACTTCTTCAGTGGTTAAAGGACAAAAGGCAAGCTATTCTATGTTCTTGGCTCCACCAAGACAATCTTAGAGAGTACTCCCCTCACATACCAATCTCTCTCTCTCTCTCTCTCTCTGAGACACGCACACACAATAGAGAATCTTGGAGTCGTAGAAGGTTCCAAGAAGATGGAAACACATAAAAGATCCAAGAAGATGGAAACACATAAAAGACCTATTGCTAATTAGTCACTATGCCAAAAATTCAACCTAAGAATGACAAAAAAAACTTATTGTTGAGCAGTGAATAATATTCTGAACAGTACGATAAGATGCTATGATGATTTACGCCTACAATCAAGTTTATGTAATCTGCTGTAATGATACACTGCCACATCAAGGATGCATAGATAACACCATTCTCAACCCGTTAGTGCTAAAATGCTCCAAGAAATCAGTAAAAGTAGCTACTTGATGGGTAGTTATCCAAGTTACAATACAACAAAATTTCATAACAAGAAAACACAACTATGCCATCATTCCGTGTATATGCTTGAATATCGGCAGAATAGAATGCAAATCCAGTAAAGCAATAAATCAAGCACGATTGAGACAAGTAAAGCAACAAATCAAGCAAATTTAGTACAGCAATAAATCAAGCATGATTGAGACAAGTTTAAAACTGTACCAGAGTTTTAGACCTGGTCGGAGTTGGTGAGGCTGTGAGTGTCGCCGGAGGTGGCATGGCGTCGGGGGGATGTGCAGGGTGTCGCCGGAGGTGGGTCACCATAAGGAGGGCTTGCCGGAAGTGCGATTGCCGGTGGGTGAAAACGGGGACCGGGAGAGAAATGAGGGACAGAGAGAGAAACGGGGAGAGAGAGAATACAGATCTGTGTCAATTAAAGGACTTTTAGCGACAGAATTCGACCGTCGCTAAAAGTCCGTCGGTAAAAGTGTTTTTTAAACGTTTTAATCGACGGATTTTTTTAGCGACGGTATTTTTCCGTCGCTTAAAAAATATTAAAAAACCATCGAAAATTATAAATTTCCTAAAAATATTTAGCGACGGGACGTCCTGTCGGCAAATGTTTTTTATCGACGAATACTTCCGTGGGCAAAACAATTTGTCAATGGACTTTTACCGACGGTGGAACCCGTCGCTGAAAGAGATTTTAGCGACAGAATTCCTTTCGTCGCTAAAGACATATTTTCTTTATAGTGAGAATACATGAAATTATAATTGTTGTCACATATTGATGCCAAGGAAAGTGGGTTCGTGCTTACATGGAGGTGCCACAAAGGCTGCAGTCCGAGTCAGCTTCCAAGTATGTTGATGTGAGACACAGCAAGGGTGGAACAAGGGCAGAGACCAAGGGCTTCCCAGACAGAGCTCGAGCGTGGCAGTGCTGCGAGGGCGATAGCGCGAGATGAATACACGATGACAGTCACAGTCCGATGCTTAGGTCCAGAGTCAGGGTACTGTATGTTTCTCTCTCTAGAATTCTAGAGTGAGAAAGTGAAATATGTTCTGAAAATGTCCAACCTCTCTCTCCTTCCACAAATGAATTCTCAAGACCTCTATTTATAGAGATTGAGATGATGATGTCATTAACCGACACGTGGCGCTCCCCGGGAGTGACACGTCACCGGGGGGTCCACGGGTGCCGGTGCTCCACGGACTGTCGGATCGCATATTCACCCGGCCTGCTCCTCACAGCGTCGCTCTGTCTGTCAGGAAAGACTGGCTCCCACCGCGTTGGTGTGGCCAGAGAACCCCCTTGATCTAGCCTCCAATCCAAGCCCTTGCGGAGTCCCACAGGCCTGGCAGCGGTGGGGAAGACCCGACGCCCAACTGCCAGGTGAACTAGGCGCGATGCCCTTCGAAGACCTGCTCCCGTCTCGGAGTGACCCGGGGGTCATAGTCCCTAGGGGTGCCGACGCAAGCCCCCAGTGCCGGAGCACGTAGGCCAGTCACGCAGGCACCCTGACGGAGATAGTGTCCCGGAGGAGTCGCCTATTCCGCAGGCCGAGGTAGCATCCCGGAGGAGCCGTCTACCTGGCCGGCCAAGGTAGCATCCCGGAGGAGCCGTCTACCTAGCGGAAGGGGAGTTGAAGAGCTCCCTGGCAGAGATAGTGTCCCGGAGGAGTCGCCTATCCCCGCGGGTGAGTCCTTGTGCCGGAGCACTCGGAGCGAGTCAAGGTAGCATCCCGGAGGAGCCGTCTACCCGACTGGCCGAGGTAGCATCCCGGAGGAGCCGTCTACCTGGCGGAAGGGGAGTTGAAGAGCTCCCTGGCAGAGATAGTGTCCCGGAGGAGTCGCCTATCCCCGCGGGTGAGTCCTTGTGCCGGAGCACTCGGAGCGAGTCAAGGTAGCATCCCGGAGGAGCCGTCTACCCGACTGGCCGAGGTAGCATCCCGGAGGAGCCGTCTACCTGGCGGAAGGGGAGTTGAAGAGCTCCCTGGCAGAGATAGTGTCCCGGAGGAGTCGCCTATCCCCGCGGGTGAGTCCTTATGCCGGAGCACTCGGAGCATGTCAAGGTAGCATCCCGGAGGAGCCGTCTACCCGACTGGCCGAGGTAGCATCCCGGAGGAGCCGTCTACCTGGCGGAAGGGGAGTTGAAGAGCTCCCTGGCAGAGATAGTGTCCCGGAGGAGTCGCCTATCCCCGCGGGTGATGTACACTCCGGAGAGTGGGTTGAAGCATGTTCCATGACCAAGGCAATGTGCGCATGGTGTGATGAATGAGTGTGGTGCCCGGGGGCATGATGACATGATTGTGGCGCATGGGCACGACGAAGTGAGTAAGGTGCCGGGGGCACGTCTGTGTCAATGGTGGCGCATGGGCGCGACATAGTGCTTATGGTGCCGGGGGCACGGTAGTGTGACAGAGAGCCTGGAGGCACGGCTGTATCAGCGGCGCGGCGCACGGGCGCGGCGGAGTGTTGGAGCGTGACGCCAGGACGTCGGGCGACTGGGTCGCGGAGTGACGCCCGGGCGACTGGGGTCGCAAAGTGAAGTCTAGGCGACGTGGTCGCGGAGATGATGTCCGGACGATGGGCGACGGGGGTTGCGGAGATGACGTCCCGACGACGGGCGACGGGGGTCACGGAGTTGACGTCCGGACGAAGGGCGACGGGGGTCGCGGAGTTGACGTCCAGACGACGGGCGACGGGCGTCGCGGAGTTGACGTCTGGACGACGGGCGACGGGGGTCGCGGAGGATGCAAGGCCTCTTGAAGAGAAGTGAAAGTGTTAAGTATGGAGACCAAAGGCCAACCCTTCGGGGAAGGCCGAGGCCGATCCCCATGGGGAGGCCGAGGCCGACCCCAAGGGGGAGGCCAAGGCCAACTTCCTTGGGCAAGTGTCATGGCGTGTCGACGGGCGACGGGCGAATTGCGACGATCGAAGCGTCATGAGGCTTGGTCACGTTCCTTGAGCGTGCGTGCTTTGACCGGTTGTGAGCGTTGAAAATGTCTGTTGCTTGTGTGGACGTGTCATGCAAAATGGGACCGTAGTGGGCCTTTGGGTACGACCAGAATAGGTTGGGAACATAAGCCCTCTGCGTGTGGTGTGCGCGGAGGGGCAACCCGAGCGGGCACCGCACGCATGAATACTTAGCAAGATTTTATGTTGTTTGGTCGGAGTGTTGTTGAGGTCGTCAATGCGTGATGATGAAGAGTAGGTGGCTCGAGCCACCTCGTGCACCACCTACGAAAGCTTGGAATGCTTGGGGGTTGAGACCAAGGCACGATGATAGGGCGCAGGGGCGCGAGCATGTAAACGGCGCCCGGGCGACGGACAACGAGTGTCGCGGAGACGTCACCCGGGCGATGGGCGACAAGCGTCGTGGAGACGGCGCGCGGGTGCTGGCGACGAGCATTGGACAATAAATAGGAGTAAGTGGTTCGAGCTATCTCGCGCACCACCTACCAAGGGCGTTGATGTCGTGGGACATCGTCATGAGGGGCACGACAAGGGCGCGGTCGGACATCGTGATGCAGGGGCAGTCCACGACGAGCGCATGTGCGCGGGCAATGCACGTCGATCTATATTGCAAAAAAAAAAAAATTTTGAGTTGCCGACCTTGGATGTCGATGTTCGGTCATTGGGTGAGTGTGTGTAGGCCGAAGTTTGGAGGGTAAGCCTTGGTGTGGTATGAAGCCGAAGAGTAGCCTTGGTGATGGAGGCCGCGGTGGGCATGGAGGATGGCCAGGGGGTAAGGGGGAGAGTAATGTAAGGAAGAGAGAGTGATGTTTAACTTTGGGAGTTAGGAAGAAAGAAAGGAAAAAATACAAGGGTTGATTTGGTGAGGGGAGTGTAAGGGAAGTGTGGTGTTGTAAGAGAAAATGGAAGAGGGAGAGAGTGGCCTTAGTGGAGGAGGCCGAAGTTGATGGGCTTGATGGTGGCCGAAGGTGAAGGGGATGGGTGGAAGAGGTGGGAGGAGGGAAGAGAGGAAGGGGAAGAAGGGGAAGGGTGGAGATGGGCCGAGGCCGAAGGGGGAGGGGGAGGGGTGGACGAGGCCGAGGGGGAGCGGGTGGGGGGAGGAAGGAGGGGAGAGAGAGGAAATGGGGAAGGGAGGGGGAGGGCCGAGGCCGAGGGGGTAGGGGGTAGGGGGAGGGATGGCTGAGGCCGAAGGGGGATGGGGGAGGAAGGGGGAAGGGAGGCGGCGGCGGCCTGCCGCGGGTGGGCAAGGGGCGGGGGGAAGAGGAGAGGGAGAGGGAAGGGGGAAGGAGGGGGGCGGGGTCGGCCTAGGGGAGGGGGTGGGGAGGCCGAGGCCGAGGGGGGAGGGAGGATGGGCGGGGATGAGGGAGGAAGGAAGGGGAAAGAAGGGGGAAGAAGAGGGCGGCAGTGGCGGCGGGGTGCCGCGGCGCGAGGCCGAGGGCGAGGGGGAGGAAGGGCGGGGGAGAGAAGGGAGGAGAGATGGAGGTAGGGGCGAGGCCGAGGGTCGTCGGCGGCAGAAGGGAGAGGCGCAGTAGGAGGCCGAAGTGCTTGGCGGCGCCGCAAGGGGGCTGGGCGGCGCATGAAGAGAAGAGAAAGAGATGGGGAAAAGATTAGGGTTTAGAAAATTAGGGTTTGGGAGGGAGAAGAAAGGCGCGGGTCGGGTTTCGGGTAGGTTCGGGTCGCGGGTCGATCTCAGCACTAAGAGAAAATGGGCGCGGGTCGGGGCGCGCGGGTCGGTTCGGGTTCGCAGGTAGGGTTAGGTCAGTTTTTTTTTGAAATTCAAATAATAATAATAAAATAATAATAATAATAATAATTTTTTATTATTTTTTTCATTTACTTATTTATTTATTTATTTTTGGGACAGCCCTAAAGAGGGAGCCCCCAAGAATATTTTCACAAAGTGCAAGATGAGAGTGAGAGAAAATGGGATGGGAGAAGAATGAAGCTTTTTCATGAGAAAGAGAGAAGTTGTTTATGAAGTGGGGAAAGGGTGATGGGGTGTTGGATGGTGAGGGAGGAGAGGAAAATGTGAGAGGGAGAGTGATGAGAGCATGAATGTGGGGAGCATGTGAGGAGACGAAAAACTTGAAATATTTTCTAAGTGTTGAAAAAAAAAATTTGAGTTCGGGCAAGTATGTTAAGGGGAGGTCGTTGAGGGTGGTGATTGATGGCCGGTTGCGAAAAAAATGAAATTTTTTCTAAGTGTTGGTCTGAGACAAAGATGCCGAGGGAGACCGCTGAGGATGATCATCGATGACCGGTTGCGAAAAAAATGAAAAATTTTCTCAGTGTCAAGAAAAGTGAATGCATGATTATAATGCGACCGTAGCAGCGCGGCTCGAGCCACCCTGTGCACCACGTACCAAGTCATTGCAATGTGAGGCCGAAGGGATTGGGAAGGGGTGAAGCCCCCAAGGGAGTGGGTGATGGCATGCAGGGTGATATCAAGAGACTTGTGCAAGAGGAATATAACTTGAAAATTTTCTAAGTCTGGAAAATGGAACTTCGTTGATAACGAATGATAGGCAGCATGCCTTGATACATGGGTATGACGTACATGGAAACTTGCAAAATGAACGAAAAAATTACAAGTGTGGAAAATGCACTAAGGCATGCCCTTATGTCGTCGATCCATGTCTCGAGGAGAGTTTTAACAATCTTCAAGTCACACGGGTATTCCGGGGCAGGCATTGGCTGCCCTCTCTTGTCTGGGCGCCCGTCCCTTCCTTGGGACTGACGCTTGCGGTTGTTGTCGTCGTTACTAGCTACTTCCATCGTCGCGGCCACGGCAATATGAGATTGGGGCTTTGGGGTCTTTTGACGGACCGACCGAGTCATAGGTGCGTCGTGCAGCTTCCTTGAGATGTCCCCAAGACCGAAGTTGGAGGTTTTTCAAGGTAGACCATGTAGGTGTCCTTCATGTTCTTGATGCAAATGGGTACAAGGGTTTCATCTTTGCTGAAGTCAGTGCATTCCAAGCACTTGTGATGAAATCGCGTAACATAGGTGTTGAGGTCTTCCCCGGGATTCTGGCGGATCCCGACAATGTCAACGATGGTCACACGTTCCGTCTCATAGTGAAATTTGTCAAGGAAGAGCTGGACCATGTCGGACCATGAGTGGATAGTACTGTCAGGAATCTGATGATACCAAGAGTAGGCGAGGCCAGTCAGGGACTTGTGAAATTCTCGAAGCTTCAAAGTGTCGTCATCCCCGTAGTGCTCCAAGGAGCCAGCAAAATGGGTGAGGTGCTCGCGGGCGTTGCCCTCTTTGCCATTGAACAAAGTGAAGGATGGTTGCTTGTACTTGACGGGGTAAGGCTTGGTAGCGAGGCTGCCAGAGTAGGGAGCATGGCCTGACAGCTTAGAGGGGGAGTGGGGTAAGGATGACTGCTTGAGACGGTGAATGAGGGCATCAAGGTCATGCTTGGTGACGTACGACGCATGTGAGGGTTTGTGCCCTGTCGTGATGATCCGAGCACCAGAGCCCCCAGACGGTACAACCTGAGGCATTGAGGGGATGACGATGGTAGAGAGGGGTTGGTGGTGGTGAGCAACTTGTTGGGGCATGGTTTGTACATGGGTAGTGTCAGCTGCTGGAGGCCGGTCGTCAGGAAAGGTCGACTGGAGTAAGCCGGGGGAATGACTTGTGTTTAGGTTTTGACTAGTTATGTTCGGGTTAGGCTCCATCTCAATTGATTCGTGAGTCTCCGAAGTGCTTCGAGCAAGGGCAATGCGTGGCGCCGGGGGCTGAGGTGCCGCGAGTCCTACTGTCGAGGGCCCGGAGGACCAAGGCAGCGGTGGTCGCGACACTGGGGCCTGAGCAGTGTCCAAAACTAGCCCAGGCCTTGAAGGTTGAATATGAGCAGGAGGGGCCAAACCTGGATCTTGGGATAACACGGGGTGAGTAATGGGCACAGGGTGCAGAGCTCTAAGGCTTTGGGAAATCGGTGATTGTGAAGTCAAGACTTGGATTGATTTTTGCATTTCCACCATGGCTGTCATAAGAGTGGCTATAGTGGGCGAAAACTGCTGGATGGCCGCATTGACTGTAACTTGTATGTCAGGTGCGGTAGTTTGTGGCTGGTCTTGGGGACGCACAACACTGGTCCCCTCTTGTTCACCCGAGTGGTCATCTTCTTGCACGGCATGGATAAGGCCCTGGCTGGCAGCCCTCGTAACTTTTCGTTGTCTAGGCATGGAGACTGAGTGCGGAAGATAGACAGACTGCAATACGATGCTCACCTCCCCAGTAGAGTCGCCAAAATGATGCCAAGGAAAGTGGGTTCGTGCTTACATGGATGTGCCACAAAGGCTGCAGTCCGAGTCAGCTTCCAAGTATGTTGATGTGAGACACAGCAAGGGTGGAACAAGGGCAGAGACCAAGGGCTTCCCAGACAGAGCTCGAGGGTGGCAGTGCTGCGAGGGCGATAGCGCGAGATGAATACACGATGACAATCACAGTCCGATGCTTAGGTCCAGAGTCAGGGTACTGTATGTTTCTCTCTCTAGAATTCTAGAGTGAGAAAGTGAAATATGTTCTGAAAATGTCCAACCTCTCTCTCCTTCCCCAAATGAATTCTCAAGACCTCTATTTATAGAGATTGAGATGATGATGTCATTAACCGACACATGGCGCTCCCCGGGAGTGACACGTCACCGGGGGGTCCACGGATGCCGGTGCTCCACGGACTGTCGGATCGCATATTCACCCGGCCTGCTCCTCACAGCGTCGCTCCGTCTGTCAGGAAAGACTGGCTCCCACCGCGTTGGTGTGGCCAGAGAACCCCCTTGATCTAGCCTCCAATCCAAGCCCTTGCGGAGTCCCACAGGCCTGGCAGCGGTGGGGAAGACCCGACGCCCAACTGCCAGGTGAACTAGGCGCGATGCCCTCCGAAGACCTGCTCCCGTCTCGGAGTGACCCGGGGGTCATAGTCCCTAGGGGTGCCGACGCGAGCCCCCAGTGCCGGAGCACGTAGGCCAGTCACGCAGGCACCCTGACGGAGATAGTGTCCCGGAGGAGTCGCCTATTCCGCAGGCCGAGGTAGCATCCCGGAGGAGCCGTCTACCTGGCCGGCCAAGGTAGCATCCCGGAGGAGCCGTCTACCTGGCGGAAGGGGAGTTGAAGAGCTCCCTGGCAGAGATAGTGTCCCGGAGGAGTCGCCTATCCCCGCGGGTGAGTCCTTGTGCCGGAGCACTCGGAGCGAGTCAAGGTAGCATCCCGGAGGAGCCGTCTACCCGACTGGCCGAGGTAGCATCCCGGAGGAGCCGTCTACCTGGCGGAAGGGGAGTTGAAGAGCTCCCTGGCAGAGATAGTGTCCCGGAGGAGTCGCCTATCCCCGCGGGTGAGTCCTTGTGCCGGAGCACTCGGAGCGAGTCAAGGTAGCATCCCGGAGGAGCCGTCTACCTGACTGGCCGAGGTAGCATCCCGGAGGAGCCGTCTACCTGGCGGAAGGGGAGTTGAAGAGCTCCCTGGCAGAGATAGTGTCCCGGAGGAGTCGCCTATCCCCGCGGGTGAGTCCTTATGCCGGAGCACTCGGAGCATGTCAAGGTAGCATCCCGGAGGAGCCGTCTACCCGACTGGCCGAGGTAGCATCCCGGAGGAGCCGTCTACCTGGCGGAAGGGGAGTTGAAGAGCTCCCTGGCAGAGATAGTGTCCCGGAGGAGTCGCCTATCCCTGCGGGTGATGTACACTCCGGAGAGTGGGTTGAAGCATGTTCCATGACCAAGGCAAGGTGTGCATGGTGTGATGAATGAGTGTGGTGCCCGGGGGCATGATGACATGATTGTGGCGCATGGGCGCGACGAAGTGAGTAAGGTGCTGGGGGCACGTCTGTGTCAATGGTGGCGCATGGGCGCGACATAGTGCTTATGGTGCCGGGGGCACGGTAGTGTGACAGAGAGCCTGGGGGCACGGTTGTATCAGTGGCGCGACGCACGGGCACGGCAGAGTGTTGGAGCGTGACGCCAGGACGTCGGGCGACGGGGTCGCGGAGTGACGCCCGGGCGACTGGGGTCGCAAAGTGAAGTCTGGGCGACGTGGTCGCGGAGATGATGTCCGGACGACGGGCGACGGGGGTCGCGGAGATGACGTCCGGACGACGGGCGACGGGGGTCGCGGAGTTGACGTCCGGACGACGGGCGACGGGGGTCGCGGAGATGACGTCCGGACGACGGGCGACGGGGGTCGCGGAGTTGACGTCCGGACGACGGGCGACGGGCGTCGCGGAGTTGACGTCCGGACGACGGGCGACGGGGGTCGCGGAGGATGCAAGGCCTCTTGAAGAGAAGTGAAAGTGTTAAGTATGGAGACCAAAGGCCAACCCTTCGGGGAAGGCCGAGGCCGACCCCAATGGGGAGGCCGAGGCCGACCCCAATGGGGAGGCCGAGGCCGACCCCAAGGGGGAGGCCAAGGCCAACTTCCTTGGGCAAGTGTCATTGCGCGTCGACGGGCGACGGGCGAAGTGCGACGATCGAAGCGTCATGAGGCTTGGTCACGTTCCTTGAGCGTGCGTGCTTTGACCGGTTGTGAGCGTTGAAAATGTCTGTTGCTTGTGCGGACGTGTCATGCAAAATGGGACCGTAGTGGGCCTTTGGGTACGACCAGAATAGGTTGGGAACACATATTAATGTTCTCGGGTACCGAATGTCAATATTAATATTCACATGTATCCTGCTGGTTATACTAGGGTGTTTCAGATTGATTCTAGATTGGTCAAACCTGATTAAATCAGTTTTGAAGTGTTTGGCAAAAGAAAGTAAACTGATTAAATTTGCTCCAATGTGCTCAAAACTGATTAAATTCATAATCCTCATTTCCTTGGATTAAGATTCAATCAGTTTTGGAGAATCAGGTTTGACCAAGAGATTTGCTAAAATATCCTTACTTTTAAAAAGACATTAAATGCTCAATTTCAGTTTGAACACACTATATGATAATTTTTCTACCATAAACCTACTTTAATCCCTTTTTACCCAAACACCTTCAACAACTTTAATCTATTATGCTTAAAATGGATTAAAGCTGAATTTAGAAATTGATTCTGATTTAATCCAAATCTACTTTTAAGAATCAATCTCAAACGGCCTCTAAATTCCGGACAAGGTATGAAAGGGAAACAGCAAACCCAATTTTCCTTTACCATGATAAGAGACCGGCAATTTGTTTTGGAACAATCATCAGTCATTTCTTCCCAAAAAATGGCAGCTTCCCTTCTTCCTCATCAGTCCAATACTGAGTTTGAAGAAACTTACGGAAAGTGTAGCGAACTCATGAAAACCCTTCCCAAAGGCAAAGCCTGGAGAACTGAGTACGTTGTTCGGTACCAAGGCTTTTGGCTAAACCCAACAGTGGCCCTTAAAGGCGTCCTTTTGGTACAAGACGACTTCAAGGCTCGAGCAACGGACATAATCTTGTCGGCGTTCATGAAATGCGGTGCAACATAGCTCCGATCCCTCATGTTCGCCACCGCAAACCGCTCGCGTTTCGACCTCTCCACCCACCCTTTACTCAAAACTGGTCCCCATGACTGCTCCCCACTGCTGGTTTCTAACATATATCAAGGCGACTCCATTACCCATCTTTAACTCCTTCCGCCGCCTCGCCTGTTTGCCTCTCACATGGCTCTTGACTTGTTCCCTAAATCCGTTTTGGCTTCTGGGTGCAAGTTTGTTTACATTTGTCGGGACCCTAAAGATGTGCTTGTCTCAAAGTGGCACTTCATGAACAAACTAAGAGCTAAAGAACTTGCACCTCCTACTCTACCTTAAGCATATGAGTTGTTCTGTCAAGGGGTCTCGGAATTTGGACCGTTCTGGGATCATGTGTTAGGGTATTGGAAGGCAAGCCTGGAATCGCCTGATAAGATACTGTTCTTGAAGTACGAGTATATGAAGAGAGAGCCGTCAGTTCACCTTAAGGGACTGGCCAAGTTCATGGGCCAGCCTTTCTCCATGGAGGAAGAGAAAAAGGGGCTGGTGGAAGAAATACTAAAGCTGTGTAGTTTTGAGAATCTCAGTAATCTGGAGGTGAATAAGGCCGGGATTCAGCATTTTAGCGATCAACTTGTTATTGCAAACTGCCATTTCTTCAGGAAGGGCCAGATTGGAAATTGGGAGAACCATTTAACTAAAGAAATGAAAGACCGGCTCGATCGAATCACCGAGCAGAAGCTTCACTACAAGAAAAATGCTTATTAGCGACGGAATTTAGCGATGGAATGCATTCCATCGCTAAAAGTCACCTATTCCGACGGAATTGGGCGATGGACTAGGTTCTATCGCTATAAAATGTTGGAGGGAAAAAATGCGCGGGAAGCAAAAGTGGGCGACGGAATTTTCCGTCACAAATAATTTAGCGACGGATTTTATCGACGTGATTATTTCCATCGCTAAATGTGTATTTCAATTTTTAATAACAGAAAAAAGGCATTTACTAATTATTAAAAAATAGAAGAATATACATAATAAACAAAGAAAAAAACTTAAATTGTTTCGGCCAAAAGATTAGAACAGAACAGAAGAGAAATTGTGGCGGCAACCTTCGCACCCCCATCCCTCCCACCCCTGTCGCCGTTGTGGAGGCAACCTTCGCGCCACCAACCCTCCCACTTTGAAGGTATGTGCGAAGCCCTCTTACTCACTGATGGAAATTCTTTAAGGTTGAACCGTTTTGTTCTCACTGACTGTTAGGGTTTTGATTTTTGGTATAATCAAATTAGGGTTCTTATTTCAATCGTTTGGGTCTTATTTCAATCGTTAGGGTTTCAGACATTAGAAGCCAGAAATGAGAAAAGCAAGGCTGAACCTAGAGGTGTACGAACTGACCCATAAACTTAAACATGATTCTAAAGGTCTGCCATTGGAGGCCCAAGACCGTCCATATGTCTCAAAAAAGGCGAAGGCTATCCGCGTAAGTTTGTTTTTTGCTGCTGATTTTTCTTCTATCTAGTCTGACGAATCTCTAACTCGACTTACATTTTGTATGCATTATAGGATGCATATGCTGTGAGGTTTGATGAAATTAGTTCCCAGGAACCCAACTTGTCCTTGGTAGATTATGATGCAGCAGAATTATGGCGAGAAACGCCTGGAGTTTGCGACAAGAAAGGACGCATACGTGGTGCTCGCGAAACCGCACGAGATGCCAGGGCATCAATGCGTATATCAATAGATCAGCCTTCGGCCTCCGAGAATTGGAAAGATGAAATTGCTAAGCTTGTGGAGCTTGAGGTGCAGAAGATAAAAAAGACTGAAATTGCTAAGCTGGTAGAGATTGAGGTGAAAAAATAAATGAAAGAGAAAGAACTCCTACAGGTAATTTATCACCCTGTTGCATTGTATATGTGCTTGTATGCTTGACAGTTTCTTTTTACAAACTTCCCCAGTTGGTGTAGAAATTTACTGCTTATACAAACTATAACCAGAGAAATTTTACAAACCATTTGAGACTTGCAGTTTCTTTTTGGGACTTGGGAGTTAGCTGAGCTGGCATTCCCTGCTAGTGAAATGCTTTGTATAACTATTCTGGGTGAGTTTGTTTTGAGAGTTGGGTGAGGGTTGGGTGAGCATGCAAGCAAGTAAAGCCGTTCAAAGATGGTATAACGATCTTTGGGGTGTGTTTGTGTGTTGTGTTTGCTTGTGTTTATGGATGATATGCAATCAATAGTAGTGGATCCTCTGCTTTTCCCAACGAACTTGAACCTTAGTAGATAGGTGAGCACTAAAGCTAGGTACTTGTCATGTGTGACTTGTGTTGGCAGTGGTGAGAATCATCCAAGCTCAACGACCAAATCACACAACTTGTGTTGGCAGTGGTGAGAATCATCCAAGCTCAACGACCAAATCACTGTGTGATGAGTTCTATGCTTCTAAGTGTAAAGTTATCTTCAGTGTGTTGTGTTCACTTGTGTTTGCTGCAATCTAAGCCACCCACTTGTGTTTGTTGCAACCTAACAGCCCTTGAACTACATGTTTAGTATTAATGTGTACATGCTTATTACTTTTTACGGTGTTCGTTATCAGTATTAAGCATGAATGTTGGATAGTTCTCTTTGGAGTTTAATAGGATTATGAATGTTGGATAGTTTGTTATTAATCAAATCGCTTAACATGCCTTTAATTGCTTTGTACGTTATAGGCCAAAGTTATTGCGACTAATGCTACTGAGGATGGAAATGATGAAACCTTCTATGAGCTTAGTGGATGCCTACATTATAATGTGACCAGATCTCGCATGTTACATTTGAAGGAGAATATGTGTTCATTTTGGTATATAACGAAGCAACTAGTGGATTTAGATGCATCAATGTAACTGAATTGTTAACTTTTAGTGCTATTTAATAAATGCAGAATACTTGTTATCTTCAATTAATTGTGGGATATGAAGCCGGATTATTATTGTCACTAGTTATGGCATCAATTAAGAACAAGATAATCTATTATGCATATTGAATTGATTTTTGTTTTCAAAATTTTTAGCTCTAAAATATGGTTTTTGCGACAGAAATCTGTTAATGTTTCTAAATATGGTTTTTGTGACGGAATTAGCGCTAGGTTAGTGACGGAAAATCTTATTTAGTTCCTAAATATGATTTTTGCGACAAAATCAGTGTCAAATTAGCGACAGAAAATATAATTTAGTTTCTAAATATGATTTTGCGACGGAATTGGCGTTGGATTAGCGACATAAAATAGCTGAGTTATGCAATTTAGTGACGGAATCGGCGACATAAAATATCTGAATTATAATTTAGTGACGGTATCGGCGACGGAATTTCCGTCGCTGATAGTTATTTATATTTATGTGCTATTAATTATTTTTTTAAAATGCTAATTCTAAAAACTAAAAAAAAAATATTATAGCGAGGGAATTTCCGTCGCTAAAGCGTGATTATTTCCGTCGCTAATGAATGAAACATTACCGATGGAATACTAATTCCGTCGATAAAACCTTTAGCAACGAGGGTTTAGGCGACGGAACATTTGCCACGGAATTTCCGTCTCAAAAGGATTTACCGACAGAATTTCTCCTTTTTGCGACGGAAAAATTCCGTCGCTAATTGTTGTATTTCTTGTAGTGCTTAAAGGGTTTTGGATTGACTCTGGGTGCATCCCCATTACGATAACTGCTCGTTGTGGGAATAAACTTGATCCACTCGCAATTACTGCTGGTTGTTGTAGTAAACTTGATGTACTACTAGCCAATTACAGTTGGTTTTGTGGTACTTAAAGATTGATTTAATTGGTTCCTTATAATAAACTTGATGTACTAGCCAATTACTGTTGGTTTTGTTGTAAGCTTGATTTATTTGGTTCGCTGTTATAATAAACTTGATGTACTAGTCAATACTGTTGATTTTGTGGTATTTAAGCTTGATCTCCTGGGTCATTATTGCAGAGTTGACATTACATAGCTTTCTTCTTCTTATAGCGTGAAACACATTACACTACTTGTAATCTGAAATTACAAGTTGAAACACGTTACATTAGACTAAAGACAAGCAACTCTCTATGTATCAACTCTACAACTACCATCATTATTATATTGAGATTTTTTTATGTTTTTATTATAGCGTGAAACACATAAAGCTAGGCTAAAAACAAGCAACTCCATCAACTTCACAATTAATCATGGATACTATTTTATTTTACTGGGACTGTTGATGTTTTGGCATTGTCTACAATACACCAATTAATCGACAAACGGATAAGTTTTACCTAAAACTACATTTAGCATTCTTTTCAGACCGCATACAAATCATGCATTAATTCTTGGGCAAACTACTGTCCGTGCCATTGTTAAACGTTAATATTGCACGCATGCATAAATTCTTGCACATGTAGTTGCAGTGTTTGTAGTGATAAAATTTCCGTTGTTGAAGGATTTAACGACACTTTCTGGACATGTGGCCGTTGAATTATCTGCATGATTTGAGTCTACTCTTTGAATCCCACCACTCTGCAAACCGTTTCACGTACTCTTTTCAAGCCATTGTCACCTGATGCATCAGGCAGTTGAGGATGATATCACGCATATTTTTGGGGACAAAACAAACCATATATTTCTGACAAGGCTCCTTAAGTCGTAAAAGTGGCCAAAAGTCGCTCCATGGGCCACTGTTAAAAGTACATATAAATATGTGTATATTATGACTGCTTAGACACGAATTCAAGGTGAGAAAAGATCCTAGAAATGTATTATTGTCTGAAAGAAGATATGGTGGGTGGTGACAGCATCATCGGATCCTCAATTTACTTGCAACTAGCAGTAACTGTAATATAGTCTGAAAGAAGATATGGTCACAGCATCTCATATACTTAATTTAAGAACAGTCTGATAGAATACTGCAAATGGAAACCCTTCCCTTTACTAAATAAAATATGGGCAGCCAAATTAGTAAGCATTAGCTCTATTCGATTTAACCAATACAGAGAGGTGTAATGCAACTTCTGAGTGGTAGGGAGAAGAAAAATGAACGGCTAGCTAAAATACGAAGTATGAGGATAGTGTTATGGTGGTTCCGTGGCGACCATGAGTTGTGAATGGTTGTGTGGAGAAAAAAGATCGTTGTGAATGCGGCTATATTGGTGGTTAAGGGTGGCATTGTAGTGGTACGGTGGTCATAGTGGCTCGCGCATGGTGATGGAGAAAAGATCGATGGTGGTTTTGTTGTGGATGGTGACAGTGTGTTCGATCATGATATGTTGGAAGGAGATGAAATCAAAGAGATTTGGCAGTTGAGGGTGGCATTGCAGTAGTACGATGGCGGTAGTGGGTCGCACGTGGTGGTAAAGGGAAGACCGATGTTGATCTTGTGGTGGAGTGGCAGCTGTATGGGTACGACTGTGTGGTTGATCACGATACTGCCGGAGGAGATGTGATTTGAGGTGTTTGGTGGTTGAGGGTGGCGCTCCAGTGGTACATTGGCGGTTGTGGGTCGTCATGGTGGTGGAGAGAAGAGAGATGGTAGTTTTGTGGTTTGTTTCTTCTTCTCATCATTTCCATTATTTTTGTATACAGTTCGAAATCATGATTGCGTAGATTTAGCATTATCTTTATTTTCAATCATTTTTTTGGACCAATTCGTATACGTTTGCCATGTTAAGCAATATTTTGATTCACAACTAGATCATATGTCATGATCGTGCACGTGCAACTGTCACGACGTATGAAAAAGAAAGAGAGATAGAAAATGAATTAGTATTTTATTAGTGATGTGACGTTAAGAGAGATGAGTTGTTATAAAACAAAATCACATGATGCCATTCTTGGATATGTTGCCCCCTGTATTTTGAATATACAAAAATTTAGTCTGCAAATTCAAATGCCTTAATTTTTGTGTATAAAAGCAAAGATCCCGCATTGGTGCTGGGTACTATTAAACATAAATAGGTAAAAGTATCTTATGGTATGCTATATTTTTATTAGCTAAAGTTCCTTGTTATGCTCCGAACATGAGGTAGTTAATTATGAAGTCAGGGAAAGGAGGTCATGGGGTGGATAGTTAGAGTTTCATAGGTTAAAAGTTACTTTCTGACTAATCATATCTAGTTATATTTTAAAGGTTTAAAATTTCTAAAAAGATTAGATTATTGATTTGGAAGGTAAAGAAGGCATTAGTCAAATTCAAATATATATTGTATAGATATTATGGTGTGATATATTTTTATACTAATAGTACATACAAAATTGTGGATCCATTAAAAAAAAATTTGGACCACATTACCCTTCTTCTATTGAAAAGTTACTGATAAACATGCCTAGAATCTATATTCTTCTAACAAATTCAGTTTTTCTGATACTCATAAATGCTACAACTAATACATGAATGTCTCTCTCATTTCTCATAAAATTTCTCATTAATAAATATATATACATTGATTGTCATCCAAAACTTAATACTTTATATAGATTAGGACATTCAAGACTTTGACGATGGTAACATCTTATGGCAAAAGTAAAGCAATTAATCTTTCCCAATTGGCCATTGGATTATGACGGTTATCTCTCAAAGATTGATGATTTTTACTCTCATGATGGTTTAATGAATAATTGGTTCAGACTTTTACATTGACAATGAAAACTTCGTAATTATAAGGTTCAATTAATAAACATAAAAAAAATTTAAAAGTCAGCTGACCTATATTTGCCTTTAAGAACTAATATTATATTCGGGTGTTTATAAACATGTTTGTCTATTTGTATAATATATAGGGAGCTGATCAACTGATACCTCTGGCAACTTAGCTTAAGCTGTCAGCGTGATCTAGCCATTCATTCATCTCGGTTGGACACGTCAAATTTGTATTCATTAGGTAAACTCAATCATTCGTAACATTATGTAGCAGACGGTAAAATTTACCACACGCAACCCCCCTCCCCCAAACCCCACCCACTTGCATGCTCTCCTCCGACTCATTAAATTTCTAAAGGACATTTTGATCAAAATTTGCATCCGTTATATTATGTAGTGAACGACGGGAGAACTTAAATGAAACTTCGATTAGGACCGTTCATCGCGATGAATGGACAGACAGATCGAGGTGATCACTTATCGTAAATCGTAGAAAATTAATTATCATAATTTAGAGAATGCAGGAAATTTTAATTTTAATTATATATTAATATTTACGTGTATGATGTATCGCACGTTAATATCAGTATGCAAGTGTATCCTGCTGGTGACCCAACCAACTTTTCCTGCACCACGTTAAGAAGCCGGCAATTTGTTTTGGAACAATCATCAACATTTCTTCCCAAAAAATGGCAGCTTCCCTTCTTCCACATCTGTCCAATACTGAGTTCGAAGAAACCTACACAAAGTGCAGCGAACTCATGAAAACCCTTCCCAAAGGCAAAGCCTGGAGAACTGAACACGTTGTTCAGTACCAAGGCTTTTGGCTAAACATAACATCGGCACTGAAAGGCGTCCTTTTGGTACAAGACCACTTCAAGGCTCGAGCAACGGACATAATATTGTCGGCGTTCATGAAATGCGGCACAACATGGCTCCGATCCCTCATGTTCGCCACCGCCAACCGCTATCGTTTCGACCTCTCCAGCCACCCTTTGCTCAAAACTGGTCCCCATGACTGCTTCCCAATGCTAGATACCTACATATATCAAGGCGACTCCATTACCCATCTCGAACTCCTTCCGTCGCCTCGCCTGTTTGCCTCTCACATGGCTCTTGACTTGTTCCCTAAATCCGTTTTGGCTTCCGGTTGCAAGTTTGTTTACATTTGTCGCGACCCTAAAGATGTGCTTATCTCAAAGTGGCACTTCATGAACAAACTAAGAGCTAAAGAACTTGCACCACTTACCCTACCTGAAGCATATGAGTTGTTCTGTCAAGGGGTCTCGGAATATGGACCGTTCTGGGATCATGTGTTAGGGTATTGGAAGGCGAGCCTGGAATCGCCTGATAAGATACTGTTCTTGAAGTACGAGGATATGAAGAGAGAGCCGTCAGTTCACCTTAAGCGACTGGCCAAGTTCATGGGCCAGCCTTTCTCCATGGAGGAAGAGAAAAAGGGGCTGGTTGAAGAAATACTAAAGCTCTGTAGTTTTGAGAATCTCAGTAATCTGGAGGTGAATAAGGCTGGGATTCAACATTTTAGCGATCAAATTTTTGTTGAGAACCGCCATTTCTTCAGGAAGGGCCAGATTGGAGATTGGGAGAACCATTTAACTGAAGAAATGAAAGACCGGATCGATCGAATCACTGAGCAGAAGCTAAAGGGTTCTGGATTGACTTTGGGTGCAACTCCATAACTGCTCGTTGTGGGAATAAACTTGATCCAGTCGCAAATACTGCTAGTTGTTGCGGTAAACTTGATGTACTACTAGCCAATTACAGTTGGTTTTGTGCTACTTAAAGCTTGATTTTCTTGGTTCCTTGTAATAAACTTGATGTACTAGCCAATTACTGTTGGTTTTGTTGTATGTAAGCTATTTACTTGGTTCGCTGTTGTAATAAATTTGATGTACTAGCCAACTCTGTCGGTTCTGTAGTATTTAAGCTTGATCTACTGTGTCATTATTGCAGAATTACATTTCAAAGTTTCTTCACAATCGCTGTGACATTACATAGCTTTCTTCTTCATTTCCTTTAGCAAGATAATCTGAAATTACAAGTTGAAACACGTTACATTATACTAAAGACAAGCAACTCTATGTATCAACTCTACAACTACCATCAATATTACATTGAGATTTTTTTATGTTTTTATTATAGCGTGAAACACATAAAGCTACTATCCGTGCCATTGTTAAAGGTTAATATTGCACGGATGCATAAATTCTTACACGTGTAGCTGCAGTGTTTGTAGTGACACAATTTCCGTTGTTGAAGGATTTAACAACACTTTTTGGACATGTGGTCGTTGAATTATCTGTATGATTTGAGTCTACTCTTTGAATCCCACCGCTCTGCAAACCATTTCACGTACTCTTTTCAAGCTATTCTCACCTGATGCATCAGGCAGTTGAGGATGATATCACACATATTTTTGGGTACAAAGCAAACCATATATTTCTGACAAAGGACGTTAAGTCGTAAAAGTGGCCAAGAGTCACTCCATGGGCCACTGTTAAAAGTACATATAAATATGTGTATATTATGACTGCTTAGACACGAATTCAAGGTGAGAAAAGATCCTAGAAATGTATTATTGTCTGAAAGAAGATATGGTGGGTGGTGACAGCATCATCGGATCCTCAATTTACTTGCAACTAGCAGTAACTGTAATATAGTCTGAAAGAAGATATGGTCACAGCATCTCATATACTTAATTTAAGAACAGTCTGATAGAATACTGCAAATGGAAACCCTTCCCTTTACTAAATAAAATATGGGCAGCCAAATTATTAAGCATTAGGTCTGTTCGATTTAACCAATACAGAGAGGTGTAATGCAACTTCTGAGTCATAGGGAGAAGAAAAATGAACGACTAACTAAATTATGAAGGATGAGGATAGTGTTATGGTGGTTCCGTGGCGACCATGAGTTGTGAATGGTGGTGTAAAGAAAAAAGATGGTTGTGAATGCGGCTATATTGGTGGTTAAGGGAGGAATTGCAGTGGTACGGTGGTGGTAGTGGCTCGTGCATGGTGATGGAGAAAAGACCGATGGTGGTTTTGTTGTGGATGGTGATAGTGTGTTCGATCACGATATGGTGGGAGGATATGAAATCTGAGAGGTTTGGCAGCTGAGGGGTGGCATTGTAGTGGTACGATGGCGGTGGTGGTTCGCACATGGTGGTAAAGGGAAGACCAACGCTGATCTTGTGGTGGAGTGGCAGCTGTTTGGAGATCACGGGTGACATGGTTAGAGGTTATGGGTAAGGGTAGTTATATTTGATGCCCAATTATCAATAGAAACTATTTATTTGAATTTTGGAAATAGGAAACATAATTTTTTAAGCCAATATAGATGCTAACACTTGTATCGGGTTGTATCTATAATATAAAGTTGTTCGGAAAAGGTATTTATACGTGTGTCGGTCTTTGGCCTAACATCAAATATACTAGCTCAGAATCCCGTGCCAAGCACGGGACTGTTTATTAACATTAACTTATTTTAATAGTTTTGAAATGCACAATTTTATTATGGTTATTTCATCAAAGATAGCTATTTTAATTTTTATCTTGAACTCGCTTGTAATAAAAGAAATTAGTCTTTATGATGAAATATCATTAAGTAATGTCCTTGTGCATATTTGTTAATTCTGATTTGGTAACTAAGTAGATGAACAAAAATTAAAAGTTCATTTAGTAAACAAAAAAAAAGTAAATTCTCTACTAATAAAAATAATATGCGGAGAACATATTGAGATCAATTTGCTATTGCTCAAGACATTTTTATTATTTTCGAAGAACTCTTTAAATATAATTTGTACCTTGAATGCGTTACTCATAACGTTAATTACATATTAGTTTAATTTTGTTAGAGAAAATTTTGGTCCATATATTTTTTTATAGCATAGACTAATTAAGTAAGGATGATGTGCCACTTTCAAAAGCAAATGTAATCCACCAATAAAGTATACAGAGAATATAGTAATCATTGCATGAGGTAATTATAAAGTTTAACTAACATGAGTACATAGAATAGCTTAAAAACCTCGTAGTAAGAAAATTGTTGAATAAAATTTAACCAAGATTTCACAAAGCATACAATAAGCATGCTTACTAAGTAAGATTTATCTTAAGAGATAATAAGGTTTTTAATCTAAGTTTTAATTTACATTCATCACAACCTAACTAATATCTTTTTAGATTTTATATGCAATTATATTCAAAAGTATAAAAGTTAACATAAAATCGTAAATGGTATAATGCTAATATAGAATTTAGAATGCTTAAGAATTTAATTACTCACAATAAAAGTACCATAGAAAAAAATTGGTTCAAAACTTTTTAAACATAAAATTAGTTGAATTTAAAAAATGCTCACATAATTAATGTTATAAATTTACTCTATTTATTTAATTTATCTCATATAGAATCTGCATATTATGGTAGATATGCATTTAACCATTGCGACTAAATAGGATAGCGCAAAACCTTAGAGTAAAGAAATTATTGACCAAAACTTTTAACCAACATATTTAGTTATATTCATATTTGAATTTACAGGAAACTTAGATATGAATTTGAAATAGTACCTATTTTTTCTTATTAAATATTTGAAGTAATTTTTGTTTTACATGTTAATATTTCATGCTAGAGAGCTTTCGATATATAATATTTAAATAAAGTCATAATAGTTTACTACATTAGTTAGAATATTTTGAATGTTTCGAATTGTTTTTTCGAATTGCATATGGCTTTATTATTTAAATGTTTACTATATTTGTCGATTTAATTAATTGCAAAATTAAGAATCCTGTTCAAAATAATGTTTGGAGATCTTTAGCAAAATTAATATGTTTAAGCTTAGTTTTTATAACTCTTATTATATTAGAAATACAATGGAAAGACGTGTCATGAGCTATAATTGCATTTCTCACCTCAGTTATTAGATATTATAATTTGGGATCTTGAATCTAGTTCGAGTAAATTAATAAAATATTTTAAAAAGTTACATAAAGTGTATCAATGCATACCACATTCAAGAAACAAAAAGAAATTATCTTATACTTTTGTTAAAACTATAATTATTAGTAAGAAATTTTTAATACTTTATTTGTAAAAGTTTCAAGTAATTTGTCAAGAATATATTATTATTAAGCTTTTTAGTGGTTCAACATGTAACATCTCAAACCAAGTCTCTTAGCTTCAAAAGTTAGGTTAAGAGTTCTTAATCTTTGGAATCGTAAATGTCAAAGTCCGTTTTTATCCTTTTCAGGAATCATTACTTCAAGAAATCATTAATTTATTAAGATACAAACATGATATCCAGTACAATATTTTTTCGTCTCATACACTTCTAAAATTATAGTCTTGATTAATTAAATGGTCAGGCAATTGTTGTAGAATATTTGTTAGGTATATATGTTTGCTTTAGTTCCTCTGAACTGTAAGTTTAAAGAATAATGAGTAGATTGTGTTACAGTGCCGTAGCTAGATTTTTGTGTTCTTTAAACTTTTTTTTTTACACCATCAGACGGTTTTGTAACACAATTTACTCCTTCTTCTTTCAACTTACAGTTCAAAGGAACCAAAGCAAACATATATGCATATGCAAATATTACGCAAAAATTGCATAACAATCTAATCAAGATTTTAATAGTCAAAATCAGAGCCTAATACGTAAATATGTTTGTAGCATAGAGTTTAAATGTTTTACAATTGATAGTTATAAGGTTTACAAATATCGCGACAATTATACCATGAATTTTTCAACAATAAATCGTAGTAAAAAGTTTGATTTGTTTTCTAAATTCTTATATATGGAATATAACCAGTTTGGTGGTCGTGAGGTCTTATTTAAAAATGCTGACTTATAATTCGTTTATTAAATCTATATATCACATTATTAAAGATGACTATCTTATGTATGTTACGTGTTATATATATATATATATATATATATATATATATATATATATATATATATATATACATATATATAATGACAGAACATTTGACTTAATTAGAACGTTATTTTTTCCCCTTCTAGATCTAATATGTTATTTTCGTCTTTTTCGATATATGAATTTTTATATTCACATTAAAGAGTAATTTTAAAAATACAATAGTTAAAATTAAGTCATAATAAGTTAGTGTGTGGATTAGGTTGAGTTCTAAAATATTTAGAATTAAATTTTAAATTATACAACCCTTATTATTCTTGCAAAATTAATCAAATTTAAATTGAAAGGCACTTATCAGAATTTTGAAAATACAATAGTTAAAATTAAGTCATAATAAGTTAGCGTATGAATTAGGTTGAGTTCTAAAATATTTAGAATTAAATTTAAAATTGTACAACCCTTATCATTCTTGCAAAATTAATCAAATTTAAATTGAAAGGCACCTATCAAAATTACGTTTAGATCAATTTTTTCCTAAGTCTTGTAAGTTGTTTAATCTTAATTGTAACTTTAATTTTTTTTTCTAAATCAAAAGTATTATTTTCGTTTTTTATATATATTATTTTTTATATTCATGTTAGAAAGTAATTTTAAAGATACAATAGTCAATGTTAAGTCCTAATAAGTTAATATAATGATAAGGTTAAGTTTTAGAATGATTAGGAATTAGTTTTGAATTTTAAGGACATAGTTGTTAGAAATAAGCCTTAATATATTAGTATATTGATTAGGTAGAATTTTGGAATGATTGATCATGTTTTTTATTCCAAATCTCATAAGTTATTTTTTGGGTCTATGGATTTTAATTTTCATATTAGAAAACACTTTTAAGGACATAATTGTCAAATTAAATCTTAATAGATTAGTATATTGATTAGGTAGAGTTTTAGAATGATTAGAATTAATTTTTAAATTAATTTTTTCTTCTAAATCGAAATTATTATTTTCGTTTTTTATATATATGAGTTATTATGTTCATATTCGATAGTAGATTTAAAGATATAATAGTCAATATTAACTCCTAATAAGTTAGTATAATGATAAGGTAGAGTTTTAGAATGATTAAAATTAATCTTCGAATTTTAAGGACATGATTATCAAAAAGAAGTCTTAATAGATTAGTATGTTGATTAGGTTGAGTTTTAGAATGATTAAAATTACTTTTAAATTAAAAAAAACTTACTTATATAGAAGTTAATTAATCTTAAAATAAGAATCTGATGACGTGTCATATAAAGAAGCGATGATGTGTCGCGCAAAGAAGCTATCAATGTCTTTCTCGCTTCGCTTATTATATATTATATAGATTATGAAAGAATCATGTGATTTTGTTTTATAACAATCCATCTCTCTTAACGTCACATCACTAATAAAATAATTCATTTTCTCTCTCCCTCTCTCTCTTTCTTTTTCATACATCATGACACTTGCAGGTGCACGATTATGACATATGACCTAATTGTGAATCAAAATATTTCTTAACATGGCAAACATATACGATTTGTTCCAAAAAAGTGATTGAAAATAAAGATAATGTTGAATCTACACAATCATATTTATCAAACTGCATGTATACAAAAATAATGGAAATGAGAAGAAGAAACAAACCACAAAATTACCATCTCTCTTCTCTCCGTCAACATGCACAACCCACTACCGCCACTGTACCACTGCAGCGCCACCCTCAACCACTAAACACTTCAAATCACATCTCCTCCGGCAGTATCGTGATCAACCACACAGCCGTAACCCCTATAACCATTTTTTCAGCTACCACTTCCATCACCTTTGGTAAAAACATAACATTTGATGTCAAGGAAGTGGGTTCGCAGCTTATGTCCGCAAAAACATAACATTTGACTTTTAGCGACGGGCAAAATCTGTCGCTAATAGTCAGGGTATAGTAAAACCCATTTTCCCCTTTCTTTCTCTCTCGCCATTTTTCTCAGCCTTCTCTCTCTTATTTGGCTCACCGGCGGCAGCCTTCCCTCGGCAACCTCCCGCCACGACTCCCCCCCGGCGACCCACAACACCCCACCCCCCAACGTACATGCAACAGTAATCAAAGCAAAAGAAGAAAATGATGACAGAAAAATCAAAAGCTACACCACTGAATATAAAGCCCAGAACGGACGAGAGATAAATCTTGGCACCACCCTTAGGAGCCTGCCTGCCTGGAGGAGGCCGGGGCAGGGACCATTTCTATTTCTCTCCCTCTTATTTCAAGGTTCGATTTCCCTCTTACACACACACACGAGTTCGTAATTCTTAACAGTCAGATCGAGGACCACAAATTCATCTGCGTGCATGCGTTATTATGCGGCGTGCCTCTTCCGAGGCTTTTCTGTAGGTTTTGTCCTGGAAATTTAAGGGACCGCCTGCCCTGAAATGAGGAATCAGTGTGATGAATTTGCAGTTCACATGCACTGAGTTTTCACAATGGTTTAACTGTGGTAACAAGAAGATGATTGATGGTCTTTCCCAGAATATATGTATCACGTGGATAGATGAAGTTATAACAAATGATGGATGAGGCATATGAAGATGGAATTAATGATGATGACCCCCACCCCTTAGAAGAATATATCTTTTGATGCCTTTCACCATCAATTATGTCTGTAATTATATAGCAGGTGGAGTTACAATGACTACTAAACAAATCCTCCTCTTTCTTTTGTTTTGGTCTAATCATTCCCTCCCTTTCAACTAAGTCTCATTCCATAGTTTGTCGTGCAGTGGTCGATATATAGAGTCACCTCCTATTGCGTATTAGTTGTTGATTTGTGCACAATGCCGAGACAAATTTTGACAGCCTTTTAGTTCCTCTCTCCACTCCCAAGCCCACCCCACTCCACCAAACCCCCCTCTATTTATTTAATTCAACCAAAACTAGTATTATTATGCATTTTTAGTGGACATGTTGGCTCATACTTGAACCGGTGCCTGTTAATAGATAGCCTGCCAAACAAGCTGCTCATGCACAGAAGTAACTGCTGCTGCTGCCCCATGTCCATGCGCAAGGCTGCTGCCTTATCCCAGATTCAAACTCCACATTTTCAAATGTTTAAAGTGTAAAACATAGTCCACCTATCTCTCCATTTCTGACTCACGTCACTTGTGCAAATTAGTGTATATATCCTTGTAACTATGTAAAGAGGAAACTTAGAAATGCAATATACAAAAACCATTTTCTCTACATGGTATCAGAGCTTTTTTTGATTAAAAGCTCAATTTCATTGATCCATGGCCAACCCTGTGGTTCTCTTCAGTGCACCATCTCATCTTCCTACCAAACTTACATACACCAATTTCACAGTATGGAAAACTCAACTATACTCCGGTCTCATTGGTCACAATTTGTTGGGTTTCATTGACGGTTTGTATCCACCACCGTCTCAAACCATCCCTGAATCCTCTACCTCCACCAAATGGATTCCCAACCCGGATTATATCCTCTGGCATTGCCAAGATCAACTCATTCTCAATGCAATGCTTGGTAGCTACATTAACACCATTCAACCTCACATCTCCACCCTTTCCTCGTCACAGAAAGCATGGGAACGTCTCCTAGTTCTTTTTTGCAAATAAATCTCACTCGCGAGTCATGTCCCTAAAAGAACATCTCCTTACCAATTCTCGTGGTACTCGTCATTACAAGAAAACAGGCTTTTAGCGACGGGGAAATCCGTCGCTAAAAGCCCAAAATCCGTCGCTAAAAGAATTAGCGACGGATTCACCGTCGCTAAATATCTCTCGTATAAAAGCCCGTCACTAATAGTTTAGCGACGGAATTTTTAAATCCGTCGCTAAATATGTAATTTTTACCGACGGATGTATTTTTCATTAGCGACGGGTATTCCGTCGCTAATTATATTTTTAGAATTTTAATTAATTTTTTTTTTGTCAAATTAGCGACGGATTAAATATTTTAGCAACGTAATATTCCGTCGCTAAAAAACTTATTTAACGACGGAATATTCCGTCGCTAAATAATTGTTTGTAGGAATACTTTAGCGACGGAATTAATCCGTCGCCAAAAGTCAAATTTTTTTTTTATTTTTCAATTACCCAGACCTGTAGTACAATTTTCAATTCTCAACAACAACGCGCAATAATCAATACAGAAAGAAATATATATAATCAATTATAAAAAATATATATTATAAAAAAAACTCATATATGTACAAGCCGGGAACCGGATACAACTGGTTAGGAGAGGGGAGAAGAGTACAAGCCTGGTGCGGGGGGCGGGGGGGTGGGGGGGTGGGGGAAGCTAGGAACGGGCACGGGAAGGGGCTCATCAGGGGTTGCCGAGTCCCGGATCTGGATCCTGCTGATCCGGGGCCGGCTCGAACTGTCTAGCAGTGCCCTGCTCCCTGATCATCCTCGCCACCACTGTAGCAATGCGCTGGATCTCCTCGTCGTCCAACTGAGGACGAGGAGCCGGTGTCTGTGGAGGGGCAGCAGGGGGTGAGGACGCTCCTATCACGGCACGAGCAGTCGTGCTAGGCAGGCTGCGTATGCCGCCTTTCGGCCGATTCATGACCTCCGGCGTATCCATCCATCGCTTCAACCCCCCCAGTACTCGCAGTCGTACTAGTGGACGCTGATGGCTGTCCGGACTGTTGCTCGGACCCCCTTAGCTGTTCATACGAGGCCTGCAAAAATAGTGGTTTAACGATATGTTAGGGCATTAATTAACGAAACGGGCATTGAGAAAAACATTAACGACTTAAATAAATTGACTCACATCGATCCGCCGGGCAATATCTGAAATATAGTCGCCCGCCCGGTGCGTCTCATCCTTGTCCTTCTTCCGCACGTGCGTCTGAGTATAGGTCAGAGCTATGACCTCATCCTCCTCCAGATCCGGGTGCTCGACCGCGTTCATGTGTCGGACGATGTCGTGTGGCACCGACCCCCCCGTGTGCGTCGAATCTCTGTTCTGTCTGTTCTCAGCCCCGCTCTTACTCTTGGCGTCCCAACCTGGATCCGCAGCCCATCGATCTATCATCTCCCCCATACACTGTGAGATATCCAATGTGGGGGATATCTCGTCATGTCCGTCATCAGGGCACCCGCGGGCAGCACCTTTTTGGCCCGGTCCCGTGCATCGTGGAGCCATCGGCGGTAATTCTTACCGATGTAGGCAAAGAAAGCATGCTGCCCCAGTACCTGCTGCTGAGGCGTGTCAAACGTGAACCCCTCCTGTAAGGCATTCAATAGCACAAATTAACAACATAAAACAAACTGTAATTAAACATTTACTAACGCTGAAAAAAATACTTCACCGTACTAGCCACTCCTCCCATAAGGCCTCCCTCGTGGCCGCACCCCAGTCCTTCCAGTACAGGCGTGGCTCGAAGAATCGGCCCTTCACAAGAACGCCGATCTTCGTCCTCGCCTTAGCCTCCAGGATCCTGCCAAAGAAGTAAATAAATAAATTAATACAATTCAAATATAAACTAACAGCTCAAAATTTTCAATATAAGGCATGAGGTGATATTTTTAGTACTTACAGGCCCTCCTGCGTGAGCGTAACTCTCTGTTTACGCTGGGGGTCGATGCGTACCCCGCGTGTCGGACCACGGCCTTGTCGAGATCCTACAAAACACAGACATTAATACAGTTCAAATATAAGGCTAGCGAAAATGTACGAAACAACGTTATCAACTATACCTGTGGTAGAACCCACGGAAGATGGAGAATGCACGCGCGTTTGGGATGAATCTGCGTCGGGCTGGGGCGAATGCTCGAGCTGGGTCTGGGGCGACGGCGACGGCTGGGGCCCCATCTGCTGTCCGCGATCACTCTGTGCCTCGTCATCAGTAGGCAATGACGAGGTGGGACGCACCGGGGAGGAAGCAACTCGGCGTCTAGCCCGGCCACGAATAGCCCGTATCCTATCCATATCTGACTTCATATAGATAAATTACAAAGACATTAACACGTTAAAAATAATAATTTGGCAAAAATCATCATCGGCACAATAACTATATATATACATATGAACGGATGTGCAAAAACACATCATTAAACACCAAGTTCTAAAGTCCTACTACATTTTTCCCGTGATGTTACAACATTAAAAGTCAATCATTTTCAGTTTGCGAATCATCTTCATCACTTTCCTCGTCGCCCTCTTCTTCGTGGGACTCGTCGTCCTCTTTATCTTCTAATTCAACCTCTTCATCAGTAGACTCGGTCACATCATCTCCAACACTTTCAACGTCTTCTGCGTCATCATTTACGACTTCTTCTCCCACAAGAAGTGTTGTTGGAAGAGGAACACTACAAGGAATAAGGCCTTTAGCGACGGATTTTCCCGTCGCTAAAGGCCTATATTCCGTCGCTAAAAGTTTTCGTGACGGAATTACCGTCGCTAAAAGTCCCTCGTATAAAAGGCCGTTGCTAAAAGTTTTGCGACGGAATTATAAAATCCGTCGTCTAATATAGAACGTTTGGCGACGGATTTATTTCTGAATTAGCGACGGAATATCCGTCGCTAATTCTGTTTTACGTACTTTAATTTATTTTCTTTTTTACGAAATTAGCGACGGGATAAAATGTTTAGCGACGGAATTAATCCGTCGCTAAAAGTTAAAGTCATTTTTAATTTTTTTTTAATGCCCAAACCTGTAATAAAAAATTCAAACCAATTGGGTCCCATCTTCCGTCAACAATCTCAATATATCAAATGCACGATTAACAATCTAAAATCATCGATTAACAAATCATCGATCAATAATCACAATTAACAACCTAAAATTATCAAACAAATAGTCAATGTTCACAACATTGTTCAAAATGTACATATCCGACTCGATTAATTTAAAATATTGTCTCATTACTCCTCAGAGTTCAACATTGGGGGAAAGGCTTTTCACAAGTGCTTTGATCAAACATGCTGACTTGAAAACGCATTTGCCCCATGTGTTGAAAGATTACAAAGTCTCCTAGATGGAGGTCATGTTGTTGCACGAATTCATTCCAACCCTCTTCGAAGCAAAGAACCTCTTGGCCAACCTTCTTCTTCAATTTAACAAGCCATGACCCCTTGCGGCTGGTTAAAGTTGCTTCAAATCTCAATGTGGTAAGCAATCGCCAAAATGCTACCGGTATGGCCTAACATATTCATAATACAGTAAGACATGTAAGTTTTTAACCAAAGATAAAACTTTTAACACACACGAAAACATAGAGAAAGCGGGATGACATACAAGTTCTGTATGAAAACTAGGCATCATGACCTTGAAGAAGTGCCTGTTGACTGAAACGTCCCTGTTCACCGAAGCAGAAGCCATTTAACCTACTTTAACATGAAAAACCAATTGATGATTATTCAATCGACGAGCATCAATTTCATAGCTGAATTAAATCTATCAAATTATGTTAAAGTGATGCTAAAAAAACATATCCACAGTGAGTTGTAGCTAAAATGACTACCACAGAAATCTCAACTACGCACATCATCATTTCACCACCCAAATAGCCACCTATGTCACGGAAAGTAAGAAGCAAAATGTTGTTGTGCGATAAAGTCTTGAGTAAGAGTATCAAGCTATGGCGCATGCTCCATATTACCGCTAATAAGACAGCTCCCGTAGTCTTATATAAGCTTGGTTTTGGGAATCCATCTCCTGTGCAGTTTTAGTGTCTATTCATATTGCTTCCAATCAGGTCTGTCATGTTTCGACCAAACCATACTGACATAGACTGTCACTTAAACTGAGAACATGTGCAGGATGAACTTACTTCTACTATAATGTAAATACAACGAATAAACTTGCGGATGTTCTGACTAAGTCATTGGGAAGGGACTCGGATTAATCATGATCCATGACTGTAACAAGCTGGGCATGCTAAGTGTCCATACAGTGTATTAGTGTCCGCCGTCGGGGCATATGGGTCTTTGTATTAGTGTCGGCTTCTACGCTTCCGATTCTTTATACTTCACATGATATCTTACAAGTGCTGTTCATCAACCTAATAGGCAAAACATTTCTAAATTCCATAAATTCGGTAACTTCGCAATGTGCATAGTTAACAAGGATTTTTATAAAGGAAAACTAAAAACTGCTCATAAATTCGGTAACTTCCATGGCAGATGTGTAGTGCTGTTGTGTGCATGCTAGTGGAGATTACTGAGTTGTGCGGAAAAGGCAGTCTCAGCAGAGTCGTAGCTTTGCAAGGTTGCAGGGGTACAAGAAGATATTCGTTTACAGATGATTTAATTCGTTCCTCGTGATGCTGGCGCTAGAATGCAAAGATCATGTTGCTATCGTCATTATTTTATTGTCCTTTCTACCGTTCTCACATTTTTGCATGTTTTTTTATGTGGTATGAGAATTGAGTTTCTAGATAAGTTCAAACCAGAAGTGGTGGATTTTTCAATCCAATTAATTTATTTATTGTCGGTGGTGCCGAATGGCAGTCGAACTTGGCTGGCAGTTTGTAGCCACTCAATTCGTTTTGTTTTCTGCCGAGCTCTAACCATCTCCATTATAATACTTCTTCTTGCTGCATTGAGTACTTTGAAAGACCAAAAAAAGAAAACCCTTCTTCCTTCATCCTGTCCATGGAGAAAGAAGAAGTTCTACAAATAGTGATGTTCCCATGGTTAGCCATGGGGCATTTGATACCCTTCTTATACCTCTCAGCCGATTAATCAACAGTGTGAGGCGCTGTTGTCTCTTTCATCGGCTTTGGCGACTTTTGCTTTTCAGTCGGGTCGTGGAGGTTCGCAACAGTGGTTTGATGGTGTACAGAAGGGCAAATCTCTTCCATTTATCCTTCCGTCGTCCTAGTACTTCCTTGTGACTATTTGTCCTGTGGTTATTTTGTGTTAGTCATTGTCTCGATTGGATAGGGATATCATCCAACTTGTTGTGTTGGCTTATGCGTAACTACTATCGTAAATTCTGATCCTTCTTTCTGGTATATATTTTTAACCTTTCCCAAAAACAAAAAAAAAACCTAGAAACAGGATAAAGATCAGAAAAACAACACGATAAAGGCCACCAACCAAACCCAAAGAAGTTGGTTGAGTTGGCAAAGGGCCTCGAGGAGTGGCCTCGAGATCCTGTGTTTGCTTCCTCCCTCTCCTTAGGATTACTCATATTTGCAGTTCTATTATAACACAAATTAAAAAAATAAAAAAAAAAAGCCACCAACCCAAACGCCAGATTATGTACATTTATTAAGTCACAGATCTTTCTAAAATACTTTCGTTCACATATTTAATCCTTTTTTTAACGGTCGTGTTAACTCTAGGCTTTCACGTTCACTCTCTGTCGCTTAGCTCGGCGAATAAGTGGTCCACCTCTCCCTCCATACGAGGATACGCACCGAAACTTATCATAACTGGCTCTCTTTGTCGTTTACTTGCCCCTGAACAGACAACCTTAACCAAAACGGAAAACAAAAAAAAACCGGTTCCAACTACGCCTCGGGAAGCAATTCGCCGTCGGTCGCGGGCTTCCCGTATTGTTCCCAAGGTGTAGTCGGAACCAGTCTCTCTGTCGATCGGGAAGCAACTAGGGCATCAATCTCACAAAATTACACCTTCAGTTTCATGCCTCACACGCTTCTCAATAGCATCCTTTTCCCCCATTTTTCGGGATTAACCGTAACTATTTCTTTCTAATTAAGGTTTTATACATGTAATCGTGTTGCAGACTGTAATTCTGATCGTTCACTTGCTACAAGGGAGTATGTGGGGCATGTTTAATTTGCTAGGGCACACGTGGAAGATCATTGGTTAGGTAAAATTAAATTTGAATTCTACTTGCAGTTAACCTCGTCGCTGCATTCCTCAAATTTTATTCAGAAATGCACTATGTTGACACACTAATGTACGAGTAATGTTTTTGTATGAGGAGTGAACTTTCCTATCACATCCTCCTTTCCCTTTTGGGACGTGCCGAAATCTGGGTACCTCGTCCCCGAGAATGCTGCTCCCTCCCCCTTCCATAACGTTTTCCACGTTTAGTTTATCGCTACGTTCTAGGACATGATTCGAACATCTAAAGGTTATATTGAACTCAAATAAGTATTGTTTGACAAATGAAACTAAAGCAAGAGCAGTGGGTAAAGACTTCGAACTATGCTCTAAGAATTTGCAAACAGTCACATGGGGCAGGATCCGTCTGAACAACAAAGTGAATGACATCATAAATAATTCAGATAATTTAGGGCAATTGACAAATTAACAAAAAATTGAACCTAAATTGACATACAAATCTAAATAAACCAGGCATAATTTAGGGCATGTAACCTAAATTGAAGACAAAATAACAAAAAAAATCAGATAATTTAGGGCAATTGACATACAAATCTCGAGGTGGGTACGACGGCGGCGGCGTTGGTGGTGCGGCGGCAGTGGTGGGTTTCGTTGCGCGGCGACAGTGGAGGGCTTTGTGGCACGACCGGAGTGCAAGGCTTGGTGGCGCGGCGTCGGGTGGGGGACGGGAGTGTCGCCGGAGCTGGGTCGCCATAGAGAAGGGTCGCCGGAGGTGAGAACGGCGGTGGGTGGGTGAGAGCAGAATTTCAGAGAGAGAACGGGGAGAGAGAAAGAAACCAGATCTGTTTTTAAATGGAGGATCTTTAGCGACAGAATAACACCGTCGCTAAAACTCCGTCGGTGAATGTCTTATTATAAAGACTTTTTGCGACAGACTTTTTAGGGACGGTTTTATTCCGTCGTTTAAATAATTTTAAAAAAAAACTCAAAATTACTAATTTTATAAAAAATATTTAGCGACGGTAATTCCCTCGCTAAAAGTCCGCCGTTAAAAATCCGTTGCAAAATACTTTTACCGACGGTGTCTTCCGTCGGTAATAGTATTTTGCAACGGATTTTTAACGACGGGATATTCCGTCGCTTAAAGACATGTTTAGCGACGGAATACCTTCCGTCGCTAAAACTCCGTCGCAAAATACATATTTTCTTGTGGTGGAAGATCGTCCTCCTCGTTGTTGACCTCAACAGGGAACAAGACACGTGGTTGGTCGGCTTGAAAGGAGTCTAGCTCACTGTCATATGTCACGGGCAATTTATTGGACTTGATAGTTGTATACCAATGAGATTTGGGATTGGCGACGTCCTCCGCGTAAAAGACTTGTACAGGTTGACTAGCAAACACAAAAGGCTCGTCTGATGCAAGTCTTGACTTGACATTGACATCTACAATCCCTTGAGAGCTAACACGGATTCCTCTACTGCATGTGACATCAAACCACGTACACTTGAACATTACCAAGAACCCAGATATGTTAGCTCAACAATCTCATCTAGCTCTCCATAAAAGTCCATGTAATTCTCGGCATAACAGTCGCCGTTGACTAAGACTCCACTGTTTTGGGTTTGTTTTGTTCGGTCATCATCTTTTACGTTAAACCTAAACCCGTTGATGATATAGCCTCCGTAACAGGATGTTTGTTTGTTAGGGCCTTTGGCTAGTAATTTCAAGCAGGAGGCCACTGGTCTATCCATTGACTGAACCTATTGTAGATGACGGTAAAAATTAAGGATAAATCAGTATACTAATTGGCCACAGAACTGTATATAACACATAATATAATTTCGTTAAATAATCTTACACGGATTTTGAACCACTGTACAAATTGTGATTTCCGATGAGATTCAAGTCCAGCGGGATCAGTGATTAAAGATTCCGCATCGAACTCACTGCAAACCAATATGCATTTGACTCGCTTAACACACACTTTCAATTATGTACAGCAATGTAAGTGAATTAAGACTTTAACTTACTCAACGAATGCCGAAACTTCATCGCAATTTAGAAGGGCATATATTGTTGCAGCACTGTACTCTTCATCTGTTAGCCATCGAGTATACGTTCGGCCGAACGGACTACCTGACTGCTTGAATATTGACAATTGCCCTTCCAAATTTGTGCTTGCTCCGGGATCATTTCGGCCTAGTTGATTTAACCTTGTACCAACATCCGAACCAAAATATTGACTACAAAAGTTTACAAGTTCTTCCATTACGTAAGCCTCCGCAATTGAGCCCTCAACCCGAGCCTTATTACAGACTTTTTTCTTTAAATGGAACATGAACCTAGAAGTTTAGGGAATCGAGTTAGGTGGAATATCAATGATAACAGATGTCGCATTAAGTGTAAACGAACAACTGTAACAATTTAAGGATTACCTCTCGAAGGGATACATCCACCGATATTGCACGGGTCCACCCATCTTAGCTTCATATGCCAAGTGAACAGGCAGATGCTCCATTGAATCAAAGAACGAAGGTGGGAAGATTTTCTCCAGCTTGCAAATCGTCACCACAATGTTCTTCTCAAGCACTTCCATGTTACTCACCCGGATCGTAGAAGAGCATATATCTCGAAAGAAATGAGATAATTCAGTCAAAGTCTCGCAAACAACCCGTGGCAACAGTCCCCGGAAGGCAATAGGAATGAATCTCTCCATGAATACGTGGCAGTCGTGACTCTTCATCCCTTGGAACTTGCATTCCGATACATTGCAACAACGAGATATGTTGGACGCAAACCCATCCGGAAGCTTCAAATTCTTAACCCACTGACAGACCTTCTCCACTTGTTTCTTGTCTAGACAGTAAGGTGCTTTCGGAAGTATGGTCCTCCCACTGACTGTCCGAGGATGCAATTCACGGCGTACACCCAACTGTTGTAGATCCCTTCTCGCTTTAAAGTGATATTTCGATTTGCCCTTGAAATTCATCACTGTGTTGAACACATTATCAAAAACGTTCTTCTCAATATGCATCACATCCATGTTGTTTCGGATAACGAGCGTCCTCCAGTAGGCTAACTCCCAGAAGATACAAAATTTTCTCCAGTTGTGCTCTTTCCCGAACCCTGCAATCTTCTGATCCGGCACACCCTTACCGTGTGGTATGTCAGTATCAAGTGCCTCCAGGTGTGAGAGTACTTCTTCACCAGATGGGTAGTCCAGTGTGACAACCTCACGCTCGATTGTCCCGTCAAATTTATCCTTCTGCCTACGAAACTGATGGCCCGGTGGCAAAAGCTTACGGTGACATCCGAACCACGAGGCCTTTCCGCCGTGCTTTAACGTATGACCGGGGTTCACGCCCATACAAGCAGGGCATGCTAGCTTCCCATGTGTGCTCCAGCCACACGTCATTCCCAATGCGGGGAAATCATGTATAGTCCACATCAAAGCAGCCCTCATCTGAAAATTTTGTTTAAGGGATGCATCATATGTTTCGACTCCATGATTCCATAATTGTTTTAACTCATCAATCAACGGCCTTAAATACACATCTATGTCCTTACCGGGACTCTTCGGCCCCGGAATAAGCAACGACAAGAACATATACGGCTTCTTCATGCACATGCCTGGTGGAAGGTTGTAAGGGACAATAATAACAGGCCAACAGGAGTAAGGCGTGGTAGACTGACCGAAAGGGTTGAACCCATCGGTTGCTAGACCAAGTCTAACATTCTGAACTTCCTGAGCAAAGACTGGATGCCTGCGGTCAAACTCCTTCCACGCCTCTCCATCAGCTGGGTGTGTCAGCACATCGGCATCGTTGCTGTGAGTCTCACGGTGAGCCCTCATATGTTCAGCCGTATTGGAGGAGTAGTACATTCTCTGAAGCCGTGGTGTGACCGGGAAATATCGCAATATCTTCCATGCAATGTTTTTCTTCTTCCCTTTGTCCGGTTTGTACCTCGAATGATCACATACTGGACACAGTGACAAATCCTTATTCTCTTTCCAGAATAATACACAATCGTTATTGCACGCATCTATCCGGTCATAGCTCAACCCAAGTTTCCTCATCATCTTCTTCGCGTCATAGTACGACGGCGGTAGCTTTTCACTTTCGGGCAGTATTTCTTTGATTAAGGTAACAAACTCGTTAAAACCTTTCTCACTCAGCCCGTGGTCTGATTTCAACTGTAATAACCTACTAACCGCAGACAGCCGTGTGTGTTTCGGAGCTCCATCCCACAGCGGCTCTTCCGCAGCTCTCAACAACTCATAAAACTGATGAGCCCCCTCGTTCGGCGGTTGTGGACTGTCGTTACCCCAGTCAACATTAGCATGCCCAGCATCCATAATCATATCTCGGTAATCATATCGTGCCTCCTCCCTAACTTCAGTTTGACTAGCCAGGTTGGACGACAATACTATCGTTTTCCCGTGCTGCGTCCACCTTGTGTATCCACCCATAAAACCGTACCGACGAAGATGCCATTTTACTTCAATTCTTTTTCTCCAGTGCAACAACTCACATCTACCGCACGGACACCTTATCTTATCAAGGTCAACATGTGCAGGATGCGCATAAGCGAAGTCGAGAAATTCGTCAACGCGACACTCAAAATCTTCAGCATTCTTCCTTTTCATCCAACTTCGATCGACTGACATGACGACTGAATTATCGTACTGTATACCACCTTCAATAATGACCAGTGATTAGGCATTGCCGATGTAAATATCAATGCATGAATGTTACAACATGTCTACATATTTCCCCTCCACTCTTGAACAGGTAGTGGTCATATCCCATTCAGAAAAGCACATGTTTATAAAACAGTGAATAACTCATGCTTAGTCCCATGTCTGTGGAAAATTCGGCAGCACCTCCCCGCATTTCTCCAAGTACACGACATCGATTAGGTGTTCTAACATTCATCTAACCTTGCTCAGGAAGGTTTGACGGATGTTAGAACACCAGATCTGTATGCACCCGGAGAAACACACGAGAACGTGTACCAAATATCCACGACATAGAACACAAAGCATGAGTCAAAACACTATTTTATAAACAATTAGCTTTTCCAAACTGTCCAAACTGGACATCCAAAGGCTCATTACAAGGCATTACTTTGTAATGAGTACCTTTGAACGGGAACTAAGGGTTTCTATGCATGCATGCGTTCAGAAATTGATAAGATATGCAAGAATCTTTCCGAAATATCAAAACTGCAGAAAGATCGTTCCATATGTTACCAATTCCACATTAAATAGAATTCGTTGGCAACGAGTTGAACCATCTCGTTGCCAATGGACTTCTCAAAACAACAACTAATATAAAGAAGGCAGGGTTTGTAAACAACGAGTAATTGAACCATCTCTGGGTAACATGGAGTAATTATGGGATGTACAAGGGCTAATTAGGGCTAACTGGGTTATTAGGGTTAATTACGAGTATTAATTATAGCTGATTAGGGTTGATTAGGATTAATTATGGTTATTTAGTCCTAATTAGGGTTTAATTGTGCCGAGTAGTGCTGATTAGTCTTAATTAGGGCTAATTAGGCTTAATTGAGTTATGTTAGGGCTAATTAATGTTAATGAGGGCTAGATTCGGATAATTATAGCTGATTAGGGTTGATTAGGACTAATTAGGGTTATTTAGTCCTAATTAGGGTTTAATTGTGCCGAGTAGTGATGATTAGTCCTAATTAGGGCTAATTGGGCTTAATTGGGTTATGTTAGGGCTAATTAATGTTAATAAGGGCTAGATTCGGATAATTATAGCTGATTAGGGTTGATTAGGACTAATTAGGGTTATTTAGTCCTAATTAGGGTTTAATTGTGCCGAGTAGTGATGATTAGTCCTAATTAGGGCTAATTGGGCTTAATTGGGTTATGTTAGGGCTAATTAATGTTAATAAGGACTAGATTCGGATAATTATAGCTGATTAGGGTTGATTATGACTAATTAGGGTTATTTAGTCCTAATTAGGGTTTAATTGTGCTGAGTAGTGATGATTAGTCCTAATTAGGGCTAATTGGGCTTAATTGGGTTATGTTAGGGCTAATTAATGTTAATAAGGGCTACATTCGAATAATTATAGCTGATTAGGGTTGATTAGGACTAATTATGGTTATTTAGTCCTAATTAGGGTTTAATTGTGCCGAGTATTGCTGATTAGTCCTAATTAGGGCTAATTGTGCCGAGGTGTAGGGTTTAATTGTGCAGACACGGACACCGTCGACCTAACAAGTATCTGCGCTAACTAACAAGTATCTCAATCCAATTGGGTCCCATCCTCCGTCAACCATCTCAATTCTGACACCTCATAGAGTGTGTCGATATGGTGTCTGATACGTGTCTGACACCTTTGGACACGTGTTTGACACCTCCGGACACGTGTCCGACGCCCACCGACACGCACCTCTAGACACATCGGCATACGTTAATTTATTTTTTAAATGTCGGACACCGTCGATTAGACGTGGTGTCCGTGTCTGCGCTAACTAACAGGTATCTCAATCCAATTGGGTCCCATCCTCCGTAAAAAATCTCAATTCTCAATTCTCAATTCTCAATTCTCAAATGCTCAATGCAATAAAAATTAACAAAAATCACACATTCAATCCAATTAGGTCCCATCCTCCGTCAATAATCTCAATATCTCAAATGCTCAATGCACACTTAACAATCTAAAATCATCAATTAACAACCTAAAATCATCAATTAATAATCGCAATTACTTCAAATGAACAGTTAATAACCTAAAATCAGCAATTAACAACCTAAAATCACAGATCAATAATCACAATTCTCAAATGCACAATTAACAACTTAAAATTATCACAAAAATTATCAATGTTCAAATAGGAAAAAATTGTTCAAAATGCACATATCCGATGCGCTTGAGTTATTTCAATTTAGGATTCGATTGTATTAGGGCATTCAATTTAGGGTTCAATTAGTTTAATTTATGGTTCAGTTCGATTAGGGCATTCAATTCAGTGTTTAATTAAGGTTCAATTACATCAATTTAGGGTTCAATTAGGGGGTTCTATTGATTCAATTTAGGGTTCAGTTGATTTGGGGCATTCAATTTAAGGTTCAATTAGTTCAATTTAGGTTTCAGTTAGATTAGGGCATTCAATTTAGGGTTCAATCAGTTTAAATTAGGGTTCGATTCAATTAAGGCATTCAATTTAGGGTTTAATTAGGGTTCAGTTACTTCAATTTATGGTTCAATTAGGGGGTTCTATTAGTTCAATTTAGGATTCGGTTGAATTGAGACATTCAATTTAAGGTTCAATTATGGAGTTCAATTAGTTCAATTTACGGTTCAATTGGATTAGGGCATTCAATTTAGGGTTCAATTAGTTTAATTTAGAGTTCGATTCGATCAGGGCATTCAATTTAGGGTTTGATATTTTAGATAAGACTTTTAGCGACGTGACTAGGCCGTCGATAAAAGTCTGTCAGTAAAGCCCTGCTTTCGCCGACGGAATTTTTACCAACGGAATAATTCCGTTGCTTATATATTTTTTAAAAATCATCAAAAATTATAAAATTCTATAAAATATTTAGCGACGGTACTAATCGTCGCTGCCACCATCAATGTAATGGTTGCCACTATGATAATGTTAATGCTGCCATCAGCACTGCCACCACCGATTATCACAATTATTGTCGATATCACTTTCATCCTATCAACCACGGACACCTCAAATCACTAGTACCACCACAATTACAATATCATGTGCAACATCACTGTTACATCTACCTGATCATAACACTACAATTGCAATTGTCATAGGTTTCACTATCACGTGCAACATCATTGTCGCCTTCACTGTCTTCCCAACCCCAATAACTACGTACTACCAAGAGTGCCACCACCGTCTTGCTAGCACAACTACCATAGCTCTACTCATTTACCTTTCCATTTGTGTCATTCCTAAAACTCATTATATTCACCAAGAATCTCCAAGATCCTTTGATTTTGAAGAGAATTGCTTTCGAAGAATGAGCAACATGCTAGACTTAGAACATTGGTGCATAAGATTATGAACTTTGGCGAAGCTTGACATGCCCATGTGTCCTCCAAAAAGATAATGCAGTCTCATCCAACCAAATTAAAGTGTCTTATTCTTATTAATCTAGAAGATATATTCTTTGTCAAGGATGCTATGTTCATTCAATCTCAAGCTAAACTACAGAAGAAAAAAAAATTAAAATCATTTATTCATACCTGTAAATCATATTCTAACAAGTCTTTATCTTGTTCGTATTTGTTGGATAAAGTAAAGCAGGTATTGATTAAGATGGGATGTTAGGCTCTTTACGGAAGGGTGCCTTATTTTTCGTGGTTTGTACAAAAACAAAAAAAAACAAAAAACTGGTGTTATTCGACTACATTCATTTACATTTAATTTCTGGTGATGTTCATATTTGTATCCCAGGGTTTGCATTGAATATGTACGTTGCCACTGTTCGGAGGGCTTGGATAGGCCAAGCCCCTCTCATTTTTATTTTCAAATTTGCATTTTTTTTCCTTTTTTACTTGCTACGTGTTCGCATTTGCATCAACTATTAAGGTATGATACATGTGAACCTGGTCAAAGGCAATCACTCACTTTTGTACAACATTCGTACAACTAGCTAATCATTCAAATCGTATAAAATCAAGCATGAGCAGAAAATTATGAAACAAATTTGTAGGGTAGAAAAAATAATTAGGGTGTTGGGAACTTACCTTCTAATAAAGAACGCACAATATCCGACAGCAGTGGAGGGAGGCGGCGTTGGTGGCGTGACGATGGTGGTAGGCTTTTCACGCGGCGACAGTGGATGGCTTTTCACGCGGGGGCAGTGCAGTGGAGGGGTCACCGTGGAGGGGGATTGCCAGAGGTGGGTCACCGTGGAGGGGGATCGCCGGAGGTGGGTCACCGTGGAGGTTGGTCGCCGGAGCTCAGAACAGCGATGGGAGTTTTTTCAGAGAGAGAAACGGGGGAAGAGAAAGAAAGGCAGATTTGTTTGTTTTAATCGAGGACTTTTAGCGACGGGACAAATCCGTCGCTAAAAGTCCGTCGATAAATCACGATATTTATCGACGGAAGTTTTAGCGACTGATTATTCCCATCGCTAAAACAATTTTTTAAAACTCTAGAAAAAATTAATTTTGTAAAAACGTTTTAGCGACGGTAATTCCGTCGCTAAAAGACCGCTGCAAAAACATTGTCGGCAAAAACTTTTGCCGACACTAACTTCGTCGGTAATAAGTTTTTAACGACAGACTTTTACCGACGGTAAAATCCGTCTGTTAAACTAGTTTTACCGACGGAGTTTTGTCCGTCAGTAAAACTCCGTCACTAAAAATGTGTTTTCTTGTAGTGCGTTCCATTTAGGAATATCTTCAACACATGCGGGCTATTGCTGATGATCTCGCACTTGTCGACAACCCACTATCTGAGGATGACTTGGTACTCTACACTATTGCTGGTGTAGGACCAGAATTCAAAGAAATAGCGGCTGAACGCCGAGCTCGTGACACACCCATTACATTTGATGAGCTCTACGACAAACTTGGAGACTATGAACTCCAACTGAAGAAGGAAGATTCCATCCCTTCTCTTTCTGAAGCTACTGCGAATTACACTAATCGCCCAAACTGGTTCTCTTATCGAACCACCACGAACCCTGGTAGTGCACCCTTTGGGCGCCACTTAGAACGTGGTTCACCCCGCGGCACCAATCTATTTTCTGGTTGTCCAAGTACCAACTCTACCCGCGGCAATCATTGGTCAAGTCCAAATACCCAAAATCGCACAACCACTTCTCGGTCATCTCTGCACTGTCGGTTCTGTGACCGTCCTGGCCATGCTACAAATGAATGCCGAAAACTTGCCCGTTTTCTCTGCGAAAATGATGTTTAAACCATGCATTTTGTCCACTTGCCTCAAATTGCTCCACATACTGCAAACGCAACCGCATTTCACCGTCCAATCTCGCCATCATGGTTGTTTGACACTTGAACCTCTCATCATGTCACATCTGACACTGACAATCTTCATACCTACTAGGAATATGGCGCCCCCGATGAAATACATATTAGTGATGGTTCAGGTTTGCATATCTCGCACATTGGCAATGCCAAATTGCGCAGCCCTCATACCAACTTTGCCTTAAATGATGTTCTATGTGTTCCTTCCATTAATCGAAACCTCATTTCTATTGCGAAACTTTGTCAATCCAACAATGTCTCACTTGAATTCTTTCATCTTTATTTATTGGTGAATGATCTACGCACGGGGGCGCCACTTTTTCGCTGGGAGAACGTAAATGATGTCTACTGCATGTCGTCATTACCCGCTCCACGAGCCCACTCTACTTCAAAATCACCACTTACTGAATGGCATCAGCATCTTGGTCACCACCCATCACTCCTAGTGCTTCGTTCTGTACTTCAATCACAAAATCTAGGATCTCTCGTTTCATCCAAAAATTCCTTTCATTGTAATTTTTGTGCTTGTAATAAAAGTCATAAATTACCATTTGATGTTAACTCGTTCACTAGTAGTTGGCCCCTACAATTAATTTACAAAGATGTCTGGGGACCCACTGATTTATCGTATGATCATTTTCGATACTATCTTATTTTTGTCGATCATTAAACGAAATATATCTTGTTGTATCCTATGCGAAAAAAATCTGATCTTCAAACTCTGTTTCCTCAATTCAAAAAGTTGGTTGAAATTTTTTTCAATTACCCATAATCTTTGTTTACTCCGACAATGGTGGTGAATATGAATCACTCAAAGATATTTTCTTAGCAAATGGCGTTTCTCATTTCACCACCCCTCCCCATACCCCTGAACACAATTGAATTTCTGAACGCCGTCATCAGCACATCGTTGAAACAGGTCGAACACTCATTCAAACTGCCTCCCTTCCGCTAAAGTTTTGGCCACATGCATTTCTCACCGCTGTTTTTCTCATCAACCGTCTTCCCACTCTTGGCCTTAATTTTAAATCTTCATTTGAACTACTTTTTCATTGCACTCCGAATTACACTCGTCTCAAAATTTTGGTTGTCTCTGCTACCTCTGGCTCTGTCCCTACACCTCTTCTAAACTCCAACCTCGCTCTACTCCTTGTATTTTTCTTGGTTACTCCACCACTCAGTCGGCGTACAAATGCTTTGACCCCGTCTCAAATAAACTCTACCTTTCACGTCACGTCAAGTTCGTAGAACACATCTTTCCCATGCAAGACGGCAGTGACATGCATTTACTTCTTCCGCAAGACTCCACCCTCCCTGCCACGGTCAACACTCCGCACGTGAACAACCAAAGCCAAAATTCACTTTCAAATTCAAATTACTCTCCCACCATTATCCAGCCACATCCATCTCCCTCCTTAACTTATTCAAATAATTCAAGTCATTCAAATCCCACCCATTTCTGCCAAACTCCCTCACCTGAACTCCTACCTTTCACGCCACATAATCCTTCCAAATCTTGTTTATCCTTTCGCTCCTTGTCTCATTCAAACCACCCCACAATCTCTCCACTAAATAATCCCACCAGATTTTCCTCTTCACCTCCTTATCCTCCTAACCCATCTACTTATTCAAACACCCACAATTTCGATCAATCTTCCCCATCCGTAATCCCACATTCAAATTCTACTTTATCTCCATTAACTAATTCCAACAGATCATCATCCCCTTTACCCACGGAACCTACAGCTGATGCCCCTCTTCTTCCCACATCACCTCCTACGGCATTACCATCACCCATGCCACAACCCTCTTCCCCACCATATTTTCCACATCTTCCTGATCAACATAATTCGTCCACCTTACGTCCCTCTCGCACCTGTCGGCCCAACCCCAAATACTTTAATCCTAAATACATTAATCACACCACCGCACACCCTTTACCCCTACCTTAGAGCCCACTTGCCTTTCTCAAGCTCTAGCCGAACCTCAATGGTGCCATGCCATGTCCAAAGAATTCGATGCTCTATTACGCAATGGCACATGGGACCTCATCCCAAAGACAGACCAAAACATTGTGGGTTGTAAATGGATTTTTTGAATCAAGCACCATCCTGACGGCACTATTGCCAAGTACAAAGTTCGCCTTGTTACAAAAGGATTTCATCAACGTCCTGGCCTTGACTATGCAGACACCTTCAGTCCTGTCACCAAACCGGCAACCATTCGTATTGTCCTCTGTCTGGCGCTCTCACGGAACTGGCCACTTCGGCAACTTGACATCAACAATGCCTTCTTACACGGCACTCTTCATGATAATGTTTACATGGCTCAACCTCTGGGTTTTTTGCACTCCACCATGCCCCATCATGTCTGTAAACTCCGCAAAGCTATTTATGGTCTCAAGCAAGCACCGCGTGCTTAGTATCAAGAACTCAAAGGATATTTACTTCAAGTTGGCTTCACAAAGTCTGTGGCAGATGCCTCCCTCTTCATCTACACCAAAGAGAATACCACTGCCTACTTTCTTGTATATCTAGATGACATTATCTTAATAGGAAATAATTCTGACTTCCTCAATAGCTTTGTCAAGAACCTTAATCTCCGGTTCTCTCTCAAAGATCTTGGCCCGCTCCATCAATTCCTGGGTGTCGAAGTCATTACCACGCCCGATGGTCTCTTTCTATCTCAACACCGCCACATCAATGACTTATTGCACATCTTCTCCATGACTAGTGCCAAAGAAGTCAACGCACCCATGTGTACCACCCTCTAGGATGGTTCCCCACATGTTGATCCGACGCCTTTTCGAAAATTGGTCGGTGCCATGCAATATCTCTCTATCACTCGGGCTGATGTCTCATTCGCGATGAACCGTCTCTCTCAAGTAATGAACTCCCCCACCAACGTCACTGGACAGCTCTCAAGCGTGTTCTCCGGTACTTGAAGGCCACCATTCATCATGGACTCTATCTCCACCGAGGGGCTCCTCTCACACTTCAGACCTTCAGCGACTCTGACTGGGGTGGAGATCATGACAATGGTCGCTCCACCACAGGTTACATCCTCTACCTTGGCCCTAATCCAATATCTTGGAAATCGACTCGACAAAAATATGTCTCTCGTTCCTCCTCCGAAGCCGAATACAAATTAAGTCGTTGCCAATACCACAGCTGAAATCCTTTGGGTTACAAATCTTATTCATGAACTCGGAGTAGCCCTTCCCAACCCCCCTACCCTATTCTCTGACAACACTGGTGCCACCTATCTTTGTGCAAATCCAGTCTTTCACTCCCAAATGAAACACATTACCCTGGACTACCACCTTGTTTGGGAATGTGTCACAAATGGCTCCCTCCGTATTCATCATGTCAGCACCAAGGACCAACTGGCGGACATTCTCACTAAACCTTTTCCTCGTCTGCAATTTATTCCTCTCCGGTCCAAGATTGGAGTCACCAATAGAGCCTCAATCTTGCGGGGGCGTGTTAATAGATAGCCTGCCAAGCAAGTCACAAACAAGCTGCTCATGCACGGCCGTAACTGCTGCCCCTTATCCATGCTTAAGGCTGCTGCCTTATCCCAGATTCAAACTCCACATTTTCAAATGTTTAAAGTGTAAAAGATAGTTTACCTATCTCTCCACTTCTGACTCACGTCACTTGTGTAAATTAGTGTATATATCCTTGTAACTACGTAAAGAGGAAACTTAGAAATGCAATATACAAAAACCATTTTCTCTACAGTGCCAGCATATTTTTCTTCATCTTTTATTACCAACGCTAAAACCATAAGCTAAGCTTGGGTTAACTCATGCTCATGCTCATGCGCTGGCCGTCAAACCAGCTCAGCTTTCAATGATCTTAGCCAATTCTAATCTAATGTTTTAACTCCCAGGCTTTTTTATATTCTAGTTCATCAGAGTTTCTTTCCAAAATAGTGATGCAGGCAAGAACCTTTGCATTCCAACATTTGGCAATATTGCAAGATTGAATTGATAAATGCATTACTTTATGCTTGCAAGATAGATTTGTGTCACTGGATATTATTAGAGCTTATTTAGTCCATTTAATAATGAATAGTTTACTTTTTATTGTTAAAAGTTGCTTCTCAACATATTACTGAGGTGCAATTTTGACATTGCGAGGGCGATCACTAAAAGAAAAAAGGCTTTTAGCGACGAGGAGATCCGTCGCTAAAAGCCCTACATCTGTCGCTAAAAGTGTTTAGCGACAAACACCCCCTCGCTACAAGTCCCTCACCTAAAACTCCGTCGCTAAAAGTTTTGCGACGTAATATCAAAATTCGTCACCTAAAATTAGACTTTCCGCGACGGACTTCTTTTTGCATTAGCGACGAAAATGCCATCCCTAAATGTATTTTTCGTATTTTAATTTTTTTTTTAAATAATTTATTAAGTTAAATATTTAGTGACGGAAGAATACTTTTAGTGACGGAAATTCCGTCGCTAAAAGAAAACTTTAAGAGACGGAATTTCCGTCGCTAAAAGTTTACCTTTAGGGATGAATTTATTCCATCATTAAAACTCTTTGGCAACGGAATAAATCCGTCGCTAAAAGTCAAAGTATTTTTATATATTTTTTTATTTTTTTAATGCCCAAATCTATAATTACAAATTCAAGTTCTCAACAAGACACAATCCAGCAAATGCACATTAGGGTTAAATAATTGATGATCCATCAGCGATTATTTAACCCTAAAACAAACACAATATACAACTATATAACTTTAAAAAATATATACTATAAACGAAAAATAAAATGTACTATAGTTCAGGAGGGCACGGGAGCCGAATACAATAGAGTAGGGGAGGGGAGGGGAGGGGAGTACAAGCCGGGAGGGCACGAGAGCGGGCTCAGGGGTTGCCGAGTCCAGGATCTAGATCTTGTTGATCGTCCTTGTGCACGGGGGCACCTTGATCCGGATCTGGCTCGGCATTTCCAGCAACAGTGCCCTGCATGTAAAGTCCATGCCGAGCCGGACATGGACTTTTATAGAGAGTTAGATGAGATTGTTGAGCTAGCACATTGGAGTCTTGGTCCAGCAGCAGTGCCCTGCATCTCGATAGGAATCATAATTCCAAGCGTTTAGTAAACGTATATAGTGTTTGTACCTGATCATGCGCCTTGATCATCCTGAGCACCTCCGTAGCGATGTGGCAGATCTCGTCCTTGTCTAATGGTCATTGCACAGTCGGTGCCTGTGTCTGTAGTGGGGCAGCGGGGGGTGGGGACACTCCTATCACGGCACGTGCAGTCGTGCTTGGCAGACCGCATATGCGGCCTTTTGGCCTATTGACAACCTCCGGTGTATCTAGCCATCGTTTCAATGCCCCAGTACTCATACGAGGCCTACAACGCAGTGATTTAAGGATTTGAAAACATTAACGGAACAAACATTGAATACGAAGACAAAAATTTAACAAATTGACTAGAACTTACTTCGATCCGCCGGGCAATATCTGAAACATAGTCCCCCACCCGATGCATATCGTCCTTATCCTTCTTACTCACGTGCGTCTGACTATACGTCAGAGCTATGACCTCATCCGCCTCCATGTCCAGGTGCTCAACTACATTCTTGTGTCAGATGATGTCGTGAGCCACCGACCCCCCACCCCCGTGTGCGTGGGTTCTCTCTCATGTCTGTTCTCGGCCCCAGTCCTACTCTTGGCCTCCCAGGCTGGATCAGCCCTCCACCAATCAACCATCTGCCCCCATACATATGGAGATATCCAATGAGGGGGATATCCCTTCAACTCCTCCATCAGGGCACCCTCGGGCAGCATCTTCTCCGTCCGGTCCCGTGTGTTGTGCAGCCATCGGCGGTAATTCTTGGCGATATAGGCAAAAAAAGCCCGCCGCCCCAACGCCTGCTGCTCAGGCGACTCAAATTTGAACCTCTCCTGCAAGGCATCCAATTACACAAATTAATTTAAATACTACATTCTAATCAAACAAATAATGATTGACAAAAATAGTTAATCATACCAGCCACTCCTCCCATAAGGACTCTCTCGTCCCGGTATCCCATTCTTTCCAGTACAGATGTGGCTCAAAGAATCGGTCCTTCACAAAGACGCCAATCTTTGTCTTCGCCTGATTCTCCAGGGTCCTGCCAATGAAATAAATAAATACATTAAAGAAGTGAACCGTAATAACTAGCAAAATTGAAGAATGTGTATACTGCATGATGTGATTTTTTTTACTTACTGGCCCTCCTGGATGAGAGTAACTCTCTGTTTACGCTGGGGGTCGATGCGTACTCTGGGTGTCGGGCCACGGCCTCATCGAGATCCTACAAAACACCGACATTAATACAGTTCAAATATGATTTAAATATAAGGCTAGCATTATCACTAAACATCATTATCAAATATACGTGAGGTAGAACCCACAGAAGAAGGAGAATCAACGCGCGTGTGCGAGGAATCGACGTGGGGCTGGGGTTGGGGCTAGGGAAACGGATGGGACAATGTCTGGGGTACCGTCTGCTGTGTGTGAGCCCTATGTCCCTCATCATCAGTGGGCAATGATGAGGTGGGACCCAACGGGGAAGAGGCAGCTCGGCGTTCACCCCAACCACGAATAGCCCGTAATCTATCCATAACTGACTTTGTATAGATAAAGTGCAAAGAAATTAACACATTAAAAATAATAATTAGGTAGAAAAAATGTTACAACACTATATGAACCGAGTATAAAAACACTATATGAACCAAGTACTAAAACAGTGCATGTTATAACAGTACAAGTCAATCATTTTCATTTTGGGAGTCATCATCATCTTCATCGCCAGACTCGTCATCCTCTTCTTCGTGGGGCTCGTCGTCCTCTTCATCTTGTAATTCATCATTTTCGTCAGTAGACTCAGTCACATCATCTTCAACACTTTCCACGTCTTCCGCGTCATCATCTACCACTTCTTCTCTTACATGAAGTGTTGTTAGAAGAGGAAGATCGTCCTCCTCGTTGTTCACGCTTGGTCGGCTTGAAAGGTGTTAACCTCAATGTCATATGTCACGGGCAATTTCTTGGACTTGATAACTACATACCAATGAGATTTGGGATTTGCGACGTCCTCCGCATAAAAGACTTGTGCAGCTAGACTAGCAAACACAAACGACTCATCTGATGCAAGTCTTGACTTGTCATTAACATCTACAATCCCTTGCGAGCTAACACAGATTACTCTACTGCATGTGACATCGAACCATATACACTTGAACACTACCTGGAAATTTTTGAAACCCAAATATGCTAGCTCAACGATCTCATCTAGCTCTCCATAAAATTCCATGCAATTCTCGTCATAACAGTCGCCGTTGACCAAGACTCCACTGTTTTGTTCGGTCATCATCTTTTACGTTAAACCTAAACCCGTTGATGATATAACAACCATGACAGGATGCTTGTTTATTAGGGCCTTGAGCTAGTAATTTCAAGCATGAGGCTACTGGTTTATCCATTGACTGAACCTATTGTAGATGACGGTAAAAATTAAGGATAAATCAGTATACTAATTGGTCACATAACTATATATAACACATAATATACTTTCGTTAAAGACTTACACGTCTTCTGAACCACTGTACGAATTGTGATTTTCGATAAGATTCAAGTCCATCGGGATCGGTGATTAAAGATTTCGCATCGAACTCACTGCAAACCAATATAGTTGACTTGCTTATCACACATTTTTAATTATGTACAATAATTTTTTTAATTAAGACATTAACTTACTCAACGAATGCTGAAACTTCGTCACAATTTAGAAGGGCATATATTGTTGCAGCACGGTACTCTTCATCCGTTAGCCATCGAGTATAGGTTCGTCCGAATGGACTACCTGACTGCTTGAATATTGACAATTGCCCTTCCAAATTTGTCCTAGATCCGGGGTCATTTCTGCCCAATTGATTTAACCTTTTATCAACATCTCGCCAAAAATATTGGCTACAAAAGTTTACAAGCTCTTCCATTACCTAAGTCTCTGTAATTGAGCCCTCAACACGAGTTTTATTACGGACTTTCTTCTTCAAATGGAACATGAACCTAGAAGTTCAGAGAATAGAGTTAGGTGGAATATCAATGATAATAGGTTTTGCATTAAGTGTAAACGGACAACTGTAACAAGTTTAAGGATTACCTCTCGAATTGATACATCCACCGACATTGCACAGGTCCACCCATCTTAGCTTCATAGGCCAAGTGAACAGGTAAATGCTCCATTGAATCAAAGAACGAAGGTGGGAATATTTTCTCCACCTTGCAAATTGTCACCACAATGTTCTTCTCAAGCACCTCCATGTTACTCACCCGAATTGTAGAAGAACATATATCTCAAAAGAAATAAGATAATTCAGTCAAAGTCTCGCATACAACCCTTGTCAACAGTCCCTAGAAGGCAATAGGAATGAATCTCTCTATGAATACGTGGCAATCGTGACTCTTCATCCCTTGGAACTTATATTCCAATACATTGCAGCAACGAGATATATTGGACACAAACCCATCCGGAAGCTTCAAATTCTTAACCCACTGACAGACCTTCTCCACTTGTTTCTTGTCTTGACAGTAAGGAGCTTTCGGTAGTATTGTCCTCAAGCTGACTATTTGAGGATGCAATTCACGGCGTACACCCAATTGTTGTAGATCTCTTCTCGCTTTAAGGTGATCTTTCGATTTTCCCTGGACATTCATCATTGTGTTGAACACATTATTGAAAACATTCTTCTCAATGTGCATCACATCCATGTTGTTTCGAATAATGAGTGTCCTCCAATAGGCTAACTCCTAGAAAATACAATGTTTCCTCCAGTTGTGCTCTTTCCCGTATCCTAGAATCTTCTGATCCGGCACACCCTTGACGTGTGGTATGTCAGTATCAAGTGCCTCCAGGTGTGAAAGCACTTCTTCACCAAATGGGTAGTCCAGTGTGACAACCTCACGCTCGATTGTCCCGTCGAATTTATCCTTCTGCCTACGGAACTGATGGTCTGGTGGCAAAAGCTTTCGATGAAATCGAAACCACGAGGGCTTTCTGCCGTGCTTTAACTTATGACCGGGGTTCACACCCATACAAGCAGGGCATGCTAACTTTCCACGTGTGCTCCAGCCACACGTCATTCCCAATGCAAGAAAATCATGTATAGTTCACATTAAAGCAGTCCTCATCTAAAAGTTATGTTTAAGGGATGCATCGTATGTTTCGACTCCATCATTCCATAGTTGTTTTAGCTCATCAATCAACAACCTTAAATACAAATCTATGTCCTTATCGGGACTCTTCGGCCCCAGAATAAGCAACGACAAAAACATGTACGGCTTGTTCTTGCACATGCCTAGTGGAAGGTTGTAAGGGACAATAATAACAGGCCATGTGGAGTAAAGCGTGCTAGACTGTCCAAAAGGATTGAACCCATCGGTTGCCAAACCAAATCTAATATTTCGAATTTCCTGAGCAAAGATTGGATGCCTACGGTCAAACTCCTTCCACGCCTCTCCATCAGCTGGGTGTGCCAGCACATCGGCATCATTACTACGAGTCTCACAGTGAGCCCTCATATGTTCAGTCGTAATTAAGGAGCAGTACATTCTCTGAAGCCTTGGTCCAACAGAAAAATATCGCAATACCTTCCATGCAATGTTTTTCTTCTTCCATTTGTCCGGTTTGTACCTAGAATGATCACATAATGGACACCGTGTCAAGTCCTTATTCTCTTTCCAGAACAATACACAATCACTATTGCATGCACCTATCTGCTCATAGCTCAATCCAAGTTTCCTAATCATCTTCTCTGCGTCATAGTACGACGGGGGTAGCTTTTCACTCTCAGGCAAAATTTCTTTGATTAAAGTCACAAACTCGTTAAATCATTTCTCACTCAGCCCGTGGTCCGATTTCAACTGTAATAACCTACTAACCGCAGACAACCGTGTGTGTTTCCGAGCATCATCCCATATCAGCCCTTTCGCATCTCTCAACAAATCATAAAACTGATGAGCCCCCTCATGCGGCTGTTGGGGACTATCGTCACCGCGGTCGTCACCCCAATCAACATTAGCATGCCTAGCATCCATAATCATATCTCAGTAATCATACTGTGCCTCCTCCCTAACTTCGGCTTGACTAGCCGGGTTGGATGACAATACTATCATTTCCCGTGCTGCGTCCACCTTGTGTATCCACCCATAAAACCGTGCCAACGAATATGCCATTTTACTTCAATTCTTTTTCTCCAATGCAACAACTCACATGTACAGCACGTACACCTTATCTTATCAAAGTCAACATATACAGGATGCGCGTAAGCAAATTCAAGAAGTTCGTCAACGCGAGCCTCAAAATCATCAGCATTCTTCATTTTCATCCAACTTCGATCGACTAACATGACGACTGAGATTACGTACTATATACCACCTTAAATTATGATCAATAATTAGGCAGGGTCGATGTAAATATGAATGCATGCATGTGACAACATGTCTATATATATCCTCTCCGTTCTCTAATAGGTAGTGGTTCTATCCCATTCAGATAAGCACTTGTTTATAAAACAGTTGCCAACTCATGCTTAGTACTATGTCTGTGGAAAATTGACAGCACCTCTCCATATTTCTCCAAGTACACGGCATCGATTAGGTGTTATAACATTGATCTAATCTTGCCTTGCAAGGTTTAACGGATGTTAGAACACCAGATCTGTATGCACCCGGAGAAACACAGGAGAACGTGTACCAAATATCCACGACATAGAACACAGAGCATGAGTCGATACACTATTTTATAAACACTTAGCTTTTCTAAATTGTCCAAACTGGACATCCAAAGGCTCATTACAAAGCATTACTTTGTAATGAGTACCTTTGAATGGCAATTAAGGGTTTTTATGCATGCATGGGTTCAAAATTTGGTAACATATGCCAGAATCTTTTCGAAATATCAAAATTTTAAGAAAGATCGTTGCATATGTTACCAATTTCACTTTAATTAGAATTCGTTGACAATGAGTTGAACCAACTCGTTGTCAATAGATTTCGCAAAATAACTACGATATTCCTAATTAGGGTTAATCATGGTTAATTAGGGGTTAATCAGGCTTAACTAGGATTAATTAGGATTTAGTTAGGATTTAGGGTTTACGGTTTAAGATTTAGAGTTTAGGGCACTAAAAGAAAAGAGCTCTATAGTGACGAAAAAGCCAACGGTACACAAGGGCCCATAGGCACAAGTGTTGTTATGCCGACGGTACACAAGGGCCCGTGGGCATTAGTGTTGTTATGCCAACGGTAACAACGGTCCGTGAGCACAAGTGTTGTTATGCCAACGGTCAGAAGGGCCCGTGGGCACAAGTCTTGTTATGCCAACAACAACAAAGATCCGTGGGCAGAAGTTTGTTATGCTAATGGATACATGTATTTGGGTTCGATTGATATCTAATATGCTTCCAAAGTTTTAATCTAATTTCTTAAGATTTTTAATTTGTTCTTAAAAGCAAATATTAGTTGTCACAAACAAACTGGCTAAAATTATGACTTTATTCTTTGAAATAATAACGCCCATTTTAACGTCTTAATATATAAATATTGACCACTACTATACAACAACAACAACAACAACAATAGTAGCAGCAACGAAACCTCATAAATTGCAGTCACCTCGGTCACGATCACTGCCAATCCACCTCCACTGCCAACCATTATCCTTCACTGCCCACCAAAAATAATCGCTACTATACCACCACAATCAATACTCACTACCTCCACTAGGCACATGCCCACTACCCACCGATCGCCCAACCATGAGCTCCATCAATTACTAATCACCAATGACGGTAGTGATAGGCTCGACCGCAATTATGATGGTGGACGGTATATCAATTTATTCTGGTAAATCCAATGGCAACAGTACAAACCCAGCCACCTCTATAATTCTGAGAGTTATCTCATCCCTCGATCTCCTTTCTTTCCTTCTCACACGTAGCACACTGCACTTAATTCTTCTGTGATGCTGGCTGACTAGTCTCCAATTTCAAACAATTAGGCCGTGCACAAAATTTGATTGTGGTGATCTGGGGGGAGGGGCAGACGGGGTATTTATGTGTCTCTTTGTGTGTGGGGGGGGAGGTGTGTGTTGGTGGATGATGAGTAGGGGGTGGTATGGATGTGGGGTTGATCGATCAGTAGTTGAACGTGGGTAGGGGATTGTGTAGTGGTGGAAGGTGGCAAGGAAGGGGAACGGGGGGCATGATGATGGGGGGAAGGGTTAGGAGGTGGGTGCTGATGAAAAGTCAACGGCACACAATGACCGTGGATACAAGTGTTATTATGCAAACTATTGACTTATATTTCAACTGATTCATGAGGGTCAAAGCCCACGGCTCACAATCGTGGAGATTGGCATAAATATTGACGGGTTAATTTGGCGGGCATGAAAACTTAGAAAAAAAAATAGCTGGTTAATTAAGTGGGCATGAAAACTTAGAAAAAAAAAATAGCGGGCATAAAATTAGGAAGCACGTATTAGTATGAAAAACATAAATTTGTTCTGATCATGTAAATACGACTCACAGTCATGGAGATTGGCGTAAAAATTGGAGGGTAAATTAGGCGGGCATGAAAACTTATCAGAAAAAATTTAGCGGGTAAAAATTAGACGGATAATTAGGCGGGAATGAAAACTTATCAGAAAAAATTTAGCGGGTAAAAATTGGAGGGATAATTAGGCGGGCATGAAAAATTATCAAAACAAATTAGCGGGTAAAAATTGGCGGATTAATTAGGCGGGTATGAAAACTTATAGAATAAATTAGCGGGTAAAAATTGGAGGGTTAATTAGGCGGGCATTATGACAGAAAAATTAGGGGGCATAAGTATGATAAGAACAAATTCTGATCGATAACCAGATCTGCTACCTCTCTCTCTCTCTCATCACACAAACACAAACACGACGCAGCCCCTATCACACACCGCTGCTCTTCTCGCTGCCCACTTCCGCTGCCGCTTCTCTGCTGGCTACCACTGCCCTCTTCCGCTGTCGTGCTGCAGTGCACCACTTCCGCCTCCCTCTCTCTCCGACTCTGCCACATGTAAAAATTCCTTCGACCAATTGTTTTTGCCTAGGCATCTAATTATATTATTACACCCCTCGGCGCCGCCATCATAACCTTGCTCTGCCACATCCATCCCGCCACACAGATTATTAGGATCTGCTCCCTCGATTTAATTTACATCCCCTCGCCCTTATCCCAATTTTAATTCCACCCGTTTTTGGCAATTCTGGGTTGTTTGTGAAGGTGGGTTCGGATGGGGGTGTGAGATGAGAAACAATTATGTTAAGCACATTTTTTTAATTCAATACATGGTTTCTGATCATTGCAATAGCTAAAAGATAGATGCATTGCAATAGCTAGCCTTCTTTTAACCATTTTTCAACAGTGTAGCAGTATTTAATTCAATACATGGTTTCTGATCAGAGTCATAGCACTTTTAGAAACCCCCGCCCCCCAAGTCCCTAACACACAATCTTGTAAAGTTTCTGCACTACCTAGGTAGTATGGCAAGTTTCTCGACCATTATTCTAGTCTTGTTTAACCAAAAGCACAAGTCATAAAAGAGGCAATACTGGTAAAAATCAGCATATATGTTTTGTTTAATCATTTGAGACGTTAAACAATTCGCTAATTTAGGACTATCACATTGCATTTTTGTCTATCCTTTATGATGCACAATGAAGCGACATACATCTGTAACCTAAAATAAAAGGCTAATGATAACATCACACACATCTCCACTTTCCCGAGAAGCTAATAAACACATCTTCAGATACTCTAGCCTCACGAAAACTAGAGTTCACAAAAGGAAAAAGAAATTTGTGGATCTGAGGTCTGGTAAATGATTTTGCCACCATTCTGAGGAAAACACATTTGTCTGGGTTGATTCTTTTTTACAAGTAATTATTGGCTTGCTGATATTGTAATTGCAATGTAGTTTTGAAATTTTCCCTTTGCTTATTGAGAGGAGCGGTGTGAAATTAATCCTTTGCAATTTGAATATATGGACTTGAGCATAGTTAGTTTATTGGTTATTGTCTCCCAACTAATTATGTCGGTTGGAAAGAGGTGCACATGTAAGAGATGTCGTTAAGAAAGAAAAATTACAGATGAAGCCACGAGCAAGAATAAACAACATAACAAAGGAATTCTTCATCTTGGTGATGCTCAATGAAGTTGTAGCTTAATTACAACAAAATTTAAAATAATTACAAAATCATGAGCATACTGACCGGGGAAGCACAAAAATCTATGACAAAGCCTACTTGTTGTAGATTTATAAATATGTTTATGTAGGTGTACGTGCTTGTATGTGTCAAATTGATTGAGAGTTGGGTTTTTTCGTGCCTGTTTGATCTCTTAATTTGATCGAGTGTGTGAATTTGGGTTTTCTTGGGTGGAATTAATCCGTCCTTCCTCACCACTCCATATATATCCGCTGGGTCGGATGCGGTAGACTACTTCCCTAGTTTTTGGTACGTAGAAGACATCATGCTCTGCCACCCAAGTAGAGATAAACCCACATCCTTGACAACTGATCTGCAGCGTACACTGATACGTGCATATATGACATTAATTCTAACTAGGTTAGAAATCCAATCCCAAGCTCTTTGTATATTCTCGTAGAACATCCAACTTAATTCTTCATGCTTTGATAGGTGCATATATTACATTAGTTCTAACTAGGTTATAAATTGCATGAAGGAATATACCATGGACAAAGAATGGTTAAACCTCTCAAGGGCATCTCCGACGTACTACCAAAGCATTAATAGTTTTCTTGATTTTGCATTTGATAACGTGGGTACAACTTCTGGAGATATTTTGTGTCCTTGTACGAGGTGTGTCAACTGCTTATTTCAAAATCGGGTTACAGTGGAGGAACATTTGGTTAGGAGGGGCTTTGCAAGCCACTATCGGGTATGGACTGAACATGGCGAGGTTGAAGGTGACGCTAATCTGACACCTGACGATGATGTTGGTAACGAGGGTGCCACGACCAAAGTTGATGCCAAAGTAAATTTAATGCCTGAACTGGTAAATGATGTCTTCAGAAATCAATTTCAAGACGATCCTTGCACCAAAGCTGCAAAATTTGATATGTACATGAATGAAGCAAACCAGGAACTATATCCAGGATGCAAGTCTGAGACTAAGTTTTCTTTCATCGTTTGGCTTTTTAATTTGAATTGTACTAGTAAGTGGAGTGACAAGTCGTTTGCCAAGTTGATAGCCAAGTTGAAAGTGATACTTCCTGTTGGTGAGAAATTGCCAAATAACTTCTACGAAACTAAGAAGATGATTGGTGACTTAGGATTTAGTTATCAAAAGGTTGATGCTTGTCCAAATGATTGCATGTTGTATTGGAAGGAGAACGACAAGAAAAGCTCTTGTTCCATCTATAAGGAAGGTGGAAGACGGTTCAAGGTAAGCCGGTAGATGAGGATGTAGCTGAACCTTCTAAGTCAAAAAATTCAAAGAGTTGCTCTTAAACAGTTGCGGCACTTCCCATTAATTCAAAGTTTACAAAGGATCTATATGTCACCCGCAACAGCAATAGATATGACATGGTATGATGCCAAACGCCGGAAAGATGGCGTCTATCTCCATCCGGCCGACTCTTTGGCATGGAAACACTTTGATGAAATGTATCCAACATTCGCCTCCGATCCTCGCAATGTTAGACTTGGCTTGTCAACTGATGGTATGGATCCTTACACCCATGGATCAAGTCACAGTAAATGGGCGGTGACTGTGGTTGTGTACAACTTACCCCTGGGATTGTGTATGAAACAGTCTCATTTAATTATGCCATTGTTGATACCTGGACCCACTTTCCCTGGTAATGACATTGACATTTATCTAAGGCCATTAATTGAAGAGCTCAAGGTCTTGTTTGTCGGGGTTGAAACGTATGATGATGCGACAAAGACTATATTTACAATGCGTGCAGCTGTTTTGCGGACCATAAGTGACTTTCCAGCTTTGGTCATGGTATTTGGATGGAGCGCCAAAGGTAAGTTCGCCTGTTCAGTTTGCCTAGGAAGTACATGCTCAGAACGGATACGTGGTAAGCAATGTTACATGAGACATCGTTGTTTTCTGGAGTTGGATCACAAATTTAGGCATGGTAAACGAAGTTTCAATGGAGAATGTGAGTTTAGAGAAGCTCCTGTGGTGCCTTCTGGCCTGTAGTGCCTTCTGGGTTTGATATAGCTGAAATGGTAAGTGATATTAATGTCACATTTGGAAAGAAAAGTAAACACACTATTCCCAAAGCTGCTACACATAATAGGAGGAAAAGAAGTATTTTCTTTGAATTGTCATATTGGAAGACCCTTCTCCATCGCCACAATTTGGACGTAATGCACATCGAGAAAAATATTTGTGATAGCCTTATTGGAACTCTATTGAGTTTAAAGGGGAAGACAAAGGATAATTTAAAAGCTCGTCTTGACCTTCAAGATCGGAATATTAGACCAGAATTGCATCCAAGACCTGTCGGTACATCTCGTGAGTAGTAAGAATTGCCCGCTGCATGCTTTACGATGTCAAAGGATGAGAAAACAAAGGTTCTTCAAGTGTTGAAGAATGTTAAGGTTCCGGATGGATATTCATCAAATATCTCTACATGCGTGAATGTTAAAGAGCGTAAGATTTCAGGGTTGAAAAGCCATGACTATCACATATTGATGCAACAACTTCTCCTGATAGCGATTAGAGGGTCACTATCTGCCCATGTTTGCTCTGCTGTGATTGATCTGTGTAATTTTTTTAGAGATGTGTGTTCAACTAATTATCGAGTCGAAGACTTTGAGTGGTTGAACAAGAAGATAGCAGAAATCATATGTCGCCTTGAAACGATATTCCCTCTAGCGTTCTTTGATATAATGATGCATTTGCCTATTCACTTAGCTGAAGAAGCTAGGATTGCTGGTCCAGTGAAATATCGTCAAATGTTTCTGTTAGCCTTAAATTGGTCAGTGTCTCCCTTAGGATTCAATGGGCTTAACATCCCTGCCCATGGTGTAACACCCCGATATTTATTTAAAATTGTTAGCGGTGAATATATTTTTGGCATCGATATTTTTTTTATTAGAATTTTTAGCAACGATTAGTGAAGCGAGGTAGTATAGCAACACGTTAAAATTTTACTAACACGTAAAATTATCGTCAATAATGGTTTTGGGCTTGTTGTAATAAGAGAAAGCACTTTGGGTAAATTTAAAATGACTAAGGAAACTTTGGGAGTGGGTTTTGGAAAATTGTCCTTTAGGGTTATATATATATATATATACAACATTATAGGGCAGCCGTTCCCCTAGTTGTTCCTTCTTCAGATTTGCGGCAGAGAGAGGGATCTAGAGAGCAAAAGAGAGAAAAAGAGAAAAGGGAAGAAGAGAAGCTGCTCGTGAGGAGTAGAGAAAGGAGGCTGATTGTGTCACTTCCTCGGCAAAGCAAAAATCTTCGGTAAGCCTTTTACATTGTTACAATTGCAGTGTCTTTTGGTGAGTGTTTAGAGATGATCTGGGCATTTTGTGTGAACGAGGGGGCATGTCAGTTTGCAAGGAAAAGAGAGAGAGAGAGAGAGACGGCAGTGGTTGAGGGGTTGAAAATAGGTTTGGGCAAGCTGAGCATTGTTCGTGAATATGTGTTTGGGGAGATATGTGGTTTGTGTATTCGTGGATGTGGGTTTTAGAGAAAGAAAACATCCATGACAGGGTTGTGCGCATGCGGTCTAGAGAGAGAGAGAGAGAGAGAGGAGAGACCATGGCTGTGTGCGTTGTGTGCACAAATTTGTGCGTGAATGTGTGTCATCAGTACACTGTGTGGGCTGTGTTCATGGAACCAGTTTGTGGGTTTTGTGTGGGTGTTTCTTGCATGTGCCATGTGTGTGTATGCCGCAAAGATTTACCGTTGCCGCAAGGGCTGCCGCAAGGGCTGCCGCAAGGCAGTATATGGGAGAGTGTTTGTGTGTCACTTAATGCGTGAACTTGTGTATGTGGGGTGAGTGAGGGGCTACATCGCAGCCATGGTCAATGGTACTGCCGCAAGGCAGTGTACCCGTGTGTTTTGTGTGTGTAATGTGTGAGTTGTGTGCTTGTGTGTGCAACCGTGAGTGAGGTGTGTTATATGTGTGAGTGTGGGTGAAATGGAAAGGAAGAAAGGCTGCTAAGCAGCCGTGTGACGACTGTAGTGTGTGCGCTTGTGGTGATTTTCAGGTGTATAAACTGTGTGTGAGAGGAAGTGAGGGGCTGAGTTTCAGCCGCGAGGGGTCTGGGTTGTGTGCCTTCTGCATGGTTGTATGTGTGTTTTTGCATGTCCTCCGTGTGTGTGTTATGCCTCTGTGTGTGCGTCCTGTGTGAGTGTGATAATGTGTACATGTAATGGGTGCATGGATGTGAGAGGAGATGTGGGTGTAGCTGTGTTTTGTGTGTGCATACAAGTGAGGTGCGAAGGCTGTGTGCAGAGAGGTGCATAAGTGGGTTTATAGGAAAGAAAAGGGTCGTGGCAGCACTGCTAGTGTGCTGTTTCGGAACTCATGTGTGTGTTAAAGTGAGTAAACTGTGTGTAAATGATGTGTGTGAGTGTGTGTAAGTGTATACATGTGTGTAGTGTAAGTGAGTGAGTTAGGAAGAGGATTCTGTGCATGAGATTAACTCTGGGAAGGAGCTGGGCACATAGGAAAACTGTTGCTGGAAAGTTGAAATAACCGTGAAGATGTCCTACTCTAGTAATTCTATGTTGCTGCTTTCTCTTCCAACCTTAGTCAACCGAGATCTGAAAAGGCTATTTCAACTTTCCAGCAACAGACCACAGTGTGGGGAAATTACTAGAGTAGGACATCTTCACGGTTTACTTCTCAGTCTCTTGAACTCGTTTTAAATATATGTTTCTAATTTGTGAGTCTGTATTTTACTTGTTCGAATTACATCCAGCCTTCTTACTTTCCTGCGGGAAAGATTGCTTTTTTCCATCACATCTACTAACTATGCAATGTGAATGGAAGAAGCAAGGAAATTTGTAATGAGCAAGATAGGAGAAGATGCACAACAACAATTATGGAAGAATTACACCCCCCCCCCCCCCCCCCGCGCGCGCGCGTGCCCCTGCTCGCACGAATTGGATCTGCAATGATATTTGGCAGAAGTTGGTGGATGTATGGACAACCAATAAAGGGCACGACAAATCCAGATGTACAAAGACAAATCGTTATGCAAATGATGAGTCATCTCACACAGGTGGTTCTGTGCCGCATGCTATTATTGGAGTTAAATTGAAGGAGAAGATGCCAGCTATGGTAGATTATGAACGGCGTCTTATTTAGTTCCCAAATATGATTTTTGCGACAAAATTAGCCACGGATTAGCGACGGAAAATATTGTCCTCTTTTTTCAGTTGTGAAATTTGGCAACGGAATTTCCGTCTCTATAGTTATTTATATGAAAATGCATAAAAATATATTTATGTCTCTATTAATTATTTTTTAAAAATGCTAATTCTAAAAACTGAAAAATATGAATAGCGACGGATATTCCGTAGTAAATGTTCCGTCCAAACAAGAATTACTGACGGGATTTTGCCTTTTGCGACGGAATTTTTCCGTCGCTAATTGTTATTTTTCTTATAGTGAGCTATAGTATCAGATATATTGCATACTATTATATAATGTTATGTTATTTGCAAAGAATCGATAATATTGTTTGGAATTCAAGATAAGTTACGAAACATATCCAACCCATTTTTCCTTCACCAGCACGTTACGACATCGCAACGGCCTGTTTTCGTTTATTACAATACATGGATCTGTACATCTTGATTTATTTTCAGTGTAAATTCAAAAAAGACATGTTGTGGATGTTATAAGAAGTAGTGTTGAGGATAGAGGAAATTTACAAATGTGAAAAGTTGATGGCATTCTTGGATATGTTGCCCTCTGTATTTTGAATATACAAGAATTTAGTCTGCAAATTCATATGCCTTAATTTTTGTGTATAAAAGCAAAGATCTCGCATTGGTGCTGGGTACTATTACATAAACATAAATAGGTAAAAGTATCTAATATTATGTTATATTATTATTATTATTATTATTATTAGTTAAAGTTCCTTGTTATGCTCGGAAAATGAGGTAGTTAATTATGAAGTGAGTGAAAGGAGGTCGTGGGGTGGATGGTTAGAGTTTCGTGGGTTGGAAGTTACTTTCTAACTAATCATATCTAGATATATTTTAAAGGTTTGAAATTTCTAAAAAGATTAAATTATTGATTTAGAAGGTAAAGAAGGGATTAGTCAAATTTAAATATATATTGTATAGATATTATGGTGTGATATATTTGTATACTAATAGCACATACAAAATTATGGATCCATGAAAATTATTTTGCGGACCACAATACCCTTCTTCTATTTAAAAGTTACTCTCTTGCCATTTAAAACACGATAAACATGTCTAGAATCTATATTCTTCTAACAAATTCATTTTTCCGATACTCATAAGTGCTACAACTAATACAGGAATGTCTCTCTCATTTCTCATAAAATTTATCATTAATAAATAGATGTACATTCATTGTCATCCACAACTTGATACTTTATACAGATTAGGACATGCAAGACCTTGATGATGATAACATCTTATGGCAAAAGTAAAGCAATCAACCTTTCTCAAATGGCCATTGGACTATGACGGTTATCTCTCAAAGATAGATGATTTTTACTCTCATGTTGCTTTAATGAATAATTGGTTCAGGCTTTTACATTGACAATGAAAACTTTGTAATTGTATGATTCAATAAACATAAAAACAATTAAAAAGTCAGCTGACCTATATTTGGCTTTACGACCTAATATTATATTTTGTTGTTTATAAACATGTGTGTCTGTGTGTGTCTGTTTGTATAATATATAAGGAGCTGATCAACTGATAGCTCTGGCAACTTAAGCTGTCAGCATAATCTAGTGATTCATTCATCTTGGTTGGACACGTCAAATTTGTTTTCATTAGGTAAATTCCATCGTTCACAACATTAAATAACGGACCGTAAAGTTTACCACATGCCCCCCCCCCCCCCCAACCCTTTGTTCACAACCTATTCTGGACCGCACCCCGGGGCCCGCTAAGAGATCCCAGTGGCGCGACACGTCACCCATTTGGCGGTCAACATCGCTCAACATCATTGCTCGGTCAAAGTGCTCTGCGCCTCGAACATCCGGACGGCGATCCAAAAGTATGCTCCCCCCCCAATAGGGTCGGCCACCTTAAGGGGGTCGGCCACCCCAATGGGGTCGGCCACCCCAAGGGGGTCGGCCACCCCAAGGGGTCGGCCACCCCAAGGGGTCGGCCACTCCAAGGGGTTCGGCCACCCCAAGGGGGTCGGCCTCCATTGCCCCGCGAAGGGGGGAACCTGCTGCCGACACTGGATTCTCACTCCAACACTCACCTGCTATCTCCAGTAGCGTGACGCTCATCATCGCCGTCTCAATCAAAGCGACGGGGCTCCGGCCCTCGCACCGGGACGGGCGCGCAACCATAATGCCCTCGCCGGCCTAATCAACTGACAGGACTCTGGCTCTCGCGGCGGGACGGGCTCGCAACCCTTATGCCCTCACCGGCTCAATCAACTGACGGGGCTTCAGCCCTCGCGGTGGGACGGTCTCGCAACCATAATGCCCTCGCTGGCTCAATCAGCTTACGGGTTCCGGCCTTTGTCCGCTCAATCAACCGAGGGCTCCAGCCCTCGCCCGTGTGACCAACCGACAGGCTTCTGGGGGCTCCGCTCGTAGTGCTCCAGCACGAGGACCCCCCGCCACGGACTCTGAGTATCGAGCTGTGAGCATGTGCGCTCATATCACCATTGATCATCGACATCGTCAGGGCAATGAACCGCGGGTCACTCCGGGACGGGAGTAGGTCCTCGGAGGGCATCGCGTCCGGCACGCCTGGCAGTTGGCTGCAAGGGGAACCCTCACCGCTGCCAGGATCTCGACGCGTCTCATGACGCATCTCGTGGGATTCAGTAGGGGCTTGGACTGGAGGCTAGGGCAACGGGCTACTCTGACCATGCTACCGCGGTGTGGTCAGTCTCCTCAGACAGGCAGAAGGACGCTGCAAGGGCAGGGCGGCACGAACTCGGGGCCGGCAATTCGACGGACAATCAGTACTGTGAAACCCCCTCCGGCGACGTGTCACTCTCGGAGGACGACGCGTGTCGGCTGATGACACGCGTGCATTTGTGCCTATATGTAGTGGACTTTGGAGTTTATTCAAGGACTTCTCTCTCATTTGGCATTTTCACTCTCTCTCTAAAAACTCATTCTCTCTGGAGTTCTAGTGAGAAAAACACGTTTGGACCCCTGACATCGGACTCTTGACGTTGCACCCTTAACACGGACTGTCAACCGTCGGCCCTGTTCGTCGTCACCCTGCCTGCCCGGCGCTGCCAGCCCTCGCGACCTGTCTGGGGAGCCTTGCTCTCAGCCCTTACTCCATCCCTGCTGTCTCCCACTTTGTCTACTTGGAAGCCAACTCAGACTGCATCCTTTGTGGCACCTCGACGTGGCAATGGACCCTCTTTCCTCGGCAACAACCTTCAACCCCGCCCACTTGCATGCTCCCCTCCGACTCATTAAATTTCTAAAAGACATTTTGGTCAAAATTTTCATCCGCTATATTATGTAGTAGACGACGGGAGAACTTAAATGAAACTTCGACTCTGGATCATCCATCTTGATGAATGGACGGCAAGATCGAGGTGATCACTTATCTTAAATCACAGAAAAATTAACTATCATGATTTAAAGAATACATGAAATTATAATTGTTGTCACATATTAACGTTCTCGGGTACCGCATGTGAGCATTAATATTCACGTGTATCCTGCTGGTTATACTAAATTCAGGACAAGGTACGAAAGGGAAACAGCCAACCAACTTTTCCTTCACCATGATAAGAGGCCGGCAATTTGTTTTTGAACAATCATCAATCATTTCTTCCCAAAAAATGGCAGCTTCCCTTCTTCCTAATCCGTGCAATACTGAGTTTGAAGAAACTTACAGAAAGTGTAGCGAACTCATGAAAACCCTTCCCAAAGGCAAAGCCTGGAGAACTGAGTACGTTGTTCAGTACCAAGGCTTTTGGCTAAACCCAACAGTGGCCCTGAAAGGCGTCCTTTTGGTACAAGACCACTTCAAGGCTCGAGCAACGGACATAATCTTGTCGGCGTTCATGAAATGCGGCACAACATGGCTCCGATCCCTCATGTTCGCCACCGCCAACCGCTCGCGTTTCGACCTCTCCACTCACCCTTTGCTCAAAACTGGTCCCCATGACTGCTTCCCACTGCTGGATACCTACATATATCAAGGCGACTCCATTACCCATCTCGAACTCCTTCCGTCGCCTCGCCTGTTTGCCTCTCACATGGCTCTTGACTTGTTCCCTAAATCCGTTTTGGCTTCCGGGTGCAAGTTTGTTTACATTTGTCGCGACCCTAAAGATGTGCTTATCTCAAAGTGGCACTTCATGAACAAACTAAGAGCTAAAGAACTTGCACCTCTTAGTCTACCTGAAGCATATGAGTTGTTCTGTCAAGGGGTCTCGGAATGTGGACCGTTCTGGGATCATGTGTTAGGGTATTGGAAGGCGAGCCTGGAATCGCCTGTTAAGATACTGTTCTTGAAGTACGAGGATATGAAGAGAGAGCCGTCAGTCCACCTTAAGCGACTGGCCAAATTCATGGGCCAGCCTTTCTCCATGGAGGAAGAGAAAAAGGGGCTGGTGGAAGAAATAGTAAAGCTGTGTAGTTTTGAGAATCTCAGTAATCTGGAGGTGAATAAGGCCGGGATTCAACATTTTAGCGATCAACTTGTTATTGAGAACCGCCATTTCTTCAGGAAGGGGCAGATTGGAGATTGGGAGAACCATTTAACAGAAGAAATGAAAGACCGGATCGATCGAATCACTGAGCAGAAGCTAAAGGGTTCTGGATTGACTTTGGGTGCATCTCCATTACCATAACTGCTCGTTGTGGGAATGAACTTGATCCACTCGCAAATACTGCTCGTTGTGGTAAACTTGATATACTACTAGCCAATTACTTTTGGTTTTGTAGTACTTGAGCTTGATTTACTTGGTTCATTGTTGTAATAAACTTGATGTACTAGTCAATTACTGTTGATTTTGTTGTATGTAAGCTCGATTTACTTAGTTCGCTGTTGTAATAAACTTGATGTACTAGTCAATACTGTTAGTTTTGTGATATTTAAGCTTGATCTACTGGGTCATTATTGCAGAATTACAGTTCAAAGTTTCTTCTCAATCGCTGTGACATTACATAGCTTTCTTCATCTTTTCCTTTAGCAGGATAATTTAACCACAATTTGAAACGCATAACGTCAGGCAGTTGAGGATGATGTCACGCATATTTTTGGGCATAGAGCAAACTACAGATTGCCGACAAAGCACGTTAAGTCATGAAAGTGGCCCAAAGTGGTCCCATGCGCCAATTCTATATGTAAATATACATAGATACGCGCGCGCGCGCGTGTGTGTTATGACTGATTAAAGCTGAGAAAAGATCCTAGAAATTTATTATTGTCCGAAAGAAGATATGGTGGGTGTGGACTGTGTTGACAGCAGCAGCATCCTCAAATTGATTACGCTTCATTGGGCAGATTTGCACGTGAAGCACTTCCCCAAATTTAATCTTCTCCCTTGCAGCAGAAATAAGTATTCAAAACTAAGAGTCCGTTTGAAATTACTTTCGATTTTAGTTTCTGTTTTCAAAAATACAAAAATCAAAATCAAAAGCAGTTTAGTTTTTATTTTTTACAAAAACAAATGGGTGTTTAACTACCCAGTTTTTATTTTTTACAAAAAAGAAATAGGTGTTTGATTACTGAGTTTTTTTCTTTGGTGGTGGTTGCGGTGGTGGCAGTGGCAGTGGCAGTGGCCGGCGGCGACTGGCAGTGGCATGTGCTGGGGGAAGGGGGGGGGGGGGGCGTGGGTGGGGTTGTCTCAAAGCAAAAACCAAAACTCAAAACTCAAAACTCCAAAATTGGAGTATTTAAAAACAACCATGTTTTAAAAACTGAAGGGAAAAAAAACTGTGTCAAACGCATTTTTATTCTCTAGTTTAGAAAACTGGAGAAAAAACTGGAAACGGAATAGATTTCAAACACTACCTATAGTCTCAACACCCAATTGCAGTATTTCAGCATCAAGACCAACTTCAAAGAAATAGGCATTTTGGTTCTACTAGCCTGTTTGTAGAGTTTTTTTTAGGAGAGTAAAAAGAGGAAAAGAAAAGAAAGTGGCTATTTTCCTCCATTTTCTCTAGTTTGTGAGTTTTCTTAATGAGAGAAAATAAGAGAAAAGGAATGAAAGTTTAGGCCTCTTTTGTGTCTAAATCTTTTCTCCCAAAATTGAGAAGAAACGGAGAGAAAGAAAACTCTCATAAGTAATATTTTAATAATGCCCATATTACTCTTGAGAAAATGAAGACTAAATTCTTAATTACTTTTAGGTTTTAGCTTTGAAAGAACTTACCATTTTTTATTGTTAAGATGTTAGAGTTGACTCATGACTGATTGTTTTACTCATTACAAGAAATAAGGCCTTTAGCGACGGGAAAATCCTTCGCTAAAAGTCTAGATTCCGTCGCTAAAACTTTTAGCGACGGAATTACCGTCGCTAAAAGTCCCTCGTATAAAAGGCCGTTACTAAAAGTTTTGCAACGAAATTATAAAATCCGTCGTCTAATATAGAACGTTTGGCGACGAATTTATATCTAAATTAGCGACGCAATATCCGTCGCTAATTCTGTTTTACGTACTTTAATTTATTTTCTTTTTTACACAATTAGCGACGGGATAAAAATTTTAGCGGTGGAATTAATCCGTCGCTAAAAGTTAAAGTCATTTTTAAATTTTTTTTTATTTTTTAATGCCCAAACCTTTAATAAAAAATTCAAACCAATTGGGTCCCATCCTCCGTCAACAATCTCAATATCTCAAATGCACGATTAATAATCTACAATCATCAATTAACAAATCATCGATCAATAATCACAATTAACAACCTAAAATTATCAAACAAATAGTCAATGTTCAAATAACACAAAATTGTTCAAAATGTACATATCCGATGTGATTAATTTTAAAATATTGTCTAATTACGACTCAGAGTTTAACATTGGGGGAAAGGTTTTTCATAAGTGCTTTGATCAAACACCAGCACTTGAAAACACATTTGCCCCATGTGTTCAAAGATTACAAAGTCTCATAGCTGGAGGTCATGCTGCTGCACGAATTCGTTCCAACCCTCTTCGAAGCAAAGAACCTCTTGGCCAACCTTCTTCTTCAATTTAACAAGCCATGACCCCTTGCGGCTGGTTAAAGTTTCTTCAAATCTCAATGTGGTAAGCAATCTCCAAAATGCTACCAGTATGGCTTAACATATTCATAATACAGTAAGACATGTAAGTTTTTAACCAAAGATAAAACTTTTAACACACACGAAAACACAGAGAAAGCGGATGACATACAAGTTCTGTATGAAAACCCGGCATCATGACCTTGAAGAAGTGTCTGCTGACTGAAACGTCCCTGTTCACCCAAGCAGAAGCCATTTAACATACTTTAACATGAAAAACCAATCAAGGATTATTCAATCGACGAGCATCAAATTCATAACTGAATTAAATCTATCAAATTATGTTAAAGTGATGCTAAAAAAACAGATCCACAGCGAGTTGTAGCTAAAATGACTACCACAAAAATCTCAACTACGCACATCATCATTTCACCATCCAAATAACCACCTATACTGTTGAACGGCACTTACATATTACAAATAACACCCCAAAAATCTCAAACCAATCACTGAATGAAACCTAACCCTAGTGCAAATCCAATCATTGGATCTCAACGAAGACAAAAAACCACCAAAGTTCAAAGATTTGCTAATTAGGGCTAACTTGGGGTAATTACGGCTAATTTGATTTTCATTAGGTTCTTAGGGTTAATTAAAACTAATTAGGCTCGTTAGACACGTGTCCGACGCCTACCGACATGCGTCCCACACCTCTGGACATGTGTCCGACGCCTACCGACAAGTGTCCGAAACCTCCAGACACGTACGAAGACATAGCTTTATTTTTTAAGAATCTTTCATGTTTGCAAGAACCACTATTTCATGTGCTACACAGTAAACTTTACTAGTCTCCAGGAAAGTATATTCGGATGCTTTTTATGGCATGAAGATGGAAAAATTGTTTCATAATGAACAAAATACTGCTCGAATCCTTTTGAGTGGAAAAAATATGTAATACCCGCATTTTTTTCCTAGCGCGAATCTTGTAAGCGCGTGAAAATAATAATAATAATATACTTTTTAAAAGCGGCAATATATGTTGAGATGCCCGGAAAAAAAAAGAGGTTAGGGGGGATTCTTTTGTAATTAGAGAAAGATGGAGGTCTATCATACAATTTTACAAAATATAATCTAGAGGTTTAATTATTAGGTTGACACCTATAAGCTTGTGGTGACTCAGCCGATTAAACAATAAAAATAGAGTAAGATAACTATTCTCGGATGAAAGAAAGGAAAAGCAAGCAAAGAAGAAAAGAGAAGCAGAACAAAGTGGGAAACAGAGAAAGAAAAGGAAAACAGAGGAAGAAGAATAAACTCGGCTGTGGAGAAAAATAAATCAGAGAGAAGAACAAGTTTGAACGGGGGTAATGCTCTTAACCTTGTTTTCGCAAGTCAATGTGTGATTCTAGGGCTGAGTGGCATTACAGTGTGTGCTGTTCTTTCTCTGTGAATACACCATGTGAGTTGGTGATATATATATATGTATAACGTCATACGAGCATGGCAGTGTAAGCTTGTGTGTATATAATGGTATACGTAGCTATAATGATGGCTGAGGAGTGGGATATTAGAGGTTTGTATGAGAGTTAAGGTTAGCGGATGTGAGGAAGTTCGGCAGAGTGTTGGTGTGGGTGTCAACCTCGTGTAACATGACTGTGGGGGATTCGAAGATATGGGTTTTAAGAGTGGAATTATGTACAGGAGGTTAGGGTGTGTTGGTGGATATATGGTGTGCTTGGGGGATGAGTTGTAGCAGCTGCGGCCGTGGGTTAGGGTGTGCCGCGAGCGTGTTCCTGTAGGCGTGTTCTTGGCTGTGGGTGTTCGGGTATGGGGGATTTATGGGTGATTATGTGAAGTGGGGAGGTTAATGGGGGGCCTTGGAACATAAGGGATGTGTATGTAAATTTATGTGTATGACAGAGGGAAAGATGGAGGTTTTTTTTTAGTAAATGGGTCACGGCTGAAGGTGGGAGATGAAGTGTGTTTGTGTGTTTAGGTGAAGCAGTGTGTGTGTGAGATGTGAACGGTGTTTGTTTTCGTCACTAAAAGTTAAAAGTAATTACGCAGTTTTACAATGAATTTTTATAAATACCTAGGGTCAAAATCAGACAAAGTGTAAAACTGTAACCCTCATTTATTTTACGAAACGTACGCTCTGAAATTTTTCGGGAATCTTCAGTGTTCTCGAAGAGCGTTAAATTAAGGCATCCAGTGACTAAAGTTATCGAATTATTTGGCTTAGGGAATTAATTTATTTTAATCTGTAATTTTTAGGGGAACCTTAATTTATTGATAAGATTCTGTATCTAAAATTTCGTATCATTCTGAGGCCGTTAGGTATTTTTAGCCGAACAGGCTTTTAAGCGCTCGGTCCGGACATCAGTTCGAGATATCCGGGTGAAAATTTTCTAAAATACTTTTTAGGTCAGAAATTACTTCAGGATGCTTAAAGTATTAATTTAAGATATTTTTGGGGTTTTTCCGGTGCCGAAAACCCCCGGGAGTATTTTGGTAATTTACCACCCTGGAGGGGTATTTTGATAAGTTTACCTATGAAAGGTATTTTTTTAATACATTCACATACTATAAGACTATTTTGGCAAATTTAATCATGAAACGCTATTTTTGGTGATTTAGGAATGCGAGGGTATTTTGGTAATTTTCATGTCCAGTGAGGGATTCATTTTGGGATTGTGCGTGAGTTAATAGTGAGTTATAATACAGTATTATGAGTTATATTCTAATCTTTGAACTATTATGTTTAGGTTAACGCAAGGAGTATTTCGATTAGGTTATCGTAGCGGCGAACTAGGTAAGGGTTTCTGTTCTAACCTCAAGTCATCAGTTGTTTTCGAAATTATTCTTTTGTCGCCTATGGCCATTGTTGAATTCGACGTATGCATTGATTTCGATATGTTATTGCTGAATAAACCTAATATTGAACCTGATGCAGTTATTGAACTCCAGTTGGTGCTCATCTTTTATTGCATGATAGGCATCAATCTATGTATTGATTCTGTGATATATATCTTCTGGATACTGACATGGGACTCTGTTCTGTTCTGTGGCGGGCGTTATAAGGCTGGTATGAATCCTGCATAGAATGCAGACTAGTACCTAAATGGACTAATACTCTGGTATATCATGCATGTATACATTTTCTGAGCCTTGTCTGTATGACATCACTACTGCCCATGATCAGTATCTTCTGAATTTATGTGTATGATATCTGAATTGATCACTTCAGGAATGTCTGAAAACAATTATTTAAAACTCCCTAGCTAGTTTGCCTTGTATTGATGTAACTTCTTCCGAGTTTGCTACGAGCGACCTTACTGAGCTCTCAAAAGCTCACCCTTAATTGTTCCATTCTGCAGGTAGTCCATAGCGGTAGCTTGGGTGAGGGAGGTCAGCATCAGGTAAGGCCTTTAAGGCATCTACTCCAGACTATGTAAATAGGACCCCTGCGTGGACCTGTATTGCTAGTGTGCTGGTTAAGAAATTATGTACGAGCTGTAACATCCTAAGTCAGGAAACTTTTGTTATGGAACTTTATGTATCGGAAGAACTTAGCGTGATGTTGTTTAAGAATCTAGAATTATGACAGGTGCTCTGATCTGTGTGATATTATAGGTTAACGCCTCGGGGGTCCCGAACAATGAAGTTCCGGAATTTTCGGGGCGTTACAGTTGGTATCAGAGCTTAAGAATATGATTCTGTGGACTTAGAAGGATGTGAAGGGAATGTCAAATATCGGATTGGATGGTTAAGGAATTTTCTTTGGGATTTGTGGATTGAGCCGATGAACGTATAAGTGATGTCTGTATTTTGTGATTGTAGGGAATGTATTATGCACAATACGATCTAGACCTGGACAATTGGCTTGATGATGGGATGTTCAAGCAGCCTAATTCGGATGGAGATCTAAAAGAGGATCTAGACGAAGATCCAGATGAGGACTCGGATGAGGATCCGGAGGAGGACCCGGATGAGGATCCAGAGGAAGATCCGGAGGAGGATCCGGAGGAGGATCCAGAGATAGAGGAAGGCTGGGAGGAAATTACAATAGAAGATCCCATTGTAGAAGATGAAGATGATGGCGAGGCCAAACAGTACTATGTGGCGGACCTCGAACCACAACAAGAACATATGGTTAGCGTAGCTCAAGTAGAACAGTGGAAACAAAGGTGTCGCCGATTAGCTAAGGCAAAGGGTGATCTGGCAACTCGATTAGCATCTTTAGAAATTAGTACAAGCCAGGCTATAGGAAAGCTGGAAGCGGAATGCGAACGCGAGAGGCAAACAGTGCACCAGGTCAAAAAGCAGACCTAGGAAGCAGGTATGAGAGTAATCCGGACAATTCAGGAAATTGTCCGGGAATGGCCATGTGATAAAGCCATTTCCGAGTATAGGCGACAGTTAATTCTAGACGAGGGGCACTAGAGCTTTGAACTATTTGCGGAGTGCTACGACTGCTCTTAGGCGCAGCCTTTTATGATGTATATATATATATATATATATATATATATATATATATATATATATATATATATCGCGTAGGATAGTAGGGTTCATTTTTTTGTATGATAATTGGGCCCTTCTTTTGTATGTAAAACCGAATGTGGCATGTATATGCATGTAAATAATGATCTGTAGTTATGTTGTTTCCTTTCAGATATGGGTTTATATATATATTGGAAAAGGCTAGCTGTATTACTATGGAGCACATGCACAACACTGATAGCGGAGCTGATCCAGAAGGTCAAGAGGTTCTGGTGGGGGAAACCTCTCCAAGAGAGAAGCAACTGCAGAATGCCGAATCATTGACGGTAGCTCTGCAATCTATGAACCAGTTTATGACTCTGTTGGCAGCAAATATGACCAACCAACAACAAGGAGTGCGGGACCCTGTTCCACCTCAATCCCAATCCCAATCCCAAGAGGAGAGTACCCTATCAGAGTTTAACAAACAGAATGCCACCAATTTTAAGGGGTCATTGGACCCCATGGAAGCGGAGAACTGGGTTAACGAGTTTGAGAAAATATTTCGAGCCATTCACTGTAGCGAAAGGCAAAAGATTGAGTTTGCTATATATAAATTGAGGAGTGAAGCGGATCAATGGTGGAAGATGGTGGAAGGGAGTTATACTCGCCAACAGCCAGACGAGATGACTTGGAAAAAAATTTAAAAGTTATTTTTCAACCGGTACTCCTCGACAAGTTACCGTGAGCAAATGTTAAGGGAATTTGCGAACGTGGTTCAAGCGGATCAGGAGACAGTTGATGAATATGAGATGAGATTTTTGCGCCTCACAAGATTTGCGGAAAAGACGTTGCCAACAGAGGCGGATAGATGCCGAAAGTTTGAGTGGGGACTTAGGTCTGGCCTGAGAGATGGGGTGATCTCCGCTCGGTTAATGAGTTACATGGAGTGTGTCGACGTAGCACGTGCACTAGAGTAGTCTAGGTGCGATCAAAAGAGAAGGTTCGAACAGCGACAGGGTGACAACAAGAGGAATTGACAAGAGACAACCCAGAACAGATTTGCGGAAGCTGACAGGCGCCAGTGGTTTGCCCAGTTATCCAAACAGGGTGCCGAAGGGCATAGAATAGGGCAAAATCTAACATTTAGGCCTGCTTCCACTCAGGGGAATAGATCTTGGCAGAATTTTTGGAGCCGACCGGAACAAAGCACTAGTTTTAGAGGAACGCAGAGTGCAGGCACCCGACCGATTCAGAATACTCGATTTGGACCACCATACAACTTTGGAGCTCGACCCACCCAGGGCGGTAATCAGGGTAGCGGGTTGGCCTCTCTAGCTATTCCGTGTGACGTATATGGAAGAGCTCATAGTGGAGGGCCGTGCTACAGAGCTACTGGCGGATGCTTTCGATGCGACAGTATGGAGCATCGAATTCGGGACTGTCCGGTGGCTAGTGGGAGCCAGACAGCTTTTCGTCCTGCACCAGCAGTAAGTATAGTAGCAAACACTGTCCTTCGACAGGGAAGAAGACAGGGTCAGCAGGGCTCGACTGCACAGTCTCAGTTTCAGCAAGGCCAGAAGCCTAAGACGTCAGCCCGTCTCTATTGTATGTCTGCAAATGATGCTGTGACATCTAACGACGTGGTGTCAGGTACAATTCCGGTAAACTCTTTAGATGCCCATATGTTGTTTGATTCTGGAGCATCGTACTCTTTTGTTTCCCTTGCTTTTACACGACGATTAAGGGTAAAAACCCGTCCTTTGGATACAAACCTTGAGATAGGCACTCCGTTAGGAGAATGTTTGACTGTCACTACAGCCCTTTATGACTGTATGATTCAAGTTAGAGATAGAAATCTTTCTGTGGACCTCATCACATTGGCAATTCGGGATTTTGATGTCATATTAGGTATGGATTGGTTATCCCATTACCATGCATCGGTGGATTGCCATGGGAAATTAGTTCGGTTTAATAGCCCGGGTGAGTCTAAGTTTATTTATCATGGGTCCAAACCGAGTGGGCTGGTTAATATTATCTCAACCATGAAAGCACAACGGTTGTTACGTCGGGGCTGTCGAGGATATATTGCACATGCCGTAGATACATGTCAAGATAGCCCGGAGCTGTCATCCATTCCTGTGGTGGAGCAGTATCTTGATGTGTTCCCTGAGGAGTTACCTGGGGAACCAATTGACCGCGAAATCGAGTTTGCGATTGATCTTATTCCCGGTGCGAAGCCTATTTCTAAAGCCCCGTATCGTATGGCTCCAACAGAGATGCGGGAGCTGAAGGAACAATTACATGAGTTACTTGATCGAGGATTCATACGTCCCAGTGTGTCCCCGTGGGGTGCTCCAGTTCTTTTTGTGAAGAAAAAGGATGGTACTTTGAGGCTCTGCATTAATTATAGAGAGTTGAATAAGCTTACAATCTGTAATAAGTACCCGTTGCCTCGTATTGATGACTTGTTTGATCAACTTCAGGGTGCTTGTTGCTTTTCAAAAATTGATTTGAGGTCTGGGTATCATCAGTTAAAGGTAAGGGAAGAAGATGTTCTGAAGACAGCATTTAGGACGCGCTATGGACATTATGAATTCCTTGTTATGCCGTTTGGGTTAACGAGCGCCCCAATAGTGTTCATGGATTTGATGAATAGGGTATTTAAGGACTATTTGGATCAGTTTGTTATAGTGTTTATTGATGATATCCTAGTCTATTCGAAATCTGAGGCAGAGCATATGAAACAACTGGAGTTGGTGCTGCAACGACTGAGAGATAATAAGTTATATGCAAAATTTTCAAAGTGCGAATTCTGGTTACCGCAAGTCGGGTTCTTAAGACATATTGTGTCTAAGGATGGGATCTCGGTGGACCAAGCAAAAATTAAAGCGATAATGGAATGGCAGACGCCTAGCTCAGTAAAGGAAATACGCAGCTTCCTAGGTCTAGCAGGGTACTATAGACGGTTTGTATAAGGTTTTTCTAAGATTACGGAACCGTTAACTCGACTGACGCGTAAGAATACGCGGTTTGTGTGGACTGAGGAATACGAATCCAGTTTTCAGGAGCTGAAGCGAAGACTAGTGACGGCACCGGTGTTGGCGTTGCCGTCAGGATCAGGGGGGTATGTCATTTATAGCGACGCTTCTAGAAGCGGACTTGGTTGTGTTTTAATGCAGCACGGGAAAGTCATTGCTTACGCGTCGAGGCAGTTGAAGGTTCATGAACGAAATTATCTGACTCATGATTTAGAACTGGCAGCAGTTATCTTTGCGTTAAAGTTGTGGAGGCATTATCTATACGGCGAGACGTGTGAAATCTATACAGACCATAAGAGCCTTAAATATATTTTTACTCAGAAAAAGCTTAATATGAGACAATGTAGGTGGCTGGAACTTCTAAAGGACTATGATTGTTCGATTCATTATCATCCCGGGAAAGCCAATGTGGTGGCTGATGCCCTTAGTAGGAAAAATACAGAAAATCTATCCTCATTCATTACTGGACAGTCTCGATTGCTAGAAGAAATGAGACAATTTAATTTGGAAATTAAATATCCAAGATATAATGCCATGTTCGCTGCTATGCAAGCCCAGCCCACACTGGTTAGTAGGGTAAAGACATCGCAGGGAGATGATCCCGAGGTTGCTAAGATTATCAACGGTATTTAAAAGGTGGAAAACAAAATGAGTTTGTAGTTGATTCCGAAGGGGTGTTGTGATTTAACCGGCGGTTGTATGTCCCTAATGATGAAGAATTAAGACGATTGTTATTATCGGAAGCTCATAGTTCATGTTTTTTAGTACACCCGAGAGCAACTAAGATGTATCATGACCTATGGGAGAAATTTTGGTGGTCAGGAATGAAAAGAGATATAACGGAATTTGTGTCTCGGTGTTTGGTGTGTCAGTAGATAAAAGCTGAGCACCAGAAGCCGGCAGGAGCCATGCAACCGATAAAGATTCCCGAGTGGAAATGGGAACATGTGACTACAGATTTCGTGAGCGGGTTACCCAAGACTGCTCGAGGTTATGATATGATTTGGGTGATAGTGGATCGACTCACCAAATCAGCTCATTTCTTGCCTGTTCGAGGAAGTTTTACTATGCAGCAGTTGGCCCAACAGTACATGGACTCGATTGTGAGACTTCATGGAGTACCTGTATCAGTGATATCTGATAGAGATCCACGTTTCACATCGAGATTCTGGGAAAGTTTCCAGAAAGCTATGGGAACAGAGTTGCGATTTAGTACTGCTTTCCATCCCCAGACGGATGGTCAGTCTGAAAGAACCATTCAGACATTGGAATATATGTTGAGAGCTTGTGTTATGGACTTTCAGGGTAGCTGGGATACCCACTTACCGTTGGTTGAGTTTGCATATAATAATAGTTATCAGGCTAGCATTCAGATGGCGCTTTTCGAGGCTTTATATGGCCAATGATGTAGAACTCCGTTATGTTGGGACAAGGTGGGCGAGCGTCGACTCCTCGGTCCCGAGTTAATTCAAGTAACTTGCGAAAAAGTTGATTTAATTCGGTCGCGTATGAAGATGGCACAAGATAGGCAGCATATGTACGTTGCTAAGCGAACGCGCGATTTGGAGTTTACGGTAGGCGATCGGGTGTTCCTGAAAATATCACCCTGGAAGGGAGTAATGCACTTTGGCAAAAAGGGCAAGCTTAGCCCTAGGTATATCGGTCCTTATGAAATCATTGCAAGAGTTGGACCAGTTACTTATCGTTTAGCTTTACCGCCAGAGTTATCTCACGTTCATAATGTGTTTCATGTGTCAGTTCTGAGGAAATACGTTTATGATCCGACTCATATCTTACAACATCGGCCTGACGAGATTCAGACTGATCTGAGTTACGAAGAGGTTCCGGAACGACATCAAGTTCTGCGGACCAAGGTGATACCGTTAGTCAAGGTGTTCTGGAGGAATCACGTCGTGGAGAAAGCTACTTGGGAACCGGAGGATGCTATGCGGAGTGCTCATCCTCATCTGTTCGATAACCTGGGTATGCTAAATTTTGAGGACGAAATTTTTTAAGGAGGGAAGAATGTAATACCCGCATTTTTTTTTTCCTAGCGCGAATCTTGTAAGCACGTGAAAATAATAATAACAATATACTTTTTAAAAGCGGTAATATATGTTGAGATGCCCGAAAAAAAAAGAGTTTAGGGGGGATTCTTTTGTAATTAGAGAAAGATGGAGGTCTATCATACAATTTTACAAAATATAATCTAGAGGTTTAATTATTAGGTTGACACCTATAAGCTTGTGCTGACTCAGCCGATTAAACAATAAAAATAGAGTAAGATAACTATTCTCGGATGAAAGAAAGGAAAAGCAAGCAAAGAAGAAAAGAGAAGCAGAACAAAGTGGGAAACAGAGAAAGAAAAGGAAAACAGAGGAAGAAGAATAAACTCAGCTATGGAGAAAAATAAATCAGAGAGAAGAACAAGTTTGAACGGGGGTAATGCTCTTAACCTTGTTTTCGCAAGTCAATGTGTGATTCTAGGGCTGAGTGGCGTTACAGTGTGTGTTGTTCTTTCTCTGTGAATACACCATGTGAGTTGGTGACATATATTGTTGCAGCTAAAAACTGGGTCGGGAACCATACCAGAAATCAGGCCTGCAAAAAAGAACACGGAGTGATCGCCGGGTGGGGTTCCGGCGGGGGAACGCTCCGATGCTTAAGTCAGAGATGGCTAACAATGTAGAACTCTGAGAAGCAATAAAGACACAATGTGTATCTGTGTGAGCTTAGGCTTACCTGGGGGGCTTGACCCCCTTATATAGTGGTAACAAGAGGAGTCCAATTAGAACTTGGCTTCGGTCAACTCTAATTAGAATTTCATTAGGATCCTGGAGGATACCATATCAGTCTCTGCTGATAGAGTCAGATCTTCTTTAGGATTCTACCCGGTGACTGGTATGGTAAGTGCTATATTGGCAAGGAACCGAAATAGGTTATGCGCTGTAACCGCCACGTGTCACCTGTAGAATGGAGGGGTATTTTTAGCTATATCATATGCCCCCTGCTTTTACCAGCGTTAATGAAGCGGGTGGAAGCACACTTTTCCCACTGGTGATAGCGAAATATGCCAAAAACAGAATTGAATCTGTTTGTCAACATTTCAAAATTTCAAAGAGTGTTCTGCTCGGGCAGAGTTATGCTCGGACGGGATTCTGCTTGGCCGTGGTCACTCTGCTCGGGCAGAGTGTTCGGACGGGAAACACATCCAATTTTTTACGGACTTTTCTCGCTTTTGTAGGTGCAAATAATATTTTTTTTGAGCGCCTGCTGACCAAGTAGTGCCCACGATCCATAATACCTATTTCTTGTTGCGTAAATATCATTCTGGAATTTTTCTGATATTCTTCCGAATTTTTTGAGACCATAAAAGCTGCAAAAATGATTTTCTACAATTTCTGGGGATTTCTGCTCGGGAAGCGGGCTCGGACTAGGATCTGTTCGGATTTTTTCTGCTCGGACTATGGGCCTGAGCTGAAAAGGCCTCATTTTTTTCTTCTGTTCGGTCAGTGGGCTCGGAGGTGGATCTGTTCGGATTTTTTCTGCTCGGACTATGATTTGCTCGGATCATGGCCGGCCTGCTCGGACCATGTCCTGCTCGGACTATGGCCCGAGCTGAGAAGCCCCAACATTTTTTCCTGCTCGGACGTTGGGCTCGGACCATGATCTGCTCGGACATGCTGTGCGGCCTTGCTGCGCGGATTTGGGCCTGATGGTGGAGAGGCCCAATCTGTAATGAACTCCTTGTTTAAAAAGTAAAGGAATCCTTATTGCTCATGTGTCCGAGCAGATTTGAACCCTTGACCTCGCGCGCGGAAGAGGAACCAAATGCCATTGGGCTGCTCGGCCATGTTTGTCAAATCCGAGCAGAAAATAAACTTGTACTATCACTTGAGAACTTGAAAAGTTCATAACTTTTTGCTCGGATATCCGATTGAGGTAATTTTTTTTTTGATTTTGGATATTTTTCCGAGCTCTATCCATAGAAAACCTCCTTTCCTCCAAAATACTTCAGTTGGAAGCTCTACTTATAAAAAATTCCTTTGACCTCCACTCGAGAACTTTCTTTAGTCAAACTCCGTAGAGTTTTACCCACGGGCTCTTGAGAGCACAAAGGAAATGGAGTTAAGATGTCTGCACGGGCGACGAGTTCGGCGATCATTCTGCTCGGACATGGCTTGTCCGAGCTCAACGGGTTTATTCCCAATCTGTTCGGGCATGATGCTTCGATTCCTTTATGCTTCATCCGAGCACAAAGGGTATGAAGTTGGTTCTCTACTTGGGCGGAGTGCTCGGCCAACATTCTGTTCGGCTAACATTCTGCTCGGACATGGCTTGTCCGAGCTCAACGAGTTTATTCCCAATCTGTTCGGGCATGATGCTTCGGTTCCTTTATGCTTCATCCGAGCACAAAGGGTATGAAGTTGGTTCTCTACTTGGGCGGAGTGCTCGGCCAACATTCTATTCGGCTAACATTCTGTTCGGCCAACATTCTGTTCGGACAGAATGTTGGTCCAAGCTTTGCTCACTCTGCTCGGGCAGAGTGTTCGGCCAACATTCTGCTCGGACAGAATGTTAGTTTCAATTTCCACGTATGAACTCATCCTCCAAAGGACGGTCCTTCAGGCGTTGCCTCCGAGCCTTAGATCTAGTCTTCATCTTGTAGGCTCTTTATTTCTTTTTAGACTTAGTATTTTGATGCCCTTTTAAGGGCATTGTATGTACTCTATCTTTTGTTCTATTGATGGTACTTTGTTCACTATGTGTTTTTTATGGTTTATTCTACCATTCACACAGCGTTATTTGTTTTTACTTTGACTCTAACTCTTTCTTCGTCACTTAAAGAGTTGGCAAAGAAGTCGAGCACCCTCGCTCGGCCTAAATTTCGAAGAAGCAAAAGCTTTTGTGGAGTGACGGTGCCCCCATTAACTTTTGTTTCTTCACAGACTTAGATCTGTAGCTAATCCATTTGGCCTACTCTTGTATTTTTATAAAACCCAAGAGTGTTCGGCCATCACTCTATTTGGACAGAATGTTTTGTATAAGTTGATCACTCTGTTCGGGCAGAGTGTTCGGCCATCACTCTGTTCGGACAGAATGTTTTAGCTACGTTTATCACTCTGTTCGGGCAGAGTGTTCGGCCATCACTCTGTTCGGACAGAATGTTTTGGCTACGTTTATCACTCTGTTCGGGCAGAGTGTTCGGCCATCACTCTGTTCGGACAGAATGTTTTGGCTACGTTGATCACTCTATTCAGGCAGAGTGTTCCGCCGTCACTCTGTTCGGACATAATGTTTTGGCTAAGTTTATCACTCTGTTCGGGCAGAGTGTTCGGCCATCACTCTGTTCGGACAGAATGCTTTGGCTACATTGATCACTCTGTTCGGGTAGAGTGTTCGGCCATCACTCTGTTCGGACAGAATGTTTTGGCTAAGCTTACATTACAACAATACTGAGAAAAATAATTTTATTGCTCCAGCAAAAGATAAAGTTTTCATTGGATTGCTTAACAACCCATTTATTCGAAAAAATCTTCTAAAGACAATTTCTGAGATATTGGGGTTTTGATAAGGTCTGAGCCCCTTATCCCCCAAAAAAAGAAGTGTCTTGCCTCGGGGTTAGATGCTACTGCGTGATCCGTTGTTTTATAACAACGGATCGTTCATGGGCTTGAGTCCGAACCTTTTCTATCAGATCAAGATTTCGTCGGAGTCCAATTTCTTTGTCTTCTTTGGTCGGCACGAAGTGACTTAGCACTGACGAGCTGTAGTCTGGTCTCCTTTCACCTCTTCAATCCCGTGTTCCGTGGGGAACTTCATCTTGAGGTGATAGGTTGACACTACAGCCTGTAGTTGATTGAGTGCTGGTCATCCCAATATGGCGTTGTATGCTGAGGGGACCTTTACCACCACAAAATCAAGCATGAAGTTGGCTTGTGTCGGAGGTGTGCCAATCGCAACTGGGAGTGCGATAATACCTTCAACCTCAACTGGATGATTGGAGAATCCATACAACGGTGTATCCATCTTTCGGAGACGGTCCGTTGGAATGTTCATCTTCTTGAATGCATCGTAAAATAAGACTTCTGCAAAACTTCCGTTATCAATCAGGACACGCTTTATGTCGAAGTTCCTAACCTTAATTGTGATGACTAATGGATCATCATGGGAGTTTTTATATCCTTTGAATATTCGTCGGAAAAGGTGATTGCCGCTACGGGTACTGTCTTCTGTTTCTTATTCGGGGGTTGGCTCGTTATGTACACTTCTCTGGCGTATGCTTTTCGAGCCTGTCCTGAAGAACCTCCTGCGGCCAATCCCCCAGATATAGTGTTGATTGTACCCGCATTCTCTTCTCGGTCTTCTCTCTCTTCCATGTCCGGAGGTGTCTGTTGTCTTCCTTCTCTATGAGCGACAAACTTTCTCAACTGGCCGCGCTTGATAAGGGCCTCAATTGTTCGTTTAAGTGACCCGCAATTGTCAGTTGTGTGACCATGATCGTTGTGAAAGTGACACCATAAATCTTTGTTCCTTTTATTGGGTGGAGATTTCATCTTGTCCGGCCACTGGAGAGCTTTATTATCTTTGATCTCGTGAAGAATCTGTGATGGTTTAGCATTGAGGGGTGTCAGATTTTCAGAAGCAAACGGGTTTTTCGGATGCCTTTCATCATGCTTAGATTATTTTGCTGACTTCCCTCCTTGAGGAGTTATTTCTCGAGATCGTTTCTTTTGTTCTTCTTTGCCTTCTTTGCCTTCTCTGCGTCTTCCTCTGTGGGTCTCCAGGTATTCTTCAGCTTGAATATACTTGTTAGCCTTCTCGAGAAGGGCTTTCATATTACCCGGAGGACTTTTGTTTACAGAGAACGCAAACTTGGATGTCGGACGGAGGCCTCGGAGGAAGGCAGTATACTTCACGGATTCGTCCAAGTTATCGATTTCCAGAGTAGCTGCGTTGAATCGTCCGAGGAAGCACGCCAGGGACTCGTTTTTCTCTTGCACAATGTTTAACAGACTCGCCGAGTTCTTTCTTCGGGAGCGACTGCTTACAAAGTGTTTTTGAAATAGATCCGATAATTGGCTGAAGGAGTAGATGGATCTTGGTTGCAGAGATTTGAACCATGCATGTGCAGCCTTCCTCAAAGTGGTAGGAAAGGCTCTGCACATGACAGCATCTGAAACTTGGAGGAGTAACATGTTTGTTTGAAACGGATAAACATGTTCGCCCGGATCTCCAGTTCCGTCGTAGAGGTCACACTGAGGCATTCGGAAGTTGGGGGGTAACTTTGCTTTTTCAATGGTTTTGGATAACGGATATCCAGATTCTTCCCTTGGGAGAGATCGTTCTGGAGAGTGATATCTAGGCACCATCTTCCAGGAGTCTCGTTCTTGGGAACAAAACTCATGCGTCTTCTTTTTGTGGACAGATCTTTGAGGGGTTTCAGCTCTGGCGACTCGTCTGGGAGAGGAGTTGGTACTGCCTTCGACTGATGGATCCTGTCGATAGCATGATCCACTCCTGGTCATATGATCTCCGCTCTTTTCTCTGGGATCTTAAGTTGGATTGGCCGTTGATCTGTATTTGCGGCCGTAGCTTGATCTGGAGGTGAGACGAAGACGAAGGTCGTTAGGGTCAAGATGAGAATGGTGAGTGGACTGCGGAGCCACTGCCATGTCAAGCTTTCGCTGAAGAGTGTTTACAACATCCTTCAGTTCATGGATTTCCTTGGTAAGGTTGTCATGTGGTGTTTTGAATAGCTGACGGTTCAGGCGATGGCGAAGGTCACCGTTTTTCAGAGTAAACGTTGGAGATTGGTTTCTCCGAGGTCTAGTTTCTGATTCGGGAGTAGTAGATGTTACGTTGACATAATTATCTTCATAAGAACTGGTGCGACGACGGCATAAAGGGGGTCGAGCGTTGGTCATGAGAATGACCTGGTCGACGAGAGCTGCTAGTTCGCGCACGATGGTTCTGAGAATGACTTTGTGAAGAGTCTGAAGAAGAAGAATGATTGGCCATGTTCCCTATAGTGGTCCCACGGATGGCGCCAATCTGTTGCAGCTAAAAACTGGATCGGGAACCATACCAGAAATTAGGCCTGCAAAAGAGAACACGGAGTGACCGCCGGGTGGGGTTTCGGCGGGGGAACGCTCCGATGCTTAAGTCAGAGATGGCTAACAATGTAGAACTCTGAGAAGCAATAAAGACACAATGTGTATCTGTGTGAGCTTAGGCTTACCTGGGGGGCTTGACCCCCTTATATAGTGGTAGCAAGAGGAGTCCAATTAGAACTAGGCTTCGGTCAACTCTAATTAGAATCTCATTAGGATCCTGGAGGATACCATATCAGTCTCTGCTGATAGAGTCAGATCTTCTTTAGGATTCTACCCGGCGACTGGTATGGTAAGTGCTATATCGGCAAGGAACCGGAATAGGTTATGCGCTGTAACCGCCACGTGTCACCTGTAGAATGAAGGGGTATTTTTAGCTATATCATATATATATATGTATAACGTCATACGAGCATGGCAGTGTAAGCTTGTGTGTATATAACGGTATACGTAGCTATAATGATGGCTGGGGAGTGGGATATTAGAGGTTTGTATGAGAGTTAAGGTTAGCGGATGTGAGGAAGTTCGGCAGAGTGTTGGTGTGGGTGTCAACCTCGTGTAACATGATTGTGGGGGATTCGAAGATATGGGTTTTAAGAGTGGAATTATGTACAGGAGGTTAGGGTGTGTTGGTGGATATATGGTGTGCTTGGGGGATGAGTTGTAGCAGCTGCGGCCGTGGGTTAGGGTGTGCCGCGAGCGTGTTCCTGTAGGCGTGTTCTTGGCTGTGGGTGTTCCGGTATGGGGGATTTATGGGTGATTATGTGAAGAGGGGAGGTTAATGGGGGGCCTTGGAACATAAGGGATGTGTATGTAAATTTATGTGTATGACAGAGGGAAAGGTGGAGGTTTTTTTTTAGTAAATGGGTCACGGCTGAAGGTGGGAGATGAAGTGTGTTTGTGTTTAGGTGAAGCAGTGTGTGTGTGAGATGTGAACAGTGTTTGTTTTCGTCACTAAAAGTTAAAAGTAATTAGGCAGTTTTACAATGAATTTTTATAAATACCTAGGGTCAAAATCAGGCAGTAACCCTCATTTATTTTACGAAACGTACACTCTGAAATTTTTCGGGAATCTTCGGTGTTCTCGAAGAGCGTTAAATTAAGGCATCAAGTGACTAAAGTTATCGAATTATTTGGCTTAGGGAATTAATTTATTTTAATCTGTAATTTTTAGGGGAACCTTAATTTATTGATTAGATTCTGTATCTAAAATTTCGTACCATTCTGAGGCCGATTGGTATTTTTAACCGAACCGGCTTTTAAGCGCTCGGTCAAGACATCGGTTCGAGGTATCCGGGTGAAAATTTTTTAAAATACTTTTTAGGTCAGAAATTACTTCAGGATGCTTAAAGTATTAATTTAAGATATTTTCAGGGTTTTTTCGGTACCGAAAACCCCCGGAGGTATTTTGGTAATTTACCACCCTAGAGGGGTATTTTGATAAGTTTACCTATGAAAGGTATTTTTGAATACATTCACATACTATAAGACTATTTTGGCAAATTTAATCATGAAACGTGAGTTAATAGTGAGTTATAATACAGTATTATGAGCTATATTATAATCTTTGAACTATTCCGTTTAGGTTAACGCAAGGAGTATTTCGATTAGGTTATCGTAGCGGCGAACCAAGTAAGGGTTTCTATCCGAACCTCAAGTCATCAGTTGTTTCTAAAATTATTCTTTTGTCGCCTATGGCCATTGTTGAATTCGACGTATGCATTCATTTCGATATGTTATTGCCGAATAAACCTAATATTGAACATGATGCTGTTATTGAACTCCAGTTAGTGCTCATCTTTTATTGGATGATAGGCATCAATCTATGTATTGATTCTGTGATATATATCTTCTGGATACTGACATGAGACTCTGTTCTGTTCTGTGGCAGGCGTTATAATGCTAGTCTAAATCCTGCGTGGAATGCAGGCTAATACCTAAATGGACTAGTACTCTGGTATATCATGCATGTATACACTTTCTGAGCCTTGTCTGTATGACATCGCTACTGCCCATGATCAGTATCTTCTGAATTTATGTGTATGATATCTGAATTGATCACTTCAGGAATGTCCGAAAACAATTATTTGAAACTCCCTAGCTAGTTTGCCTTGTATTGCTATAACTCCTTCCAAGTTTGCTACGAGCGACCTTACTGAGCTCTCAAAAGCTCACCCGTAATTGTTCCGTTCTGCAGGTAGTCCATAGCGGTAGCTTGGGTCAGGGAGGTTAGCATCAGGTAAGGCCTTTAGGGCATCTACTCCAGACTATGTAAATAGGACTCCTGCGTGGGCCTATATAGCTAGTGTGCTGGTTAAGAAATTATGTACGAGCTGTAACATCCTAAGTCAGGAAACTTTTGTTATGGAACTTTATGTATCGGAAGAACTTAGCGTTATGTTGTTTAAGATCTGGAATTATGACAGGTGCTCTGATCTGTGTGATATTATAGGTTAAGGCCTCGGGGGTCCCAAACAATGGAGTTCCGGAATTTTCGGTGCGTTACAAAATATGTTGGTGCAAATGATTAGTGGCTTGTCTTGTTAATGTTCGACAAAAGCAAAAGTAGTAACTAGTGCTATGCTCCAGCGGGTAAAACATTAGAAGTTTTAACTCGGTGTAACAAAAAAGAAAAAGCATGAAGCCTTCAAGTAGTTTTTGCAGTACGTAATTGAAAGAACAATTCACTCATCTTTTCAATAAAATTTGAAATCATATTATAGATATATATGTAGATTCAAAACGTCTCATCAATCCAGTTCTTACAAACAAAATTCTTTGACTTTGCATGAAAAGAGTGCCTAGCAGCATCTATTATTTACGTATATACTTTGCCGTTCAAAAAGAGAAGATATACTTCAAAAGAAAAAAATGAAACAACCTAAACCTTATGTATATTTCGTTCACAAATGGCATTCTTGTTAATAGGTACGTAGTATTAGGGTTAAGAACAAAACGTGCACTACAGAAATTAACTCCAATGTCACTTATTTTTATTCTTGTAATTTTTTATGTAGCGTTAGACTACCACTAATACTGTGACAAATAAACGAATTCGCAAAATTTTGGAACAGTTATCCAATTTGGTAGAAACCTTACGCTTTATCTCGAAAGATAAAAAACAATCCAAGTTATTGTCAATGAGGTATAGAATTTTTTCCACTCCACACCTCACAGCAATCACACCCCTACACAGAGCACGTCATAAGCTACACCCATTTCCCTCCATTCACTCACTCACTAAACTCACACAGACAAGCAGTCATTACACCCACATACACTCAAAACAGCTGTAAAAATACACACACTCATGCACACTATTGCACACCCATACACACCTACTGCAGTCCCTAAGACATACACCTCCGGCCCTTATCGCAGCCTGTAAAACACACATCACAACCCCCCCCCCCCCGCCCCCCCGCGCTGCAGCCCCTAAAGCACATGCCAAAACCACTGCTGCATCACATTACACACCACACACAACACCACTGCTGCTACTGCCACACTCACTTAAACACACACCCTGTACACTCCTAAAACACACACACAAACACTCAATACACACCCCTTTTCCCTCACTATTTCACACCCCTTAAATCTTATGAAAAAATACCTACAAACACCTCAGATCTCGCTGTAACTTTACTACACAACCACACCCTCATAGCCACCACTCTAGCACAAAACCACCATCGATCGTTTCTCCATCACCATACGCGATCCACTAGCGCAGTCGCACCACTACAACACCACCCTCAACGACCAATACATACCACCAAGCGCGTAGATGATTAACCTTCTTTGGCAACGAGTTGAACCATCTCGTTGCCAATGGACTTCGCAAAACAACAACGAATATAAAGAATGCAAGGTTTATAAGAAGTGAGTAATTGAACGCTAATTTGGGCTAATTAGTGTTAATGAGGATTACCTTGGGCTAATTATAGCTAATTAGGGTTGATTAGGAGTAATTAGGATTATTTTGAGCTAATAGCCAGGTTTTATTGTGCGGAGTCGTGTTGATTAGTCCTAATTAGGCTTAATTGGGTTATGTTAGGGCTAATTAGTGTTAATGAGGATTACATTGGACTAATTATAGCTAATTAGGGTTGATTAGGACTAATTAGGGTTATTTTGAGCTAATTAGGGTTTAGTTGTGCGGAGTAGTGTTGATTAGTCCTAATTAGGGCTAATTAGGCTTAATTGGGTTATTAGGCTTAATTACGACTACTTAGACGCGTAATTAGAGTTTAGTTAGGTTTTAGGGTTTAGGGTTTAATTAATCTAATCACGGGTCTACAAGATGCTTTGTAATTATGGCTAATTAAGGTTTAATTTGGACTGATTGGTGTTAATTAGGATCAATTTGGGGTAATTACAGCTAATTTAATTTTCATTGGTTCTTAGGGTTAATTAAAACTAATTAGGCTCGTTAGAGCTAATTAGGGTTAATTGGGTTCATTAGGGTTAATCGGGACTAATTAGGGCTAATTATAGCCAGTGCTGGAGCCACGATGAGATTCTAAGGGGTGCGAAAGATGTCGCGTTAACCTAATTAACCTAAATTCAACAACCAACCATTCAACTAATTCATATATATCTCAATCCAATTGGGTCCCATCCTCCGTCAACAATCTCAATTCTCAAATTCTCAATGCACAGTCAACAATCTCAATTCCCAATACCTCATAAAGGCTGTCGGTATGGTGTCCGACACCTCCGGAACTGTCCGAAGACATTGATTTATTTTTTAAATGCCGAATGCCGTGTCTTTCATCCCTTAAAGAGGTGCGGGACATCTCTTGAAGAGCTGTCCACAAGTATAAAGCCAAAATGTGACATTTCGGTGTCGGTGTCGATCGGACGCGGTGTCCGTGACCTACCGACACCTCGACACCTCATCGACACATCCAGAAACGTGTCTGACACCTACCCACACGTGTCGACACCTCCGGACACATCCGAAGTCATTGATTTATTTTTTAAATGCCAGACACCGTGTCCGTCACCCATTGAAGAGGTGCCCGTCACCCCTTGAAGAGGTGTCCACAAGTACAAAGCTAAAATGTGAAATTTTTCGGTGTCGGTTTTGATCGGATGAGGTGTCCGTGACCTACTGACACCTCAACACCTCATCGACACATCCGGACACGTGTGCGACACCTCTCAGCGGTGTTCAAAGACATTGATTTATTTTTTAATTGCCGGACACCGTGTCGAACACCCATTGAAGAGGTGCCGTACACCCATTGGGACATTCAATTTAGGGTTCAATTAGGGAGTTCAATAAGTTCAATTTAGGGTTCGGTTGGATTAGGACATTCAATTTAGGGTTCAAATAGGGGTTCAATTTAGGGTTCGATTAGATTAGGGCATTCAATTTAGGGTTCAATTAGGGGTTCAATTAGTTAAATTTAGGGTTCAATTCGATTAAGGCATTCAATTTAGGATTTAATTAGGGTTCAATTACTTCAATTTAGGGTTCAATTAGGGGGTTCTATTAGTTTAATTTAGGTTCAGTTGAATTTGGGCATTCAATTTAGGGTTCAATTATAGACACATAAGCAACCACATTCAATCCCACTTACACACTCAATACAATACAAACACCTCACACTAATGTACCATTCATTATACACACACTACCGAATACATAATTCACACACACATAGCTGCCTCGACAGCTCCTTACACTCACACAAATACACTCGACGCACATACACTGCATACACTCACGCACGCACACAACACAACACTCATGCACTCACGTAGCGCACACAATAACTGGCACACACAGCTCACTCTAACACTCTAATGCACCCACACAAAGTGCACACTAAAGCACACACCTACGTTTTCTCTCAGCAGATTGCCTTTCAAACACACTGTCTCACGACGGTGGGGGTTTTAAATGAGATGTTTCAACTAAATTATTATCGCGTTAACCTAATTACATTAGCCTAATTTCAACCCACCATTTAACTAAATCACATATCCAATATCGGAATTCAATTGTGTCCCATCCTCCGTCAACAATCTCAATTCTCCATACTTTCTAGTAATATACAAATATGGGCATCAATTCCATCAACAATTAAAAATAATTGAAATTATAAGAAACATATCAAAATTCCAGAAACAATTTAGGGCAAGTTCCAATCAGGGCAAATTGACATAAATCAGAACTGAAGAAAATTAGGGCAAATGGCGCTTAAACATGCATTAAAGCAAATTAGGGCAAATTGACATACAGAGAGGTGGTGCAGCGACGGCAGTGTTGGGGGCGCGGCGGCAATGGAAGGCCTTCGTGGCGCGGCAGTGGAAGGAATTGGTGGCGCAGTGTTGGTGGCACGCGGATATGGAGGGGCACGACGACGGGGGAGGGGGGGCGGTGATGTCGCCGGAGGTGGGTCATCAGAGAAGGAGAATGCCAATATCGCCGGTGAGTGGGTGAGAGTGAGAGACAGAGAGAAACAGGGAAAGTGAAAAAAGACGAAGCTGTTTTATATGGACTTTTAGGGACGGAATGACACCATCGCTAAAAGCCCATCGAAAAAAGTATCTTTAACGACAGAATTTTTAGCGACGGTAACTTTCCGTCGCTTATAATTTTTTAACGACAGACATTTTACCAACGGGTTTATCCGTCGCTGAAATACGTTTTGGTGATGGAATATCTTCCGTCGCTAAAAGTCCGTCGCAAAATCCTAATTTTCTTGTAGTGACTTTGGTTTGACATTATTTAGATTTGAATGTTGCATGTTTGTAGTCAATTAATGGCTAATTTGTTTTTTCTACAATGACATAAGGCTTATTACATACGTATGGTATGAACTTTATATTATGGCATTGTTGACTAATTTGTTTTCCTGTCAAAATTATGTTCTCTTTTAGGATCATATATCGGTCTTTGTTAGAATTATTACAGTATGATACATCGGTATATACGTAATCGAGTATATTTTCTTTTCTTTTCTGCTGAAGTCACAAACAAGGGAAGTGAATGATACTTTCTTTTCTCTCTTAACTTACAAACAAGACAAATGAAAATTGTCTTCACTTTTCTTACTTTCTCTTCCCTTCTCTTCGTTTCTTTTCTTTTCTCTCGTCTCAAAACTCACAAACAAGCTACATAGGTTCCTGTCAATTGCATATGAGTCGATTTGGAAGCTAAGTTACCGCCTCTAAAACTCCTGTGTCGACATCTCCAACGCCGCCGATGTCTACTCCTCCTATGGCAGAAGCCACCACACCATCAACAACGAACAACACGCCTTCATTCGCCACATTACCGCCGATCTCCTCCTCGTCGCTGCCGCCGCCAACAAAAACCCATCACCATCTGTGATGCCAAGGAAAGTGGGTTCATACTTACGTGGAGGTGCCACAAAGACTGCAGTCTGAGTCAGATGCCAAGTATGTTGATGTAGGACACAACAAGGGTGGAACAAGGGCAGAGACCAAGGGCTTCCCAAGCAGAGCTTGTGGGTGGCAGTGTTGCGAGGGGCGATGGCGTGAGGATGAATACACGATGACAGTCACAGTCCGATGTTAGGTCCAGAGTCAGGGTACTGTATGTTTCTCTCTCTAGAACTCTAGAGTGAGAAAGTGAAAATATGAGAGAGTGAAGAAGAAGTCCTCCAAATGAATTCTCAAGACCTCTATTTATAGAGATTGAGATAATGATGTCATAAACCGACACGTGGCGCTCCCTGGGAGTGACACGTCACTGGGGGGTCCACGGATGCCGGTGCTCCATGGACTGTCAGATCGCATATTCACCCGGCCTGCCCCGCACAGCGTCGCTCCGTCTGTCAGGAAAGACTGGCTCCCACAGCATCGGTGTGACCAGAGAACCCCCTTGATCTAGCCTCAAATCCAAGCCCTTAAGGAATCCCACAGGCCTAGCAGCGGTGGGGAAGACCCGACGCCCAACTGCCAGGTGAACTAGGCGCGATGCCTTCCGAAGACCTGCTCCCGTCTTGGAGTGACCCGGGGGTCATAGTCCCTAGGGGTGCCGACGCAAGCCCCCAGTGCCGGAGCACGTAGGCCAGTCACGCAGGCACCCTGGCGGAGATAGTGTCCCGGAGGAGTCGCCTATTCCGCAGGCCGAGGTAGCATCCCGGAGGAGCCGTCTACCTGGCCGGCCAAGGTAGCATCCCGGAGGAGCCGTCTACCTGGCAGAAGGGGAGTTTTCGTGCCGGAGCACTTAGAGCTCCCTGGCAAAGATAGTGTCCCGGAGGAGTCGCCTATCCCCGCGGGTGAGTCCTTGTGCCGGAGCACTTGGAGCGAGTCAAGGTAGCATCCCGGAGGAGCCGTCTACCTGACTGGCCGAGGTAGCATCCCGGAGGAGCCGTCTACCTGGCGGAAGGGGAGTTGAAGAGCTCCCTGGCAGAGATAGTGTCCCGGAGGAGTCGCCTATCCCCGCGGGTGAGTCCTTGTGCCGGAGCACTCGGAGCGAGTCAAGGTAGCATCCCGGAGGAGCCGTCTACCCGACTGGCCGAGGTAGCATCCCGGAGGAGCCGTCTACCTGGCGGAAGGGGAGTTGAAGAGCTCCCTGGCAGAGATAGTGTCCCGGAGGAGTCGCCTATCCCCGCGGGTGAGTCCTTGTGCCGGAGCACTCGGAGCATGTCAAGGTAGCATCCCGGAGGAGCCGTCTACCTGACTGGCCGAGGTAGCATCCCGGAGGAGCCGTCTACCTGGCAGAAGGGGAGTTGAAGAGCTCCCTGGCGGAGATAGTGTCCCGGAGGAGTCGCCTATCCCCGCAGGATGATGTACACTCTGGAGAGTGGGTTGAAGCATGTTCCATGACCAAGGCAAGGTGCGCATGGTGTGATGAATGAGTGTGGTGCCCGGGGGCATGATGACATGATTGTGGCACATGGGCGCGATGAAGTGAGTAAGGTGTCGGGGGCACGTCTGTGTTAGTGGCGCGACGCATGGGCGCTACGAAGTGCGTAAGGTGCCGGGGGGCATGTTTGTGTCAATGGTGGCGTATGGGCACGACAGAGTGCGTATGGTGCCGGGCGCACGGTAGTGTGACAGAGAGCCTGGGGCACGGCTGTATCAGCAGCGCGGCGCACGGGCACGACAAAGTGTTGAAGTGCGACGCCCGGACGCCAACGACGGGGTCGTGGAGTTGTGTCCGGGCGACGGGGGTCACGGAGTTGTGTCCGGGCGACGGGGGTCGCGGAGTTGTGTCCCGGCGACGGGGGTCGCGAAGTTATGTATGGTCCCTTGAAGAGAAGTGAATGTGCTAAGGATGGAGGCTGGCCCTTCGGGGAAGGCCAAGGCCAACCTCAAGGGGAGGCCGAGGCCGACCCCAATGGGGAGGCCGAGGCCGACCCCAATGGGAAGGCCAAGGCCGAGGCCGACCCCAAGGGGGAGGCCAAGGCCAACCTCCTTGGGCAAGTGCCATGGCGCATCGACGGGCGACAGGCGACAGGCGAAGTGCGACGGTCGAAGCGTGATAAGGCTTCGTGCGAAAATGAGCTTCTTAGTGACGAAGTAACGTGACGAAAGTGAGAAGTGCACGTGACTTGAGCGTGCATGCTTTGACCGGTTGTGAGCGTTGAAAATGACTGTTGCTTGTGCGGACGTGTCATGCAAAATGGGACCACAGTGGGCCTTTGGGTACGACCAGAATAGGTTGGGAACAACCTGCTATTCAAGCACCACCATTGGTCTCTTCTTCCATTCTTCAATATGGTCGCAGATTTGTGTGTGAGAGAGACAGAAAGGAGGAGAGATATATGGAATGAAAAGAGAGGAAGAGAAGCAGATCTTTTGAAACTAAAAAAGATGGAAAGGAAATAAAGGAAAAAATAGAGATTGAGTGGTGAGAGACTATTTTACCCCCGCTTTTACGTCCCATGCGCGCATCACGTGACTATTTAACGGAGAGATTTAACTCCCGACTAACAGAAAGACTTGATTGGAACAATATTGTAAGTCCAGTGACCACAATGGCACAAATTGAAATTCAGTGACAATAAAAAAAATTGGTTATAGTTCAGTAACCATTGGTGCATTTTGCTCTACCTACTTTGTCTAGCCATTTGAAGGAGGGATTGCCCTACGCGAAGGGCCGTTGACCTTGTCGTACCAAATGGTATAAGAGCCACCTCTCAAAATTAGAAGTTGGGCTGGATCGTAAAGTCATGTTGCTGGTGTGGGTGCGATCCACATTGCTGAGCTATATATGTTTGACTGATGTCTTAACTAGGACGCTAAAACATAAGAAGGAAACATTTTATTATTCCTCGTCGGTACGGTATAGTTTGTGATTAACTGTATTAGACTTTATCTATGAAATCATGTGTACAACTCTAGCTAGCCTTTTTAGAAGAGACGTTATGTGGTGATTAATGATCGGATCATTACAGGCTGAGCCTTACAATGACGGTACATGGACAAGGGACATTCACAAGGGATTAAGTGCACTGACGTAAGATAGTTGACTATCTGTAAATATATACTCTGATTGTTATACGTGAATGGTTATGAGGTATCAATGTCGTCAGTTGACTCTTCATGTGCTTACTCAATAGATAACATGATGCATCTTGTCAGTTACATGCTCATGATAGTACTGATTTCTTCAGTGCGCATAATGCATGGGTTATTGAAAAGTCATGATTTACACGGAAGTATCGGTTGAGGAAGTGCTTGAAGGTTTTCTTACGATTCCATTGCCTTGAAATTGAAATGGTAAACTGTTACAACTGAATGTTTGAGATCTCTGTTAATTATTCAATATATTTTTGAAGCTTTATGCTGAAAGTTGTAGCGGCAGTTAGGTGTATACTAAACATGTGTACACTACATTAGTTTAGTTATGATTTTGTTAGTAAAGAAAGGGTTTAATTACACTCTGCCCAACTATTAAAATCATAGTCCGAACCCTGTGATCTGTAGAACGTGTAGGCACCGCCTCCCCCCCACCCCCGGTTAAGGATCCGTGAACAGAAGTTAGGGCACCACATAATTTTTAGTGACTACCAAAATTGCCCTTAAGAAGTCTTCCCGTCTTCACCCATCGGCGCCGATGCTAACACACACTGGGGACCACTCTTATCCCTCTCTGTTTATCCAAATACCATCCTACAACCAAACTTCACTTCAAATACGACTGCTCACTACCCGTCACACGTGCGCGCCAGCGTGCACACATACACTCACAGACTATTGAACACCATCGGCGCACCCTTATCCCTCTTCGCCTACCCAAACACCATCCAAGCATCAAACTCCACCCATTGCCGCTGCCCATGACACACACCAACACATGCCCATATGCTCACATACATACCGGTGACCACCTGTACATCATAAAAACACCCCCACCCACCCATCCCACGCAAACACATACACACACATGGGCGACCACATTTTGCCCATCCCGCACATCGGTATCACCGCCGCAGTATGCCCCTTACCACCACCCTCTCACCCACCCACCCACACAGCCGCCAACGTAAAACCCACTTTCCTATGTCCCTTCCTTTGAATTTTAAAGGGCAAAAGTGGTGGTTGGTTTCCATGATGATGGGGTCTATCACTATAAGAAAAAGGACTTTTAGCGATGGATATTTTCTGTCGCTAAAAGTTTCACATCCGTCGACAAAGACTTTTAGCGACGGGCGCCCTGTCACTAAAAGTCGGTTGCCTATAACCCCGTTGCAAAATGTTTTGTGACGAAATTTTTAAATCCATCGCCTAAAAGTAAACTTTCAGGGACGGGCATATTCAATATATTTTTCGTATTTTAATTAATTTATTTTTTTAAATTAATTTATTACTCAAAATATTTAGGGACGAAACATTTTGTCGCCAAAAATTGTTGAGTTTTAGCAACGAAAGTCCCGTCGCTAAAAGTTTGTCCTTTAAAACTTTAGCGTTGGAAATTTTGTCGCTAAAAGTCATTTATTAATAGTAGTTAGACTTTTAGCGACGGAATAAAAAGTCAAACTAATTTAAAAATTAATACCCAAACCAGTAATTACAAATTCTCAACATTCACAATCAAAAAGAAAATGTATACAAAATTTAGGAGGGCACGGGATCGGGGTACAATAGGGTAGGGGAGTACAAGTCATGGAGGGAGGGGTGGGGACGGGGTGGGGGGGGGAGCGGGATACAAAAAGCTAGGAGGGGAAGGGCTGATCAGGGTTCGGCGAGTCCCGAATCTGATGGATCCTGCTGATCGTCCTCGTCCACGGGGGCACTGTGATCCGGATTCGGCACGGCATGTCCAGCAGCAGTGCCCTGCATGTAAAGGCACGGATAAATTAATCTCGATAGCAATCGTATGTAGTGTTCACTAAACGTATATAGTGGTTGTACCTTATTATGCGTCATGATCATCCTATAAACCTCTGCAGCAATGTGACAGACCTCGTCCTCATGTAAAGATGAGCGTTCCACGATCAGTGTCTGTGGAGATGCAGCAGGGGGTGGGGACACTCCTATCACGGCACATGCAGTCATACCGGGGAGGCCGCGTACGCAGCCTAATTAAAATTGATTAACCCTAATTAATTCTTAATTAAACCCTAGTTTACAGTAATTAATCCTAATTAAATGCAACTACTTCCAATTAGCCTTAATTAAAACTGATTAACGTTAATTAATACTAATTAACCCTAATTTACTGTTAATTTAATCTCTAATTAGTCCTAATCACCGTTGATTAACCTAATTAAATCCTGATTATCCTGATAAATCATAGACAAATCCTAATTAAACTCGATTAGGGTAATGAACTGTAATATGCTCTAATTAGGTTCAATTAGCCCTAAGTAGCCCGAATCAAACCCTGAATAACACTAATTGAATCTAATTAAACACAATTAACTGTAATCAACCCTAAATAGCTCGAATTACCCTAATTGCCCATAATTAACACATTAACTCGGCATGTTCACCTTAATTAGCTTTTATCTATTTAGGTTCGGTACAAAATCATTTATTGGTTATAGTGAACTTGAGCTGCTCCTATCCTCATTCCTAAATCCTTTAATATGTAACAATCCACCAAATCAGAATTCTCAAGTAAACTCGGTGCTTTTGGTTGGTAAGTAATGGACTCAATAATTTTCCTTAACTCGTTATGTTGAACCATCTCGTCTAAGATCTTATCTTCCAGGACTTCAAATAACACTTTTGGATCGCAACACTCCATGTCTGCAGAAGAGAAAACTTTCTGAAACAAGAGATCTTTCTTAGCCTGTCGCACGCATTTTCTGCTCTCCATTGTTCCTGAGGTAATTAGATGGTAAATATACAGTTTTCTTCAGCCTGATCCTATATGCCCAACATATGGCTTGCCTTTTAACTGGTCAATTTCAAACAATATCATGTAACACAAATCTCGACGCCCCAACCAAATTTATGCCCGAGATATGGCTTGTCTTTTAAACCCCATTTAGCTCGAATTAGCCCTCATTAGCATTAACCCTATTTAGCTCGAATTAGCCCTTATTAGCTCTAATCTGCCCTGGTTGGGGTGTCGAGAGTTGTTTTGCTTGATATTGGTTAGAACCCATCAGTTGAAAGGCAAGTGATATGTCAGGCATACAGGATTGGTCAGAAGAAAACAATGTATATTTACCATCTAATTACCTTAGAAATAATGGAGGGCATGAAATGTCTACGACAAAGACCTTTTGTCCCAGAAAGTCTTCTGTTCTGCAGACATGGAGAGTTGCGACCCAAAAGTATTATCTGAAGTCTCTGAAGATAAGATCTTAGATGAGATGGTTCAACATGACGAGCTAAGAAAAATGTTTTAGTCCATAACTTACCAAACAAAAGCACCGGATTTACTTGAGAATCCTGATTTGGTTGATCGTTGTATATTAAAGGATTTAGGAATGATGTTAGGAGCAGCTCATGTTCACTATAACCAAATGATTTTGTACCGAACCTAAATAGGTAAGAGCTAATTAAGGTGAACATGCTGAGTTAATGTGTTAATTAGGGGCAATTAGGGTAATTTAAGCTATTTAGGGTTGATTACAGTTAATTGCGTTTAATTAGACTCAATTAGTGTTATTCAGGGTTTAGTTCTGGCAAATTCGGGCTATTTAGGGCCAATTGAGCCTAATTAGAGCATATAAGTGCCCAATGACAGCTGAACCCCACGAATATGAGTATACCTCCTCAAGATCCTCCAAGAACACCATATACTTCGGATGCACCGTGTTTTTCGACCGCGTCGGAAGTAATATAGCTCAAATAATATACAGAAGGAATGCCTTCGTATACGTCACCAAACCGTGAGGAGTGTATTCATCCGGTAGCACGCCGTACTGCTCTCTCAGCTATTTAAATTTGATGTCGTTTGTTCTAAGAGCTTCCCTCGGAATTCCCGAAAAATACTGCGTAGCCATCTTCGCTATGGATGCAAACGTTTTGCTCAAAGTAATGGGTCTGCCATGACATGGGATTCCAAGTATAAATCCGACGTCCTCTAATGTAATAGTCATTTCACCAAATCGGAAGTGAAATGAGTTCGTCTCGCTCCTCCGTCGTTCAACTAGAGCGGATATAAGGCAATCGTAGTGCTGAGACCAATGATGAAGATCGGTGAACATAGATAAATTTTGACGGTGTAATATTTGTATGTGTTCCTCGTTTAGTACCCACTCTTCGAAGTGACTTGTGCTTTGAATTGTCTCCAAAACACCCCTATCGACACCGTCAAATACATGCCTCGCGACGTGGTCATCATCATCGCATAGGATTGATGGATCATGAGGTCCGGGGTTGAAAGTCATATCTCTAAGAAGAAAATATAATCGTAAACCAAATTAGCGTCCATAATATTTACATTCCAAAACTAAATGAGAACGCGTAATCCTAAAATCCTAATTTCGAAGCCCAAATAAACCGCCAATTTCGAAGCCATAATAAAATCTAATTTTGAAAATCATAAAAAATCCTAATTTTGACGCCCTAAAAAACGGCTATTTTGGAATCCATAAATGTAATACCCCGGGTTTTTAGGTACTTGTGTAAAGAACAATTAAAAATTATTATATATTTTTGAGATTTTGACATGATGTTCGTTACTTTGAAGTAACGATCTAAGATAAACAGGAGATTTAGGACATGAATTTCGTTTTATCGAAATAAGGGATTTTTACGCCATCTTTTCATTTCATACACGAGAATCTTTGCATCTTCGTTTTATTTCAAAATTGTGATTTGCTTCTGAGCCTATTGTTGATCATCACGCTTTTTGTAACGTTATCAATGATCTTGTTTTACTGTCTTGTAAGTTGCGTTAAAGACAGTTCTCATGTGATTTATAAAATTATGTGTTCGTTTTATCGTAAAAAGTTGTTCGCCATAACTTTGTGCCTTTCCGTTATTTGTTCGGGGTCAGAAAGTTACTTTCAAAAATTTTAGTCCCACGTCTCTCTTCAATTGGTATTTGACTTTTTAAAAAAAATATATGAAAACCTTACGAACAGTCCAGTCGAGCTGTCGATTTTTTTTTTTAAGAACAGTGGCCCGTATTTTCTCTAAAGAAAAGGACAGTTGTCCTTTGTCCTTTTTTATCTTAAATTTATAAGTTGTCCTTCGTGAGGGATTGAATTCAGAATTTATAAAGAAACGACATTCAAGAGTCACTTTCGGGTGACTATTTCTTTTAAAAAGTTTTATCGATCTTCGTGCTACTAAGTTTTTATCTAAAAATTTTGCCCAATTCATATCTCACTCATCCGAACTTCGATTTATCTGATTTTTGTTTCATTCAATTTGTATTTTTGTTCTCTTCGATTTGAGTCTATAATGACTATTTTTGGACTTCGAATGAATATTCGCTATATTTATCAAACTATTCTGTGGGTGATATTTGTGTTTGAAAGTCACTTTTAATTATTATTCTTTGACGCCTTAAAAAACCTCCAATTTTGAAGTCCTAATAAACTTTAATTTCAAGAACCATAAAAAAATCTAATTTTGACGCCCTAAAAAACCGCCCATTTTGAATTCATAAAAAACTCCCAATTTTGAAGCCCTAAAAACCCTAATTTTGAAGTCTTAAAAAACCGCCAATTTTGAATCCATCAAAAACCCATAATTTTGGAGCCCTAAAAAAACCCCAATCTTGAAAAAATAAAAAAAAAATCCTAATTTCTAATATCAAGCAAACCTCTAATTTTATAACCTAAACGCTAGTTCAATCCCTAATTCCAAACTCTAAAAATACGAATTTAAGACTATGGTAAGAACAATTTAAGCATAACACAATTTAAACAATCCACTGGTAAGAACAATTTGAAATTAACATTGAATTATAAGAAAATTCAAAATACTTACTTGTTTTAACTTGATATATTTAAAGAAAAATTCAGTAATCTTCTAGCGGTTATCAACCGATCTTCTAGCGTAGAATTTTTTTTGTTTGTGTTATCGTGGAGATTATGTTGGTAAGATTTGGAGTATGAAGAAAGTTGGTAAAGATGATGGAGAGTGGAAGAAAGGGCTCTGTCGAGAAAGAGTTTGGAAGAACGGATTATAAAGAGAGAAAACTGAGGGAGAGAGAAGAAAGAAGACCCGTGAGAGAGAGAAAAATAAGACTCGTGAGTGAGCAGTGAGATGAATGTAGTCAAAGGCAGTAAAAGAAAAAATTGTTAGAGGCCACTGTCCTCTTGGCCGAGCTATGGGGCATTGGAAAAGAACGAGTTATGAGCTGGGGCATTGGAAATGAACGAGTTATGAGCTGAAAATGAAAAAGGACAAAAGAAAAGGGACAATGGAAGGACAATGGTGGGACAAGGCATTAGATGCCAAGCGCCACTAAGTGTGGCTGTTGGAAGGGGTTTTTTGCATGATGCCAAGCGCCACTAAGTGTGGCTGTTGGGAGTGCTTGATTACCAAAAGCTCCAAAAATGCCAGTTTCAAAGTTGAAAAAAAAAATGGGGCCATCATGCCAACCGCCACACTTAGTGGCGGTTGGGGAGTGCTTGATAACAAATAGCCACAAACTGTAGCAATTGGCAATGATTACCAATAGCCATAAAGTGTAGCAATTGGGTGTGCTCCCAATCGCTACACTTTGTAGCGGTTGGGAGGAAATTCGTGGGCCCCCAACAGCTACTCTTTCTTGCGGTTGGGGTTTTTTTGGCTTTCCGGGGCATTTTTGTCAAATTTTGCAACCGCCACTCTTTCAGGCGGTTGCAACTTAAAAAAAAAAAACACATATGGGCCGTCCACGAGTACACGTGGACGGCTAGATTTATGGTGGAGAAATTGTTATTTCTTCACCGGTGGGTGTAGATCGGCTCCCTATATATATATATATATATATATATATCAACCCACATCCCAAACTTGGTACATCGCCTTGCGGCATTACCATCACTTTCACGGCCATAATCCCTTTAAAAACCATTACATAACATAAAAGAAAATTTTAGAAACTCACCGAAAAAGCCAACTCCTTTGGCGGTAACTCAATCTCACGGCTACAACACTACCGAAACCCACAACAGCCCCCAATTTCACAACTTAGTTGCACCCTCACGGCATACTGAGTACACACATCTGCACGCTTACTCAACCGTTCATCAACCCTCCATTTTGCACCCTTACACCCACTAATGTCACCCACAAACCCGTACACATACAATCCCTGAACCCATTATACACACACACACACACACACACTGAAAAAGAAACGTAAGTTAACGATGTCTTACCGGAAAGCTTTGCCGAAAAGAGTCCCTCGATCCCTCTCTCTCTCTCTCTCTCTCTCTCTCTCTCTCTCTCTCTAGGTGAGTCTGACGAGTTGAAAAGAGCCCTTGACGGCTGCCCAAAGGGGTTTGTAGATTATAAAAAAAAAAAACCCTAGTTTGGTATATAACCAAAAGTCCCCATAACTATCATCAGTTGCACAAATTTTAACTCGAAGCATTTATTACTGCGAAACAGTCCAAAAAATAAATATTTACAATTTTTTATGCGCTAGGAAAATTATTTACGATTGTTACGCTATCCCGTGTCACAAATCGTCTCTAATAAGCACGCGGATACTAAAAGAGGTTTAATCGTCGCTAAAAAGTATGTCAATGCTAAAAATTAATTCATCGTTAAAATACACATCAACGTTAAATAATAAAATATATCGTCGCTAAAGATTTCAAAAGTATATTGTTTACGCTGATCGTCACTAAAAGCCTCAATCAATATCACCTATAATTGCTATTATTAAGTTATAACTTATGGTTCCTGAAATTATCGCTAAAGGCTGCCGATAAAAATATCATTTATGTAAATCGACGTTACAAATTGTATATACAAATTGTCGCTAAAGGTTACCCATTATTTCGTTCGTGTAATCAATGTTAAATGTTGCTTATAAAAACTGTCTCTAAAGGAATAAAATGATGCGCTATAAATTTTCAAGATTCGGAGTGTTACACAGGATAAAGCCTTCAGATACCTGGATCAGTCCCCAGCCCGAAATATAAAGTCTATAAGACAGGATGCCGAAGGAATAGGACATTTGCATCTGTAACTGAATTCATTTTACTTCCTATGCACCCAAAAAATGTACTCTTTTGGCAATTTTTTTGTTTACTTAGCACTAAATGTACTTTTCTTGACAAAAGATCAAGGGCCCAAAGATGAATGTAAAATTGGAAGATGCTCCTACAAACATTAGGAAAAAATTGTAAGAATGCACTTTCTCCATCGCAATTTACTAGATACAATCATGCGTTGATACCTTAGTACTTTGAGTATCGTAAAGGGATTAATTTTACCCACCACCTCATACTTAGGGGCCAATTGCACCCAGCACCCTATGGTTCTAATTTTGGCATCTAGCACCAAAAATTCACAAATCTAGGTATCAAGCACAAATTAACGGTCAAAATGGCCTTTGACCAGACGTCTGTTAATTTTCTGAGGGCAAATTAGTCTCTTCGCCTAAAATCCTAATTTCACTTCCTTAATTTCAACGACAACCCTTTCTAAACCCTTCTTACTTACACTTTCTTGAATCCATCATCTCCACCCCGAACGCTTATACTCCAAAGTCTTTGACTACTTTTTACAACCCGTTTTCCTTAAGTCCTTGGTTGAGGCTGTCATGGGTAATTCATTCATTCATAATTTCTAGTTAAGTCATCGGTAGAAATCTAGGTTTCAAAATGGGGTCTTTGGTAGCTCAGTTTCTCCTCCAAGAGTTCACTTAAGTGGGAGGAAGAAATTGAAACTGGAGGTCAATATTTGTGTACAAGCAGTGATGCAAGTGGGTTTTAAAGAATCAAAGGGTTTGGAGGGGTCATTAGGATTTGATGTAGTTTTTTAGAGGGAATTGAGGGAAATGGGTTTCTGGGGATGAGGATGACCAAGCTTGTTTGCACGATTGGGCCGGCGTGCGGCTCGTTAGAGGCTTTGGACGAGTTAGCATTGGGAGGGATGAACATGGCACGGCTTAACATGTGCCATAATTCTAGGGAATGACATTGCATGTCATTAGGAGGATCAAGAAATTGAATGACCACAAAGGGGTTTTGTGTATCTGTGATGATTGATGCAAAAGGTTGTCAGCATGTGGTTGTGTTGGGGTTTTAAACTCACTTTGAGGAGTCCACTTTAACTTAATTTTTAAATGGGTTACACACCATAATTTGGTTAGTAACAAATTGATTTATGTTTATCTATTAGAGTAGATGATCATAATATATTAACAAGTTTAAAACAAATGAGTAGTGAATGAGAAAATTGAAGTTGAAGTTGGTGGTTCAACTCGAAAGGAAAAGAGAATCCCACATTGAAGAGATAAAGCTAATGTTGCCTCCTTATAAGTTTTGGTCTTGAGCTAAGCGTTGGGCCATTTGGGGGTACTCAAGTTTCGTAAGGAGAGAGAACCTAAGTTGTCCCAAGGTTCATTACACGCGTACGCCGCTCGTCAGTCCTGTCCCAGTCTGTGGCTTGCTCTTGGGCCCATCAGGCTTTATTCTTTTTGGGACAAAAATATTTTAAATAATAAAAATATTTTTATTTATTTAAATTCTTTTCCCGAAAGTTGTAACCTTGCTAACTACTGCACTCTTCATGAAGAGTTGCACGCTCCATTAAATTTTTTTACTGTATAAAACCCTGTCCAGAGTCTGAAAAACATAACAGGAAAAAAACAATTCCTATCCCAAAATTTTGTCATTTCCCGTGTCTCTAACAGAAAGAGTTCTGCATTATTTTAGTTCGTTGGGTTGGCAAATTTGGAGTACTCTTATGCAGACATCATTGTATCCTGAGAGACTTTCATCAAGAGACCATTAGCACTATTGCGGGACGAATAAAGTCTTAAGTATAGTGAATCAAATTCATGGCTCGATTCTCCATTTATTGTTCCGCATTTCTGTTATGAGTTACATATAGTCCAGTTTCTAATTCTATTGGTTCTTAGTTTTAGAAACATTATAATTCTGTTTGCTCGGCATGGTATACTACATTTTAGTATTTTTCGTATTTGTTTTTCTGCACAAGTATACATAAAGCAATATTTTTTCTAACAATCTTAAGACTTTATTCTGCACTCTGTGTTACATGTGTAGAAACACTGTTTTTCAAATTTTGTTTTGATATTTGATTTTGTCAAACTTTGCACTAAAATTATGTTCAGTTTCTGAATTTAATTTTAGTGTTACTAGAATCTACTTTTTCGTTATAGTTTTGTGTTAGACTGAATTTTTAATAATTGTTGTTATAAGCTGTTGATAGATTTTATACAACAATGGCTACTAGCAAAACCATTCCCGAAAGTGGACCGGTTAATCCCAATGCACAACATGGTGGCGGGACTATGTATGCAACGTCTTATGTAGTGACTTCTCATGGATCCGTTGGACTTAATGAAAGACACGGAAAAGTTCAACGGAAAGGATTTTAAACAAAAAATATTGTTTATTTGACCACCTTGAACTTGGCAAGGTTCTTGCAAGAGGATGTGCCAAAACTTGGTGACAATCCTGACCGGTAGACAGTGGTCGCCGTGGATGCTTGGAAGCATTCGGATTTTCTATGTAAGAACTATATCCTCAATGGTTTGGGCAATGTGTTGTATAACGTAGATAGTCCAATGAAAAATGCGAGAGCATTGTGGGAATCCTTGGAAAAGAAATACAAGACGGAAGATGCCGGCTCTAAGAAATTTATAGTCGGCAAATTCCTTGATTTCAAAGTGGTGGATTCCAAGACTGTTATAAGTCAAGTCAAAGAGTTTCAACTAATTCTGCATGACGTTCATGCGGAAGGTATGGTGCTTGGAGAATGTTTTAAAGTGGCGGTATTAATCGAAAAATTACCTCCAACTTGGAAAGAATTCAAGAATTATTTGAAGCACAAGCGCAAAGAAATGAAGCTTGAAGACTTGATTGTGAGATTGAGGATTGAAGAAGATAATCACCAGTCAGAGAAAAAGGCCAGTAATTATCATCAAGAAGCCAAGGCAAATGTTGTTGAGCAAGGTTCGTTAAAGAGAAGAAAATTATCCGCTTCAAATGGTCCAAATGGAGCAAGCGGATCAAATTACAATGGCGGTGACAAAAAGAAGAAGTTCAATGGGAATTGCTATGTGTGCGACAAACCAGGCCATCGAGCTAAGGATTGTTACAGTTTTAAAAATAAAGGAAAGAAGGGAAAGCATCTCAAGCCAATGTGATGGAAGTTACGAAAATCACCGAGGACGTTACATAATTGAATTTATCTGCAGTGGTATCTGAAAGCAACTTGGTTGGAAATCCCAAACAGTGGTGGGTAGACACGGTGCTACTCAACATGTATGCTCCGAGCAAAGTATGTTTACTACATATCAGAGTCCCAGCAACAAAAAATCTGTTTATGGGAAATTCTTCCTCTTCAAAGGTGCAAGGAAGGGAAAAAGTGGTCTTAAAGATGACATCGGGCAAGGAGTTGAGTCTCAACAATGTTCTTCATGTTCCGGACATTTGAAAGAATCTAGTTTCAGGCTCATTGTTGCGTAAAAATGGTTTTAAGCTAGTGTTTGAGTCCGACAAGTTTGTACTCACTAAAAGTGGGATGCTTGTAGAAAAAGGGTACCTTTATGATGGTCTTTTTGAGTTAAATGTAATAACATTGTACCTAAAGTTGTACCAAATTCCGATATTAATAATAATATTTCTTCTGCTTACTTGTTGGAATCTCCTAATTTATGGCATCGTAGATTAGGTCATGTGAAGTATGGTTCTTTACAAAAGCTTGTGGAAAATAGTTTTCTGCCTAAAATAGATTTTGACTCAAACAAAGCGTGCGAAATTTGTGTTGAAGCAAAAATGGCAAAAACGTCTTTCAAGTCAATTGAAAGAGGTACGAAACCTTTAAGTCTAATTCATAGTGATATTTGTGACTTAAAGGTGGTACAACCTAGAGGAGATAAAAATATTTTTTTTACTTTTATTGATTATTGTACGAGATTTTATTATGTATATTTGCTTAGAAGCAAGGATGAAGCCTTGGAAGCTTTTATGCAATACAAAATTGAAGCTGAAAATAAACTCAGTAGGAAAATCAAAGTAGCAAGAAGTGTTAGAGGTGGGGAATATGTTTTCTCTTCTGAAAAATATTGTGTCAATCACGAAATCATTCATGAGACCACGGCACCATATGAGCCTCAGTCAAATGGAATTGCTGAGCAGAAGAATCGTACTTTAAAGAAAATGATGAATGCTTTGTTGATAAATTCTAGACTCCCGGATAACTTGTGCGGAGAGGCGGTCTTAACTGCAAATCACATACTTAATAAAATACCCATAAGAAGTTGCAAAAGACAACTTATGAGTTATGGAAATGACATCCTCCTTTTTTTTGTAATCTCTCAAAGTGTGGGGGTGTGTAGCAAAGGTAGCAATCCCACCACCTAAAATGGTTAAAATAAGACCTAAAACTGTTGATGGGATTTTTATTGGATATGCAAACCAAAGTTATGCATATCGGTTCTTGGTGCATAAATCTGAAGTTGATGACATACACGTCAACACCATAATAGAGACAAGGGATGCACATTTCTTTGAAGAAATACTTCCTTATAGAGTTGCCCAAGAATGGAGTTCTTTAGAAAGAACTAATATGGACTTAGAACTCTCGTAAGAGGAAGATGAACCAAGACGTAGCAAGAGAGCTAGAACATCTACATCTTTTGGTCCTAATTTTTTGATATATTTGTTAGAAAATGAGCCTTGTACCTACAGTGAAGTAATGTGTAGTCCTGAAGCTGCACATTTGGAAAGATGCTGTTAATAGTGAAATAGAATCCATCATGCAAAATCATACGTGGGAACTGGTGGATCTATCTCTTGGAAATAAACCCTTAAGGCGTAAATGAATTTTCAAGAGAAAGATGAAAGCTGATGGAACGATCGAAAAATATAAGGCCAGGTTGGTTGTCAAGGGATATAGGCAAAAGGCAGGCCTTGATTATTTCGATACATATTCATCAGTTACAAGAATAACATCCACTCAAATATTGATAGCTATTGCATCTATACAATAATCTTGAGCTACACCAAATGGATGTGAAGGTAGCTTTTTCTAAATGGAGATCTAAATAAAGAGATCTATATGGAGCAACCCGAGGGATATGTAGTTCCTGATCAAAAAAGGAAGGTGTGTAAGCTTGTTAAGTCACGTTATGGACTAAAACAGGCTGCGAAACAATGGCATGGAAAGTTTGATAAAGTCATGATTGAAAATGGCTTTAAAATCAACGAATGTGATAAATTGTTTATGTTAAAGGCACAAAAAATGATATCTCATGGTTTGACTATATGTTGATGACATGCTCGTTATTGGAAGCTACAAAGAAAATGTTGACCAGTAAATTTGACATGAAAGATTTGGGTGTGGCTGATATTATACTTGGTATGAAAATTACCAAAACATAAAAATGGACTAGTCATGACACAATCTCATTTATTACAGTCGACTGCATTGGATTACAGTCGACTGCAAGTTGGAAATTTGAATTTCCAACGGCTACTTTGGGATTACAGTCGACTGCAATGGTGCATTACAGTCGACTGTATTTACCGTTTGGCGCAATTAATGCCCTACCTAACTCCAAACGGTCATATTAATTCCCAACTCTATAAATACTCATCTTGGCCATAGTTTTGGTTCATCAATTGCATTCAAAGCTCTCTTATCTTTCATATTTTCAAGAGTTAATTACGCCATTGACCATTGAACTATTAGGCATATTTTATTTTGACCACTGAACTTAAAATTGTGTCAAAGTGACCATTGATTTTTAAATTTTGTCCAAATAAGTCCATTTGTTAGGTTCCGTCAAGAACAAATCCGTTAAGTTTCAAATTTGAAGGGTAAAGTCGTCACTCTACCTGTCCGGCGTTTCTTCAGAGAGACATATCGTCTCCTCTTTCTCTGTCCTTCCATCTTCTTCGATTTTCAGAGGGAGATCGTTATTCCTTTACTCGAAGAACGATCAATTCGTCACTCTACCTGTTGTTCGTTTCTACAGAGACACACATCGTCTCATCTTTCTCTGTCTTTCCATCTTCTTTGATTTTCAGAGGGAGATCGTCGTTTCCTTTACTCGAATCAAGTAAAGTCCACGGAGATAAAAGATTGCAATGGTGTGGGTTCTTAGAGAAGAGGGTACCCATCTTGAAACACACGATCTTTACGGTAAGTTTTTCTATACATTTTTTAGATTTAGTGATATGTTTTTTAAATCGACACGAATCCTGATGTAGCCACCCACACAATCATGATCCATGAAATAATGTTGTTTACACAGATTCCCAAATAATATTGTTTATACAGATTCACAAATAATGTTGTTTACACATACTTAGAAGTAATTTTTATATAGAATGCATGCATGCTGTTATGTTAATTAAATTCAATTTTTTTCTTATTTGTTTATGGGCTTGGGAATAGCAATTTGCTGTTTGAAATTACTATAATATGCACTTTATAACGTGAAATTGGAGTATTAATTAGTAAATATCTTATAAACAGGAACGTCAGTAGACTTCTTTATAGTTGAGTTGCACAGTGGTGGAGAGTTTGTTTACATGCCAAAGAGGCACTACATTGATGGCCTTGTTAATTATTTCGATTACTGTGAGTGTGATAAGATGTCAATGCATGAAGTGGATGAAATGTTAAAGGAGTTCGGTTATGGGCATGAGGTGATGTTTTATTATTACAGGGTTCCTGGGATGAGCCTTGACAATGGGTTGAGGGGTCTAGGGGGTGATGATGATATCAGGGAACTAATAAGAGTTATAACTGAGAAAAAGGTTAATGTTGTAGAATTCTATGTTGAGCATGGAAGTGCATCAGTGGAGGAGTATTTTGTACCTCCACCTGTAACTGGTTCATCAGTTGTAATTGAGGAGATTGATTTATGTGATGAACATCCATTAGGTACTCAGGATGACCTGGATGCATCATACTATGAGAACAATAAGTTTACCCAGCTTCTTCTTCCCCCATGTGAAAATGAACATCCCAATGAGCAAGAGTTACACACTGTTAACAGCAACTCAGAGCATGAGCATGTAAACACTGGTCAGATTGGGAGTGGGCATAGGAATGAGAGTGAGCATGTGAACACTGATCAGAATGAGAGTGGGCATGTAAACACTGATCAGATTGGGAGTGGGCATGGGAATGAGAGTGAGCATGTAAACACTGATCAGATTGGGAGTGGGCATGGGAATGAGAGTGAGCAGGATAGTGACTCAGATGACTCACAGTACTGCCCTCCTAATGATTTATATGATAGTGAGTATGAGGTTGAGGAAGATATAGATCTTTACCATGCAAATGTAGATGTAGGTGAAGATTGGAATGACATGGCCACCAGGGATCAAGCAGTACTACAATATGAGGAACAAGAAAGGACATCAGATTACGATGACTCTGATGAACTAAGGAGTTTGACAAGTATGTCTGAGGATGAAGTTGACAAAGATAAGAGGAGTTGTGTTCAGTTTAACCCTGAAGTAGACATGAGCAGGCCCAAATTTAGTGTAGGTCAGTTGTTTGCTAATGCAGGTGTTTTGAAGCAAGCTATCAGAGAACATGCAATCCTGACTAGAAGAAACATAAAATTGTACACAAATGAAAAAGAAAGGGTTAGAGCAAAGTGTTATGGGAGTCCACAGTGTGAGTGGGTTTTATATGCTTCCAAGCTTGCTGAGAAAGATAGCTTAATTGTTAAGACATATCATAAAGAGCACATTTGCCCACATGTATACTATAACCAACATATCAAAGCTGATTGGATATCCCAAAAATACCTGGAGAAGTTCAGATCAAACCCCACATGGCCACTTGAGTCAATAAGAGAAACTATTAGGACAGATTTGGAAGCTGGTGTTTCTAGAAGTAAAGCTTACAGAGCAAAAAGGAAGGCAGCAGATATGATTGATGGCAGTTATAGGGAGCAATTTAAGGGTTTATGGGACTATTGTAATGAGGTGACCAAGTGCAATCTAGGGACCACTGCACTTATGAAGCTGTGTGAGCCAATAGTTGGAGAAGAATTCCCTAGGTTTTTAAGGTTGTACATGTGTTTGGGCCCTCTGAAGAATGGGTTCAAGACAAGGTGTAAGAAAATTGTGGGGCTTGATGGGTGCTTTTTAAAAGGTCATTTCCCAGGACAACTGTTGACAGCAGTGGGTATTGACCCTGATAATGGCATGTACCCCTTTGCATGGGCAGTGGTTGAGGCAGAAAACATGCTCTCTTGGGAATGGTTCATCAACCTTTTAAAAGAAGACTTACAGATTGAGGACCAAAGTGAATGGACTTTCATTTCAGACCAACAAAAGGTAATAATCAACCATTAACTATCTTTCTCAACTTATTTGCTATTTAATATTTTCCACTAACTTGTTTACTTTATTTAATCATTTTTTTAGGGTTTGCTGACAGCACTAGAGACAGTTCTACCTCTGTGTGAACAGAGGTATTGTGTCATGCACATGTACAAAAATTTCAAGAAGCAGTTTAGGAGTTTAGATCTTAAGAATGCCATGTGGAATGCTGCAAAGGCTCCCAATGCCATATACTTTGGCAGAAGCATGCAACAGATAAAAGAAGACTGTGTAGGTGCTTATGAATACTTAGCTAAGATCCCACCCTCTTATTGGTCTAGATCTCACTTCTCACTGAAGACCAGGTGTGATCTATTGCTAAATAACTACTGTGAGGTGTTTAATGGGGCCATTGTCAGTGCTAGGGATAAACCTATAATTACATGCCTTGAGAACATTAGAAATCAAGTAATGCAAAGGATTGTGAAAAAGAGAAAAGAGATGGAAAAGTGGGATGGTTTGTTGTGTCCCAAGATTCAGGCTAAGTTAGAGAAGTTGAAGTTGAAGTCCTGCCACTGTAATTGTGCTTGGAATGGTGGCAGTCTATATAGTGTGAGGGCTGCAAGTGGGGAAGGTTATATGGTTGACCTGCACAACAAGACTTGCAGCTGCAGAAAATGGGATTTATGTGGAATTCCATGTGCACATGCAATTTCAGCAATTAACAATGACATGGCTAATGGAGGGAATGGGGGTGAACCTGAGCAGTGGGTTGATGAGTGTTTTAGGGTTGAAACTTTTAAGAAGGTCTATGACTACTCAGTGAACCCCCTTAGTGGTCCCAACCTTTGGGAACCAACAAATAAAGGGACCATTCTTCCACCTATATATCATAAGCAACCTGGTAGGCCTAAGAAGCTAAGAAGGAAGGATTGGGATGAGGTCACACAGCCTAAGAGGGGTCTACCTGATGGGGCTGGAAAATTAGGAAGAAAGGGAATAGTTATCACCTGTAGCAAATGTGGCAATGCTGGGCACAACAGTAGGGGTTGCAGGGGGGCAAGGGTGTCAACCAAAGACAAGATAACCTAAGAAGGGGAATCGAGGTCGGGGCAAGGTCATGGGGAAGGTGACAGCTACAGGTGGTCATAACACTGGGAAGGCAGGATGCACTACACAAGGCAGTGAAAAGAGAATCCAGCTTAAGAAGAAGAAGGTGACAGATCCAAACCCCAAAGGTTGGCTACAACCTGAAGCTGGAAGGAAGAAATATCCAGTGAGTTTGAACCTATTTCTTATTAGCCATCTATGTTTTGTATGTGAATTACTTATTCCTTAGTTATTTTATGATTTACAGGTGAGGAGAAACAATGCAACTTCTGGCCAACAATGGGCAACAGGAGGTGCAAGTACAGCAACTTCAAGCCAAGGAGCAAGACCTACAACAAGACAATCAGTTAGGAGATAACTTGTGTACATGGGAAGACTAAAGCCTTTTGTGGATAGCTCTTGTGAACATTATGTTGATACCAACAGCCTGTTGCTTGAGCTGTAGCTTTTTGATTTAGGAAGCATGTTGGGATAGATGGAGTCTTCTGTGGATAACTTATAGCTTTTATGGACATATCATTCTACAGCCTTTTGTTTTATAGCTGTAGGTAGGCAGATTTGTCCTTAGAATAATATTGATGTTATGTTGGTAAAGAAGCATTGACAAATGCCATTTTGAAACAGAAGCAATTATAGTCAACAATATTCATACATTACAGCTGCTTCCATTACATGTTTTTCCATTACATCCCAATCAAGCACAAACAAACTGTTAAGCAGATCACACTCTAGCATCCATTACATGCACAGCCCTTTCCATTACATTACATTAAAAACACTAACATTACAAAGAACACAAGTCCCCAGACACAAATTGTTACCCAGATCACAACTCTCCAATCTCCAAAAGCAAACTGTTGTTTGCGGTTCTTTTTGACTTGAAGTTCATTACAAAGAACACCCATGAGCACAACAAGACAAACCACAATATCTTTTCCTTCCATTGATAGCTTCTCAATTTCTTCTCATATGTCACCAATTGCTCTTGTTTCCCTTCAATTTGCACCATAAGCCTTCGAACCTCCTCAGCATTTCCATTGATCCTTCGTAGCAGTCCAGGTATGACTTGCACAACCCTTTCACACATGGGTGGATCAATCCAAATAAAATACTCACATGGATCTTCATTTTTAGCTCTGCAAGCCATGAATCTTCTTCCTGGATTTCTTGGGGTCCATGATGTCTTAATTATTGGACTCTTTCGACAGTAGCAACCCATGGAAGGAGGAGTGGATTGGGTTTTTTTTCTTTTTGTTTGCTGTGGAAGAAGAAGTAGAATGTCTTGTGATGTGGAAGAAGAAGAGGGAAAATGAGATGAGATGCTGGGCGGGAAAGAAGAATGGAGGGAAAGAAGAGAAGAAGAGGGGAAGATAATAGGCAAAATGACGTGGTTACCCCTCACTAAAGGGAGTTAACAGAATGCCGATAAGCTCTGTTAAACGGAATGACCTTATTTGGACAAAGTTTAAAAATCAGTGGTCACTTTGACACAATTGTAAGTCCAGTGGTCAAAATGAAATATGCCTAATAGTTCAATGGTCAATGGCGTAATTAACTCTATTTTCAAAGATCAAAGCAATTGTTCAAATCTTTCTTGTTTTTCATTGATTTCTCATCCATTTCAAGAGAGCATTTATTGTGAGCTTACATTTGAGAGATTTACACTTTCATAAGTCATCATACACTCATCTCTCTTGTTCTAGTGCTTAAACTTGTACTCATCTACTTCTTGAGAGTGAAATCTTGTACACATTTCTTCATCTAAAGTTTCTTGTATCAAAGCTTGGGGTTGTCAAGCTTTGGAGCTTTGGGATTGTCAAAGCTTGTTCTTGATGTGGGCATAGCATCAAGGGATTGTAAGAGGTTCGATCTTGACCCGTAAGGAAGATCATACTAGTGGATTCTAGGGCCTTTCAAGGGACTTCCTTGAAGGGGTGGACGTAGGCTTGTGGGTATATCAAGCCGAACCATTTAAATCTCCTTGTCAAGTATCTCTAAACCCTTCACTCTTTACATTATCGTTTTACTTTTGTGTTGAGATTGGTTGTTTGCTTATTTATGTTATTGAGATTGAGGTTTGTTGTTTGTTAATTTTTAAAGTAGTCTTAAAACCCTATTCACCCCCCCCCCCCCCCCTCTAGGGTTATCTTTTTGGTTTCAGGTTTGATTAAGCTGCTTTTGGGAACCCCAATACTAGGGAAGGAACTATTGTTATCATATTTTCGCTGTCTTTATTGGAGTTTGATCATGAATGCTAGCTTTTGATTTGGGATATGTTTAGAGCTCTGATTACCTCTTGAGGTTATTTTCTTGGTAAATGCTTTGGTATTATATTTCTGGCAAGCGGGAATATTTTGAAATAGTATGTGTAAGTCCGCCTCCGGGTCGGGGGCGTGACAGATTTGGTATCAGAGCATAGGTTTAAGATTCTGTAGACTCTTAGACTTAAGCTTTCAATGATTTGAGATGACTTTTATGTCGTTTGAAATGTAGTTTAGAAACGTCTAGCTTTTGCGTACTTTTGTTCAAAGCGTTTATATACTAGTTGTGATCTTATAAGTTGTTCGCTATCTCAGGAACCATACCGCCTTGTCCAGCTAGAGGTCGTAATAGAGGGGGTCGCAAGGGTAATATTATGACTGGTAATGGAGCCACCGAGGGCAGCCCAAGAGCAACTGCCCCTCCAGCCCCGTTAACTCCTGATACAATCAAGGCATTTAACCGCCTAAATTGTCCCACATTTGTTGGTGCAGACAAGCCAGAGGATGCAGAGGCTTGGTTGAGTAAGTTAGAGAAGAGGTTTAAGCTTCTAAACATTACCGATCTTCAATAAGTGGACCTCGCGGTGTACCAGTTAGAGAACAAGGCTGACTAGTGGTGGAAAATGGTCAAGAGAACTTTGAGTATTGAGGAGGAACATGCTTTGACCTGGGCTCGTTTTCAGGAGATATTTCTTGGCAACTACTTCCCTAGAAACGTGAAGGATGGTATGGTGGAAGTGTTCTTAAGGCTAGAGCAAGAGGAGGATAAAACTGTGAAAGACTACGAGGCTAGATTTTCTAGATTGTCGACGTTTGTGACACATGTGATAGATACTGTGGAGAGGCGTGCAACACGATTCAAGAATGGACTATGGTACAAGATCAGGAAGTGCTTAACCGCTGTGACTTTAGATACGTATGGTCAAGTCTTGGACAAGGCTCATAGAGTGGACAAATATGTCGAGGCTGGGCGTAAATACTACAAGGAGCAGAGACAGAAGAGAGGAAGAGAAGAGAGTAGCTCAAAGATCAATGACGTGGTTCAGCCCAAGAGTAGGAACAACAACTTAGCTATTAAGGAACCACTTGAAAATACTCAGGGGCCCATTGAAGCTTGCAAAACTTGTGGGAAGAACCATAGAGGTGTGTGTTATTGGCAGAGTGACGCATGTTTCAATTGCTAGCAGCAGGGACATAGGATTCAGGATTGCCCTCAGCAGTTTAGGCCCCAATTTACTTAGGGTAGGGGGATGCAAAACCAGATGCCAGGAACTAATCAAGTTGTAACAACTCGGGCTAGAGCTTATGCCTTGACAGAAAAGGATGCCACTGCGTCACCATGCATGATGTAGTGACATGCAAATTTTTCATTGATTCAGCTAGAGCTTATGCTTCGATTGATGCCTGTTCCACATTTTCATACGTCTCTAGATAATTGGTTGTGAGATTTTATGGTGAGTTAGAGCCCTTAGGTAGTGGAAAATCTAGCAGTCTATAGCAGTGATTGTGTGTTCCTATTCGGTGACTGAGCGGTATAAATTTCGAGGATGAAATTTTTATACGGAGGGGAGAATGTAATACCCCAAATAATATGTAGCTATTTTTTTAATTTTTGGGCTACTTTTGTAGTTTTAATAATATTTTGGAATACTTTTGAATAAGTAACATAACTTTAGGGGTCTTTTGGGTTAATTACCAAATTTAGAGATATAAAGACTAGTCAATTATTTTTGTCGATAAATTGAGTTTGCTCTTCAGAGAGAGAGAAGAAAGAAAAAACTAAGGTTTTTGAGGATTGCAATTTCTACTCGTAATTGGTAAGTGATCTTGAACCCACATTATTTATAAGGATGAATTAGATCACACTAAGATTGTATTTGTGAAGATTTTAACGTAAGTGACCTGATTAAAATATTTAGGTTTTAAACCTTCAGAAGATTGCGCAACTTTATAAATCTAATTGCGTTGATTGAGGTAAGGGTTTCATGTACAGATCCTCATCATTATCGTTATATCACGTTTTTTCCGATTCCGAATCAATGATAGAAATAATCTTTCATCAAAATTATCGTTAATTACTTTGATTTATTATCACTTTTTGTTTATCGAATTGGGATTTTATCCATCTTAGACTTTTTTATTCACCTGGTACTGACTTTGCAGTACACGTTGTTTACCTTGTTTTCCTTTACTCATTTAGTGGTACCGATATTGGGGTACACGCTGTTTAGCTTAGCCGTACTCATTACAGCTCTTTTTTTATGTGCTTGCCAAGCGATAAGTCTAAACTACAATCATTGCCCCCATCATTAATTGCCTAAAGGAAATTCAGATTCTTTGGTTAGAAGAACACCTAGGCGTGCAATGGAAAAAGTGGATTTGCCACATGTCACTTTTTAGTTGGTTCAACAGTTTTGTCTTCCTTTTTACTCTCTGTATCGTTATTTTATAATTCCTTGCATATACGAACTCAGTTTGAAGCGTTTTTTGCTTCCATTACACTTTTCTTTTCATACTCTTCGATTTGAGTATAAAATTGAGTATTTTTTAAAATCGTTAAGCTACCCTACATGAAATACAAAGTTTTGATCTTATGCGGTTCATATGCGTCCGAGATATTTTCAAGTCCATTGGACCCCTTTGAATTGAACCAATGTTAGAACCTTCACGTGCTTAGGTTAACGGGGTGCTATGACATGATATGGCAATTACTACCGGTATGCAAACTTTGAATTTAGAACCTTCACGTGCTTAGGTTAACGTGCTTTACAATCACGAATTACGTGATTGTATCGTATTTGATTATTAGTTCAATTATTTGAATGTGTTCATTTGACTTTGACTTTGATTTGCTCTTTGATGGGTTGAATATCCCGGAATGAGATTATTTATCGTGCTAAGATTATCTATCGTTTTCGCACTTTCGTTTCATATGCTTCGTTTGGGCTCAGCTATACTTTATTGGATACATGTGTTGTACTCCGTGGGTGTGTGCATGTGATCCTTACTGGGCTTTGTGATCACCCCCCCCCCCCAAATCTTCCCATTTCAGATAATTGAGCTAAGACAACGGTACGGTAGAAGAGGTAGCTATATGCATTAGCTTGAAGTTGTTCTTTAATTTTATGCTCTCGTTAGTGACTTGAGAATGAAAACTTATAATGATTTGATTAAGCAGCTTTTGGGAACCCCAATATTAGGGAAGGAACTATTGTTATCAAATTTTCACTGCATTTATTGGGGTTTGATCATGAATGCGAGCTTTTGATTTGGGATATGTTTAGAGCTCTGATTACCTCTTGAGGTTATTTTCTTGGTAAATGTTTTGGTATTATATTTCTGGTAAACGGGAATATTTTGAAATAGTATGTGTAGGTCCGCCTCCGGGTTTGGGGCGTGACAGATTTGGTATCAGAGCATAGGTTTAAGATTCTATAGACTCTTAGACTTAAGCTTTCAATGATTTGTGATGAATTTTATGTCGTTTGAAATGTAGTTTAGAAAAGTCTAGCTTTTGCGTACTTTTGTTCCAAGCATTTATATCATAGTTGCGATCTTATAAGTTGTTCGCTATCTCAGGAACCATGCCGCCACGTCCAGCTAGAGGTGGTAGTAGTAGAGGGGGTCGCAGGGGTAATATTTTGACTGGTAATGGTGCCGCCGAGGGCAGCCCAAGAGCGAACTCCACTCCTGCCCCGTTAATTACTGATACAATCAAGGCATTTAACCGCCTAAATTGTCCCATATTTTTTGGTGCAGACAAGCCAAAGGATGTCGAGGCTTGGTTGAGTAAGTTAGAGAAGAGGTTTAAGCTTCTGAACATCATCGATCGTCAAAAAGTGGACCTCGCGGTGTACCAGTTAGAGAACGAGGATGACCAGCGGTGGAAAATGGTCGAGAGAACTGTGTATTGAGGAGGAACAAGCTTTGACATGGGCTCGTTTTCAAACTATATTTCTTGGCACAATTCAAGAATGGACTAAGGTACAGGATCAGGAAGTTCTTAACAACTGTGACTTTAGATACGTATGGTCAAGTCTTGGACAAGGCTCAGAGAGTGGAGAAAGATGTCGAGGCTAGGCGTAAATACTACAAGGAGCAGAGACAGAAGAGAGGAAGAGAAAATAGTAGTTCAAAGGGCAATGACGTGGTTCAGCCCAAGAGTTAAAACAACAACTTAGCTATTGAAGAACCACTTGAAAATACTCAGAAGCCCATTGAAGCTTGCAAAACTTGTGGGAAGAACCATAGAGGTGTGTGTTATTGGCAGAGTGGCGCATGTTTTAATTGCCAGCAGTGGAGACATAGGATTCGGGATTGCCCTTAGCCGCTTAGGCCCTAATTTACTCAGGGTAGGGGGATGCAAAACCAGCTGCCAGGAAGTAATCAAGCTTCAACAACTCGGGCTAGAGCTTATGCCTTGACAAAAAAGGATGCCATTGCATCACCATGATGCAGTGACATGTAAATTTTACATAGATTCATCTAGAGCTTATGCTTCGATTGATGCTTGTTCCACATTTTCGTACGTCTCTATATAATTGGTCGTGAGTTAGAGCCCTTACTGTGATATCCTAAACTTCAGGAGCCAGTTAAAATAACCATTGGTGCTCCGAAAAATAGACAGGCGTTAATGTTGGGCAATGCCCGGGTATTAATAGTGTAGTGGAGCTTAAAGAATTTGGGGGCAAAAATGTAATTTTTGAAATTTTGGGGGCACTTTTGTAATTATGAAAAAAAATTAGGGTTTAAGTGTAATTATACCAAGTTTGGGGGTTTAGTTTGCAAAATTCAATAAGCGAGTGCACGTGTGCAGGTGTGGACGTGTACTGAGTGGGCAAGGGGTTGCCACCTCTTGCTTAAGAGGTGACTAACCCAATTGCTTCAGGTATGGATATACCAAACAGAGGGGAGTTTCGGGCATAGGAGAAATAAAGAGAGGTTTTGGTTCATTTTCTTTGTCAAAATGATGAAAGGAATGTGAAGAGGTAAAAATTAAGGAATCCCACATAGAAGGGAATTGAAAAGGTAAGTGGGTATATAATAAAGTACTCCACTTACTTTATTACTTATGTGGTATGCTAAGGTGTGTGCATGTGCACCGAGTATGGTGCGAAGCACCATACGAGGAACAATCGCTAGCACGCGCGCGCGCGCGAGCGTGGCAGTGGGCTGTGAGGCGCAATGTGGCGCTTTGATGGCGCACTTTACACTTCGCACGTGCGCATCGTCGCGAGACGCGATTAGACGCCTTTAAGTTTTCGTCACGAAAACTAGGCCGCCGGTTCAACGGACCGGGTCGGATCCGACCGTTGGCAACTGGGTGGTTACACTCAGGTTATACCCGAACAGTTGCACCTGTTGGGCAGCTGGGTGGTTCTAAGTTGGATAGACCCAACTGTTGGGAGTTGGTTAGTTACCAGTCCGGATCTGAACCGTTAATCTTAACGGTTTCTGATCCAACGGTCCAGATTGCTTCGGTGATGATGAAAAGGTGTGACACTTGATTAGCAACCACTAGTGCTTTATAAATTGAGCACAATGGTCAAATTTTCAGACCTGATGAAAAGCCTTTACTATCTTCATTAATTTCTTTTCTGCAGATCTTTTACAACAAGAAATTTCTACATAATTTCTTATTTGTAAAACTCATTATCCAGAATTCTATACACATATCTGTGGGGTGAATATCGTGTGTGCAAACGCTATTCACTAAAGCGCTTCGTTGTATCTTGGAGGATATTTGCCGGTAACCCGCTGCACATCATTTTCTTTGGTGGGGGCAAATATAAACTTAAGGAGAGCGTTTTACAACGTGCCTCGAAGCCGATCCTTCTTTCAGTCACAAAGTCATCATATCGTATACACCAACAATCTTAAGTTTATATTTTGGAACAATGGCATTCGTGACGTTGAAAGACATGGGCTCGGATTTCCACCGCTTGGAGCGTTTTGATGGTGGGGACTTTGTTCGTTGGCAAAGGAAGATACACTTTCTACTAGTAACAGTGAAAGTGTACTACGTGATCGTGAATCCAAGACCTCCGGAACCCGGTGAAAATGAGGAGGAAAGTGTTGCGAAGACACGTGAAAAATTGAGGTGGGATCAAGATGATGAGATATGTCGAGGACATATTCTGAATGGCATGTCCAACACGCTGTTCGATGCCTATCATACTGTCAAGACCGCTAAGGAACTTTGGAACCAATTGGAGCGTCGCTACATCACCGAGGATGCCGCCAGTAAAAGGTTCATCGTTTCTAAATTTTTTGATTACAAAATGGTTGATGGTAGATCGGTAATGGAACAGTTTAATGAGATTAAAATTATTCTTGATCGTTATTCCCAACACAAGTTAGCCTTGGATGAGTTTATCGTGGTTACATCTATCATTGACAAAATTGCCTCCTTCTTGGAAGAATTTTAGAAACAGCCTTAAGCATCCCAAGGAAGACATCAACCTTGACGAGTTGGGTACTCATCTTCGGATTGAGGAAGACTTGCGCAAGGAAGAAAAGTCTAAAAGCGAGGGCGCTTCTAAAATCATGGCCGTGGAAGAAGGAGAATCATCCAAGAAGAACTCCCGTGAGAACAAGAGAAGGAAGCTTCAAGGAAATGATGACGACGACAAGGACAAGGACAAGAAGAAAAAACACAAAGGAAAGTGTTTTCACAGTGGCAAACCAGGGCACTATAAGCGTGATTGCCGTGCCTTGAAGAAATAGAAAAAGGCGACCGAAAATAATTTAGTCGCGGTAATCAGTGAGGTAAATGTCCTTGAAGATGACGATGCATGGAGGATTGATTCGGGTGCGACAAGGCATGTGTGCAAAGACAAGAGGTTTTTTACAACCTATGAACCGGTTAAGGATGGAAGCATTCTTTACATGGGAAATTCGTCAATTGTGCAAATTGCGGGCAAAGGAAATGTCGAGCTCGAGTTTACATCCGGAAAAGTTGTCACTCTTACTAATGTCTGTCATGTGCCCGAAATTAGGAAGAATTTAGTCTCGGGTTGTATGCTTAACAAGTTTGGTTTCAAACTTGTTTTTGAAGCTGATAAATTTGTACTCTCTAAGGGAGGGGTTTTTGTGGGCAAGGGATATTTTTGTGATGGATTGTTCAAGCTTAATATTAATAATAAGAATATTATTTCTGCTTATATTATTGAGTCACAAACTTTTCTTTGGCATAATCGTTTAGGACATGTTAATACTAGGAAAATTAATGACATGGTTAAATTGAATCTTTTGCCTAGTATGCATGTAGATAAAGGGTTTTGCAAGACGTGTATGCTTACTAAAATCACTAGAGCTCCTTTTCAAAATGGACAAAGAGTGTCTAAGATTTTAGATTTAATACATAGTGATTTAGGAGATATTCACTTCTCTCCTTCGTTAGGAGGAAACTCATATTATGTGACTTTTATTGATAACTATTCTAGGTATTGCTATGTTTATTTGTTGCATAATAAAAATGATGCCATGCGTAGTTTTGTCACATATAAAAATGAAGTAGAAAATTTTTGTGATGCCAAAATAAAAGTACTTAGAACCGATAGGGGAGGAGAGTACTATGAGCCACCATTTTTTGAAGAAAATGGCATAGTACATGAACTTTCTGCACCATATACACCACAACAGAACGGTGTAGCGGAAAGAAAGAATCGGACATTAGTCGAAATGGTTAATGCCATGCTTTCCAACTCGGGTCTAGGAAAAGGATTTTGGGGGGAGCTTTATTAACAGCTTGCTACATATTAAATAAAGTTCCAACTAAAGGAAATAACGTTACTCCTTATGAGTTATGGAAGAAAAGGAAGCCTAATCTGAATTATTTTAAAGTTTGGGGTTGTAGGGCTGTTGTAAGAGTTCCGGAACCAAAAAGAAAGAAATTGGGTGAAAGAGGCATTGAATGTATTTTCATTGGTTATGCTTTACACAGTAAAGCATATAGGTTCATGGTGGTGGAACATAATGATTATTATTCTAAAAACACTATCATTGAATCTAGAGATGCCATCTTTGACGAAAGTAGGTTCCAATCACTTCCTAAGCAAGTTGAGCAAAAGGAAGGTCAATGTCAAGTTGAGGAAAACCATGAAAATGAAGTGGAACCTAGGAGGAGCAAACGAATGAGAATTGCTAAAACCTATGGACCCGATTTCTACATGTATTTGGTAGAAAGAACTAAGACGGCAATAAAAAACTCCATATCGATTGTTTTAAATGTGGAATCCGACCCTAGGACTTATGAAGAGGCCATGAGGTCTCAAGATTCTTCCTTTTGGAAGGAAGCAATAAATGAAGAGATTGATTCAATCATGGGAAATGGAACATGGAAATTGGTGGATTTACCACCTGGTTCTAAACCCATTGGTTGTAAATGGATCTTCAAGAAAAAGTTAAGGGTTGATGGATCGATTGAAAATTTTAAGGCAAGGTTAGTGGCTAAGAGATATTCCCAAAAGGAAGGTGTCGATTACTTTGACACTTATGCACCAGTTGCAAGGATAGCCACTATTAGGGTGCTTATAGCACTAGCTTCCATCCATAAGCCAGTAATTCATCAAATGGATGTTAAAACGGCATTCTTAAATGGTGAATTAGATGAGGAGGTATACATGCAACAACCAGAAGGGTTTGTTGTACGTGGGCAAGAAAATAAAGTTTGTAAGTTGATTAAGTCATTGTATGGACTTACGCAAGCCCCTAAGCAATGACATCAAAAGTTTGATCAAATTGTGATGTCTAATGGTTTCAAGATACATGAATCGGATAAGTGTGTGTATAGCAAGTTCGATGGCGGTAAGGGAGTTATCATTTGCTTATACGTAGATGATATGCTCATTTTTGGTACTGACTTGGAACAAGTTGTAAAGACTAAGAAATTCTTATCCGATAATTTTGAAATGAAGGACATGGGTGTTGCTGACGTGATTTTAGGAATTAAAATCATAAAGAATAATGGTTGCATAACCTTGTCACAATCTCATTATATTGAGAAGGTGTTAAAAAGGTTTGACCATTTAGACAGCACACCAGTTAGTACTCCATTCGATGAGAGTATTAAGTTGTCTCCTAATGATGATAGAGTTGTGAGACAACTAGAATATGCGAGTGCAATAGGCTCTTTAATGTATGCCATGACCTGTACTAGACCGGATATTGCTTATACAGTAGGAAAACTTAGTAGATATACTAGTTGTCCTAGTAATATGCATTGGAATACAATATATAGGGTCTTTAAGTACCTTAAAAGAACCATGGATTTCGGCATATGTTATAATGGGTATCCTTCTGTTTTGGAAGGATACACAGATGCCAGTTGGATTACGAATCGGGAGGATTATGCTTCCACAAGTGGATGGATTTTCACACTTGGTGGGGAGCAATATCCTGGGGTTCGAAGAAACAGACTTGCATTACTGATTCTACCATGGCAGCAGAGTTTATTGCTTTAGCTGTAGGGGGCAAGGAGGCAGAATGGCTAAGGAATTTGCTTTTAGAGGTTCCTTTATGGCCTAAGCCTATGGCTCCGATATCGATAAGGTGTGATAGTCAATCAACTCTATCACGGGCATGTAGCGAAGTATATAATGGAAAGTCTAGACATATTGGTCTTAGACATAGCTACGTGAGGCAGTTGATTACCGAAGGTGTAATCACATTGGAATATGTGAGGTCATTGGAAAATTTAGCGGATCCGTTAACTAAAGGGCTTCCAAGGGAAATGATTATTAGGACCTCACGTGGGATGGGTCTCAAGCCCATATCAAGGATCACCAATGATGGAAATCTCGACTCAACGCTTGCTAACACCAAGTCTTGAGTTCAACGAGTCAAAAGTACATTATGATGGTGATGGCAAGCACAAATTTTAGTCATCCCAAGGTCATGTGCTTGGTAACCGTAATGAAGGAATAGGGTGAGTATTATACTCTTAATAGGTCTATAAAAGGATCATTCTTTGCAGTGTTAGTTACGGTACACTCTTGATAGACCTGACTAGTGAGTGTGAAGTGGAGCCGCTTCTGTCGAGTTTAAAGGGCTTAACTCTAGAGCACTCATGAAAAACAAGATACAAATTACATGGCCATTTATTGTATAAGCAGTTTTCTGGATTTGTGTATGGATAGGAGTTTCATGTGTGATATGTGACCGGCTAGTCAACAAGGATAGGTGGTTCAAAGTTTATCTACCACACTTTTTCATATTAGTCTTGTTATGTAATCACTAAGTGAAGATTCAAGTCATAAGACATCTTCATTTATGCATGTACTTCACTGGATAATAAGATCTGGTTTTTTGTTTTGTTTTTTATTTTATATTTTGTAAAATGGTGGGGATTGTTAGTGTTTTCCAAAATATAGTGTCAAGTTTGGTTCATTTTCTTTGTCAAAATGATGAAAGGAATGTGAAGAGGTAAAAATGAAGGAATCCCACATAGAAGGGAATTGAAAAGGTAAGTGGGTATATAATAAAGTATTCCACTTACTTTATTACTTATGTGGTATGCTAAGGTGTGTGCATGTGCACCGAGTATGGTGCGAAGCACCATACGAGGAACAATCGCTAGCACGCGTGCGCGCGCGAGCGTGGCAGTGGGCTGTGAGGCGCAATGTGGTGCTTTGATGGCGCACTTTGCACTTCGCACGTGCGCATCGTCGCAAGACGCGATTAGACGCCTTTAAGTTTTCGTCACGAAAACTAGGCCGCCGGTTCAACGGACCGGGTCGGATCCGGCCGTTGGCAACTGGGTGGTTACACTCGGGTTATACCCGAACAGTTGCACCTGTTGGGCAGCTGGGTGGTTCCAAGTTGGACAGACCCAACTGTTGGGAGCTGGTTAGTTACCAGTCCGGATCTGAACCGTTAATCTTAACGGTTTCTGATCCAACGGTTCAGATTGCTTCGGTGATAATGAAAAGGTGTGACACTTGATTAGCAACCACTAGTGCTTTATAAATATAGCACAATGGTCAAATTTTCGGACCTGATGAAAAGCCTTTACTCTCTTCATTAATTTCCTTTCTGCAGACCTTTTACAACAAGAAATTTCTGCAGAATTTCTTATTTGTAAAACCCATTATCCAGAATTCCATACACATATCTGTGGGGTGAATATCGTGTGTGCAAACGCTATTCACTAAAGCGCTTCATTGTATCTTGGAGGATATTTGTCGGTAACCCGCTGCACACCGTTTTCTTTGGTGGGGGCAAATATAAACTTAAGGAGAGTGTTTTACAACGTGCCTCGAAGCTGATCCTTCTTTCAGTCACAAAGTCATCATATCGTATACACCAACAAGAGGAAGAAACAAAAAGAGGAAAGAAAGAACAGAGGACGAAAACAGGAGAAAAGGAAAGAAAAAAAAAGGGAGAGAGCAAAGATCTGAACAGAGAAAAGAGAAAGAAGAGACAGGAAAAGAAGATAAGAAACAGAAATAGAGGAAAAGAGAAGAAAAACAAGAATAAGAGGAGAGAAAGAAAGGCAGCAAAAAAAAGAAAAGTGAAACAAGAAGTCAAGCTGAAAATCAGCCTTTCAAAGGTAGTGTTAGGACTGTTTTTACACCTTAATTTCTTAGTTTTAAGCTGTAATTTCAGCTGGGTTTAACATGGGTTTGAGAGGTGTGTGAAGGTGTAATTAAAGTATGTGTTTAAACTCTGTGTATAGCTACGTTAATTTCGGTATTTTAGAGGTGTGTACGGGCTGCTATATAGGTGATATTAAGGCTGTGTATGTACAGTTTGTGTGCGCGTGTGTTGCTGTGACTGTGCGTGAGCTTGGGAATGTATATGTGTGTCTTTGTGTTGTGTTATGTGTGTATATAAGTGAAAATGATGTGGGTAAATATGTTTAAGGGTGTGTTAATGTGTGGGTGTGAGTGGGTGGGGGATGAGAGTGCGTGAGCTGTTTGTGCTGGGGGAAGGGGTTAGGGACTGCCAGGTCAGTATAGAAGAAGAAGTACAGAGAGAGGGAAGAGCTGAGAACAAAAAAAGGACAAGTCAACTTTGGATAAAAAAAAGTGTCGCTAAAGATAACATATTCCAGCAGTTCATTTACGAATTTTTAAAATGTACTTAGAAATTTATTTGGAGAAAACACCAAACAGTAACCCCTACTATTTTTAAGAGACCTACCATGTGGAATTTTCTAAGATTGTTCTGAGTCTGGGAAGGATGCTAAATAATTTTATCTAACCAAGGGGTTTTGGTGTATTTTAAAATAGTAAATTAAGTTATTAAATTTGGAAACTTTTACAGTAATCTTATGTGGCTAATATAGTTTTTTGTATAAAATTTCGAGGGTTTTTAATATCGTTTGCTATTTTTAGCGTTGTTAGTCGTGTAACGTTCGATCGGATATCAAGTACTACAACAGTTTACTAAGCAACATTTAAGGTCATTTCTGAGCTTATTTTGGCCAAGTGATGTAAAGTGACCCCAATTAGTTTTATGAGGCGTACGCTCTGGAATGTTTCGAGAATTTTTTGTGTCTGCGAAGGGCGCTAAACTTGGGTATCGATTAGGAAACATTTCTAATTTATTTAACATAGTAAACAGAGTTATTTTAATCTGAAAATTTTATGGAAACCTTATTCTACTGATATGTTTCATATTATAAAATTTCAGGCCATTCTGAGGCCGATAGGTATTTTTCGCGAAACTTATTTTTTAGCGTTTGATCCGGACACCGGTTGGGAATTTTCGAACGAAAATTCTTTAAAGTACTTTTTAGGCCAGAAATGATATCAGGATGCTTAAAATAGCGTTTTGAGATATTTTGGGAATTTTGGTAATTTGCCGGCCCGAAGGGGTATTTTGGTAATTTGACTTGAAAAGCGTATTTTTGTATAAATTTACATATGGGAAGCTTATTTCAGTGATTCTACTTACGGGAAGACCATTTTGGTATTTTAAGTCCGAGAGGGGCATTTTGGTAATTTTACATTCCCGGTGAGGGGAAGTTCATTTTGGGAGTATGCGTGAGTCTATATTAAGTTATAATATTTTTTTATAGTCTGTGTTCTAATGGTTTGATTATTCCGTTTAGGTTAACGTTAAAGACTTCCTGTTAGATAGTTTAGCTGCGGATCCACGTAAGGGATTCTATCTGAACCCTAGGTAAGGACTTTTGTCCGAACCCTTATTTTGATAACTCGTACTCGTAAGTACTCATTGATTTACTTATGGCTAATGCCGAACTCTGAATTGTGTATTGCTATCAGCATGTTATTGCCCAGAAACTCCAAGATTGAACCTGAATCGATTATTTGGAAATCTTGTGATGCTCGCATGTATTTCATGCTGAGTAAATCTGATAATTCTTTGTATCCCATTCTTCCGAATTGTTATGCCTAAATCCGATAATCGTTTTGCTACTTATTGTGATTTTCTTTTGGAAATTCTGAATGATGACTTATTTTGATATGTTATGGTTATTGAAATCTGAACTGATTCTGGTGAAAATTCTGCTTTCTTCTGAAAATTCTGAATGCTGACTTGTGTCAGTATGATTATTGTTATTGAAATCTGAATTGATTTCGGTGCTTGAGCTTATGTTAATGCTCATTGATATTGTTAATTTTTCTGTGTTGACCTGGGTTTTCTGTTCTGTTCTGAGGCGGGCGTTATAAGGCTGGTCTGAATCCTGCAGGAAAAGCAGGCTAGTACCCAAGTGGACTAGTAATTATTCTGGTACATCATGCATGTGTACATTATGTTAGCTTGCCGTAATGGCATTGCTATTGCCCAGGATCAACGTTGATTTTCGATTTTATCTGCTCTGTATACTGCCGTGACTGTTACGAAAATCTGGAAAGTATTATCTGAAATGATTTGTGCTTCTGTTGAAATCCTTTGAAAAATCTTCATTGTTTTCTGAAAATGATCGGTTATTGATTGATTTGGAATCCATCGTATTTGTTCTGGTTTATTTTGGTATCTATTTCTGATGAGTTTTGACCATTTTGGAAAGCATTGAGGTTTTTTTTACCATCTGAAGTATTCTGGAAAGTTTCGTCGGTTGGATTCTTCGGAATCGCTTGTAATCCTGTTGTTAGTCCTTGTGCCACCTTACTGAGCTCTCAAAAGCTCACCCTTCGTTTGACTCCCTTCTGCAGGTGATGATAAGCTATAGCAGGTTCGGGAATGGGTTAGAGTCTGGGTGAGCTTCCGGTGAGCCCGCCACTTCCATGTAATGAGACCCCTGCGTGGGTCGGTACCGTCACCTTGTTTCATAAGGATTCGAGTTTGTAAAGAACTTAGGTTTTAATAATTTAAGCTTAAGCAGTCTTGTAAGCTTGTATTTGAAGAATTTAAGATGGTGTCGAATTTGATGTTTTGTAGTATGTGTTAGTGAATAGATTTAACAGGTTTGATGTAATCCGATAGGTTAACGACCCGGGAGTTCGAGGCGCTGGAGCTCCAGATTTCTGGGATGTTACACTTACGTAATGGAAAATCTGGGAGTCTGTAGTTGTGATTGTGTCTTCCTATTCGGTGACTGAGGTGTATAAATTTCGAGGACGCAATTTTTATACGGAAGGGAGAATGTAATACCCCAAATAATATGTAGCTAATTTTTTTGGGCTAGTTTTGTAGTTTTAATAATATTTTGGAATACTTTTGAATAACTAACATAACTTATTTTTGTCGAAAAATTGAGTTTGCTCTTCAGAGAGAAAGAAGAAAGAGAAAACTAAGGTTTTTGAGGATTGCAATTTCTACTCTTAATTGGTAAGTGATCTTGAACCCACATTAATTATAAGGATGAATTAGATCACACTAAGATTGTATTTGTGAAGATTTTAACGTAAGTGACCTGATTTTAATAATTAGGTTTTGAACCTTCTGAAGGTTACGCAACTTTATAAATATAATTGCGTTGATTGAGGTAAAGGTTTCATATTCAGATCCGCATCGTTATCATTATATCACATTTTTTCTGATTCCGAATCAATGATAGAAATAATATTTCATCAAAATTAACGTTAATTACTTTGATTTATTATCACTTTTTGTTTATCGAATTGGGGTTTTACCCATCTTAGAATTTTTCATTCACCTCATACTGACTTTGCGGTACACGTTGTTTATCTCGTTGTCCTTTACTAATTTAGTTGTACCGACTTTGCGGTACACGCTGTTTTGCTTAGCCGTACTCATTACAACTCTTTATTTTTTTGTGGTTGCCAAGTAATAGTCTAAACTACAATCATTGCCCCCATCATTAATTGCCTAAGGAAATTCAGATTCTTTGGTTAGAAGAACACCTAGGCGTGCAACGGAAAAAGTGGCTTTGCCACATGTCACTTTTTAGTTGGTTCAACAGTTTTGACTTCCTTTTTACTCTCCATATCGTTATTTTATAATTCCTTGCTTATACGAACTCGGTTTAAAGCATTTTTGCTTCCGCTACACTCGTCTTTTCATACTCTTCGATTCAAGTATAAAATCGAGTATTTTCTAAATCCGTTAAGCTACCTTACTTGAAATACAAAGTTTTGATATTTTGCGGTTCTTATGCGTTTGAGATATTTTGAAATCCGTTGGACCTATTTGAATTGAACTAATGTTAGAACTCTCACGTGCTTAGGTTAACGTGGTTCAATAACATGATATGGCAATTACTACCGGTATGCAAACTTTGAACTTAGAACATTTATGTGCTTTACAGTCACGAATTACGTGATTGTATCGTATTTGATTATTAGTTCAATTATTTGAATGTGTTCATTTGACTTTGACTTTGATTTGATCTTTGGTGGGTTGAATATCCCAAAATTAGATTATTTTCCGTGCTAAGATTATCTATCGTTTTCGCACTTTCGTTTCATATGCTTCGTTTGGACTCAGCTATACTTTATTGGATAACTGCGTTGTACTTCGTGGGTGTGATCTTTACTGGACTTTGTGCTCCCCCCCCCCCCCCCTTCTTCCTCCAATTTCAGGTAATTGAGCTAAGACAACGGTAGAGGAGGTAGCTATATGCATGAGCTTGAAATTGTTCTTTAATTTTATACTCTCTTTAGTGACTTAAGAATGAAAACTTGTAATGATTTGAGTAAGCAGCTTTTGGGAACCCCAATATTAGGGAAGGAACTATTGTTATTAGATTTTTGCTGCATTTATTGGAGTTTGATCATGAATGCTAGCTTTTGATTTGGGATATGTTTAGAGCTCTGATTACCTCTTGAGGTTATTTTCTTGGTAAATGCTTTGGTATTATATTTCTGGTAAGCAGGAATATTTTGAAGTAGTATGTGTAGGTCGGCCTCCGGGTCGGAGGCGTGACAGATGATCGATCCTAGAAATAGCACCCAAGAACTTGTATGTTAAGCGAACCGATCTTCGTTGAGTGCATCTAACAATATGCTTGGTAGTACGTAAACTGTGAAAAATAGATGTTGTATTCCAACTGGTATAGGGTGAAATTGTAGAAGTTCACTTCAATAGATGAGAGAATATGCTCCGCTTATCCTCTTGGGTTTTGGCATGCTAACATCTAAGAGGCTTCCATATCTTCTTATATAGGGGTGACTATAGTAGTACTTGAAACTGATTTTTAGTACTTGAAATTGATTTTTTGGATAAATTACACACGGCTCGTACTTAGTATTTTTATTACAGTAGGCTACACATTTTTATTTTTCCATTAACAGAGTCAACATAATCGATAAAAATATGTTAATACCCCTAATAAACAAATAAATTTACCCAAACATCATCTCATCCCCACTGTACATCTTTCTCACTCTCTATCACACACACAAAACTGCCGGTCAAACTCCCCCGGATATCAATTTCCGGTCACCTTCTCCAGCACCACCAACATGCCTACATCATCATCACCAAACCACAACCACCCCACGACTTCACTTCTCAACCTCTGGGCCACCACCAAATCACCATATCACAGCACCGTCGGCTCCAACAGCGGCCACTAGCGCCAAGACCATAATCACCGCCGCAGCACCACCATAACCAGTCACCACCATATGCCCAATCACCAATCTGCGTCGTCGATCACATGCGCAACTCAACCGACACACTTTCGGTCAAACTCCCCCAAAAATCTTCTTCGCCTCGAGATCCATCGTCACTGATGGATGCAACTTGTTGCTAACTTTCGTTGCCTTCGATGCCGGCAGTCATAGGGGTATATTGCCCATTCGTCGGGCGTCCTTGGTCAACGTCCACCGCCGGTGGAGGATGTCGATCTACTCTCTCTCTCTCTCTCTCTCTCTCTCTCTCTCTCTCTCTCTCTCTCCCTCTCCCTTCCCCTTCCCCTTCCCCTACCGTCCCCGTCTCCCTCTGTTTCTTTCTCTCCTAACCACAATATTTTTACCTTCTTTATTTGCCTTTTTTTTCCTTCTTTATTTGCCTCCAATCTCTCAGAATATTCTCCCTCGAAATTCCCTGTGTCTATGTACCTGCGTGTGTGGGCAGTGACTGGCCGTCGGGCGACAATGGTGGGTATCAGTGGCGGCGGTAACTAGGCTTTCTGTAGTGAGAAATAGGAGGAAGACTGAAGGGCATTTTCGATACATCGTAATAAAAACAACGTTGCCCTAATTTTTTTCTCACGGTTTCCTAACAGAAATAGGTTTTATGTTACACAATGACAAACTACAGGGGGCAGGGAGTAATAAAAATACTTAGTAGGAGTCGTGTATAGTTTAGGGCAAACCTTAGGGATGTTGTGTGTAATTTACCCTTAATTTTTTTGGTGACGTGTCTGACACCCTATTGGTTGTGAGGTCTTTTCCCTTAAACGGGTTATGAGTAAGGATAATACAAAATTGGAAATGTAAATCCTATCCTAAATAACAGGATTTCAACTATCTTTGCAACTAAATGATTGATAGAAGCTATTAAGAATGTATGTGATCTAATATGCCCCCTCAAGATGAAGGGGGTCGTGAGGTGACCTTCAACTTGCGAGAAAGAAAACCGTGGCGAGGAGATGCTAAGCCTTCGGTAAAAATATTCGCAATTTGGACATGGGTAGAGATGAACTGAACATTGAGTTCTTTTTTACGAAAATTGTCATGATCAAAGTGAGAGTCAATCTCGATGTGCTTCATTCGAGAATGGAACACGGGGTTGGCAAATAGATATGTGTCACCTTTATTGTCGCATAATAGAATGGGAGATTGTTGGAGGGGAAAGCCAAGTTTAGTAAGAAGATAACAGAGCCATGAGAGTTCAGAGGCATAATCTGCAAGAGCTTTATATTCAGCCTTGGTTGAAAAGTGAGCTACAATACACTATTTACTAGAAAACCAGGAGATAAGATTACCGCTGAGATATACAGCAAAGCCACCGATGGATCTATGGTTGTCAACGCTGCCAGCCCAATCCAGCGTCAGTAAAGGCTCGGACATCCTAAAAGCGAGAATGAGTAAACATAAGACCATAATCTATTGTGCCCTAAAGACACCGAAGGATGCGTTTGACATAAGTCCAACGAGTTTCAGTCAGATGGCATATTTATCAATGAGTGTCAGTCGGAGAGTGGATGTATTGGCATGCCTTATTGACCGCAAAGGAAATATCCAGGTCGTGTAAGGGTTAAATATTGTTGGGCACCAACAATGGATCTGTAGCATCTGGGACTAGAGAAGATAGCACCCCGTGGCGTAGACGATTTTAAAGGAGGAGAGACAAAGGTAAGGACAGGTTTGCAAAGAGTCATACCAGTCTTGGAGAGAATGTCATTGATATAGCGGTGCTAAGATAGGAACAAGCCAGTCTGAGCATAAGAAACTTCAATGCCCAAGAAATAGTGAAGCAGACTAAGGTCTTTGAGGGAGAATTCAAAGCGCAAAGAGTTGATCAAGGAAGTTATTTGAGTAGAGGAGTTCCCAGTGACAATGATGTCATCGACATAGACCAATATATATGACCTTGCCAGAGAGATTAAGCACAAAAAGTGAGGGATATGTCGGTCTGTGAAAGAACAAAGCTAATGAGACAAAAAAGTTGGTGAGACGATGGAGCCATGCACGCGGTGCTTGTTTAAGACCGTACAGGGAGCGATGGAGTTTACAAACATGGTGAGGATGAGATGGGCTTGCGGAACTAGGGGTTGGTGCATGTAGACCTCTTTGATAAGAGAACCATGTAAGAAAGCATTATTGAGATCAAGTTAAGGGCCAGCCATGATTGACAACAATGCTAAGATAGTACGAACCGTTGTATGCTTGATTATTGGACTAAAGGTTTCCTCAAAATCCACACCATGCAGTTGGTAGAAAACTTTAGCGACTAATCGAGCTTTATAATGCTCTCATGAACCATCAGCCTTTTTCTTCACCCGAAACATCCACTCGCAACCCACTAGATTCATATGAGGATGATGAGGAACGAGGGACCAAGTACCAACTTGAAACTGATTTTTTTGTAATGTGTCTCTCACACCCAATTGGTTGTGAGGTCTTTGCATTAAACAACTTACACGAATGAAGGTAAGGATAATATAGATTTTGAAATGTAAATCCTACCCTAACTAACAAGGATTTCAACTATCTTTACAACTAAATGATTGATAGAAGCTGTTACGAATGTCTGTGATCTAATAGTAGTCAACGATAATGGTTACGCTATTAGAATACGTTGTACCATTTCGTCTATGATTATTTTTGTGAAACTGTTCGACAATGCCAAATTTAAACTTCCTACTGCCTCTATGACCGGCACATGAGAAACGAAGGTGTGTTGCCACCCATCAAGACACCATGCCTTTGATTGGTTAGTATTGACATGAATACCCACTTTAAGACCCTGTATAAATTCATCCGCATACGTTGTGTGCAAACATGGGTTTCTCGCCTTCATTTAAAAAAATACTTGAAAAGGAAAAAAGTTTCACCAGATGAAACTATGTACCTGTTACAACAACACATGCTCTTCATATAAATCAGGTAAGGGCATATAGTGTTAGATCCGCATACTAAATTTCTTATTTGAAAAAAAGAAAAGAAAAAAGTTAGAGTCTTGGGGACGTAATGGGCATTTTGAAATTCTAATTGTTATAAGAATATAAGTATATAAATCTTTTAGGTGTCTGATAGATACGTACATTACATATTCCATAGGAACATAAGAAACTTCAGAAGAGTCTCCCTACGAAGAGACTTCTTGGGATTTTACAAATTACTTGATGTAAAAATCTAATTTGATTATTGAATTGAGATTAATAGTAAGACCCTACGAATTTTTTTGTTGTTGTTAGAACCTAATTGAAAACTTTGGGTATGCCAATTTTTAAGACTTTTGATACAATTGGATTGAGAAGATCAAAGTTTTGGATTTAATCATGCAATTAGAGATAAGAGTTTACTTTTTAAAATCTGTACTAGCGTTGGACCGGTCGATCTTAATTATGCTCCTTTGATAAGTTCTTAGTAGTTTTTTTTTTTTTCATAAGATTAGTCGGCCGCAATTCTCATGCTCCATATTTTTTTTATCAGTTCGATAGAGAAGTGGGTTGTTTTGTTGAATCTGCTCTTCTTGTTCTTCTTCTTCTGTTTTTAATCAAAGTTGCATGCCCTCTTATTTGAAAGGTCAATGTGCATGTTACAGAGCCGTAGTGATCCCCATTACCCTTCGGTTTATTAGCTTGTTGTTCTCCATAAAGAAATTGATATCCTTTAGTGTTGTCCTTTGCATGCCAGGACATCTCCATTCTAATGAATGTCATTTGGCTTCATCTTGCTAGTATTCTTTGACTTAAGTTTTCCCGCCTCTCTGGTGCCAAAAACAGGCGTGGCCCACATTTTTGTTGCCGTGCAAAATAGTTATTTGTGGTTTTATGATTGTTCTGGTGACCATCTTTGACTTAAAGTTTTGCTCTTTTCAATTCATTGATATTGTAAATGTATCTGTTCCTTTTATTAAAAAGTCCGTTCAGATAACTTTGTCATATGCATTTTCTATTTGTTTCGTGTCTCTATAAACTAGCCACAACCCCATTAGAAGTTGACTATGTCATGTTATTGCAACACCTAATGTTCGTTTGTTCTTTTTTCCTTCACATGACTCTGTATAACTTAAGATGATTGTTACTTGACGTGAGTCTAAGGCGGCTAGGTGTTAAATAATTTATGATTTTACATTTTGTAGGTAACTTCTTGGTGTTTCACCTTGTTTAGTGAAGTAACGTATGGGTAATTTTGTGAGTCATATCACAGTGTATTACGACGCTCCTATTTCTAACTTACCTACGTGAATTGGAACCTAGGCTAGCTCAGGGGGATGAGTTAGTGATCGCGATCTTACTTTCTGAACCTTGTCCCACGTGTCAGTGATGGCATGTGAGACCTTATTCTGAATGACTCTCTAATTTCTGTCACTGTACAAGAATACATTTTGACATTTTGAAAATCTGCCTTTGTACAAAAATATATTTTGTATTTTGAAATTATGATTCGTATATGTTCCGTTAAAATTCTGTACGTCTGAAATTTTGTTTTCTTAGACATCTTTGCATCCCTTTTTGGTTGGTCTGTTGAGCGACCTTTTTGGGCATTTGGCTCGCTCCCTTGTTGTTTTCCTTTCAGGTAATTAGTAAAGGGGACTGGATTACAGGGCTAGCTGTGTGATTGAGTGTTAGCAATTATAATTTTTAGAGTTAGTTTGATTTTTTTTAGAAATTATAGTATGAGAACTTAGTTGGATTTAGATGTTTAATTTGAAACTCCGTGTAGGAGTAATTTGGGACTAAATTATTGTTCTAGGCCTATTTGGCATTTAATTACGTAATTTGGAGACTTATTATTTAGATGCTCTGAATAACCAGTTCGGGAGACCTTTTGATAAATTTGAGGTTTTCTGACTTTACTTACTTGAAATTAACGCTTCAAAAATTTGACGCGTTTTTTTTTTTTTTTGATAAATTCGAGAATTGCATTGATAATGTAAAGTTACACAGTTGCTCTATTGTTGAGCTTAAGAATATTATAGGTCACGACATTCCCGTGATTCAGTATACATGACCACAATGGCCGACAGTAACAGAAGAAACCTAATAAACTTCTACACATTACAATTAAATTAGAGCAAAGCATATCCTACATTTTAACTCAACTTAAAGTAACATGCAAAGTTTACAATTGCATAAATCTAAAAGCACTGAAAAAAAATAAGAACAAACAACAACGCACAATATGGTAACAACATGGCAATGGCAAAACAATCGGGAACCACACGACCCAAACTCGAGCGCACCGTTTAAGAAGGCGCACCACACATCCCAGGCTCATCAACACCACCGTAAAGTTCATCCTTCAACTACCACATTCAATTTCAAATTAAATCGCAAGACAAGCGGAGGAACCATTACCCACCCACAACAAACCAAAATAGACGCACAGGCTGGCAGAAAAGAGCACTAAAACCCCGAACCCCCTCCCCCTGACCACCCTAAACTGAACAGATTGCCTCACAATACCCCATAGGCAGATCTTCACCCCCCCCCCTCCCGGGTCCTGAATCGCCCCCACCTTTCCCAACAGAAAATCACCCCAACCCAACCCCCCCCCCAGTCGAGACCCTATCCCCCCACCCCGCCCACCCAAGACCCCTTGAAGTCCCAAGAACAATCCCGTAACCAAGACTGAGCCCCTCTGACCCAAGCCCTCGTGTTACTACTATTGACAACAAAACTGAACACAAACCCAAAAATCCACCACTGTAAATATCAAAATAGATAAGAAAGAAATTTGAAAGGCAGAAGGATAGTCCAGAAATGACGGTCAAAAAATGCTGTTGAGATTCATGTAGTCGGCGTCGTAATTCCGGTCACCGTCGGCGTGATTCTGGTCATCTCTGGCTGATGGTAGAAATAGGTCGATCGAGCAGATCTACTTCAGATCTACCTAGGTTGACCGAGATCAAAGACTTACCTTGTGGTCTCCGTCTCCGATCAAGATCTGGTGAGACGCCTACCACCGACCACCCGCCGCTTGTGCCGTCGACCGCCAACGGTTCACGCTATAAAATAAACCACCACACAAGACAGAAATAACCTATAACCTAATCGTCAGAGCTGTTGCCGCCCCACACGCGCAGAAGCACGGTGGGGTGACCGTGGTGACTTTCTAGGGAGTTTGGTTTTAGAGAGAAGGCAGAGTATTTTTAGAGAGAGAAGTTTTTTACCATAAAAGAGCTTTGAACAAGTCGAAAGGCAAACCTATTTATGAACAACTAGGCTCATTTACTACCGATGAGTCCTCTGGTGATGCTCAAATATCCTGCCCTGGTCAGTTAAATTTGACGCGTTACATATAGCTCTCTCTATGGCATTGGTGGATGCCTATAATCTTATTGTTTTTTTTTCTTTATTAGCTCATCCTTTTTAAGATCAGTATGGGGAGCAGAAGTACGTTGGATGATTGCGTGCATGGCTTCTTTGTGAGCAGGGTGTAGGAAAGATGGTGATGAAGTTTGGACGGGTTGGTGGGTCTGTGCGTTTGCAGCATATGTGCGCATTGGGGCTTGGGTGGTGTGTGTAATTGTGAGTATGTCGTGCATAGATGGTGGTGGTATGGGCTAAGGTGAGAATTAGGGCTATAGGGCTGTTAGGATGTGTTCTTAAGTGTGTGCATTTTGGGTGGTTGATAGTGTGTGATTGTGTGTGTTTCAGATGAGTTAGGTTATAAATTTTAGGGTTGTAATGTGTTGGTGATGTTGGATGTGGGTTTTAGGTAGAGAAATGGGGAAGAAGGGGCTAACCGTGGGTGAAGGGAGGGGTCTTCATGGCTGCGTGAGTTTGGGCGTGAAGGTTGAAGAAGATTGTGTGGGTGAAAAACGTGAATCAGTGTGTGTATTGATTATGAATCGTAAGTGTAATGGTCGCTAAAAGTGGAAACGTAATTAAGCTGTATTTCAATAAATCCTAATAAATAGCTAGAGCTAGATTTAGCCAAAGTGTGAAAAGGCGACCCTGGGTATTTTTAGGAGATCTACATCATGGAAAAATTTCAGATTTTTTCGAGGACTGGAAAGGGGTTAACCGATATGGGGAACTGTGAAACTTTACAGTGTAATTTAAAATACCAAACTAGCGCAATTTCGTGCGAAACGTTTATGGGAACCTTAGGATGTCGAGAAGTTTCTTTTCCCAAGATTTTGGGCCATTCTGAAGCCGTTCGCTATTTTTGACCGAACGAACTTTTAAGCGCTTGATCTAGACACCAGTTCGGAATTTTCGGGCAAAAATTTTCTAAAATACTTTTTAGCTTGAGAATAAATTTGAGAGGATAAAGATAACATTTTTAAGTGCTTTTGAGATTGTTTGCTGCCGGGAACCCTCATGGGGGCATTTCGATAAATTACCACCCGGAGAGGGGTATTTTGGTAATTCTCCCGGTAAAGTTTTTCGAAGAACCTTTTAGTCCGGAAAGGGTGGTAAAACACCTGAAAGGTTGTTTGAGGTGATGGGAGTGATAGTGGACCTCAGGGGCATTTTGGTAATTTGCCACTAGACGGGGGGTATTTTGGTAATTTTATCGCACGAAGTCCAAACTTCGCGAATGCCTTAATTGAGCATTCTAGAATAACAAGAAGCGGGGAATGGGATGAAATCCCTAAATGAAGGGTATCAGCACTAATGTGGTGCTCGGCTAGGTTAAAGACCTGGCTGTTGGATCAGAGTAACCGACCGCTGTAGAACACGGTAAATAACTGATAAAATGAAAGTAGAATAATTTTGTATTATGATGGTTAGTGGCTAACGAGTAAAGTCTTATTTGATTAGGTGACCCTGCTTGCAGCGGTTTGAAGTTTATTAGGCTCGTCGGCTAAAAGTCAGCAAGGTAAGGATAGTACGGTTCTTTGTATGCTACGAATTTGCTCCTCGTGGCATACACCTCATTGATGATGTGAAGAATATGAGGTATCAGCGGTTGTTGTGCCGGTACCTCTCATGTCTTGAAATATTGTTGTGGTTTTCGACTAGCTTGTTCCCTAGTCTACTCTGTGTGCGTTATTAATAATTCCAAGTTACTTTGTTGATCCCCGGTCGCGTGTATGACCAGAATTTCTTGTTGAGAGGTTTCTTGATTGAGGACATAAGGTGGACTCTGTTCCCTTAGTCCGTCCAGTTGTTATAATGTGTGTGCTTTGACGATATCGTGGTTAGGGGACGAACACTCTTCGTGAGTTCCCTTCTTGTGCTTGATGTCTCCTTTATTTGTTTGAGACTGAGATGAACATCCCGGAGTACGGGACATTATGTGAAAGGAGGGCCAGTGAAACGTAATCACCGGCAAACAGGATGTAGGGCGCACGGTTCGAGTCAGTCATGTCAGTCGAGTCCAGTCAGTTCAGTCGGTATCTGCATTGCATTTGTCTTTACTATAATATTGTGATTTTAATGGCTTGTGTTTTATTGATGTTTAACTTGGCGATTTGGTGTTCACGTGCATTGTAGTCGGTCAGTCCAGTTCATGAAATGTGGTGATAATGTTGTTCTATTGGGCCTTAAAGCCGCTCAGTCTGAGTAAAAGAAAAGAAAATATGTCGCTTGATTCACTGAATTGATGTTGTGTCATCCTTTGGAATTCTAGATTCTTGATATCGTTGAGCTTGTCTATCATTTCTTCCAAGGCTATCACTTTGTTGTCTGCGTTGTTCCTCGTATTATTTTTACTGGGCGATTTGCGCTCATTCCTTACCTGTAATGTTTCAGGCAGTCAGGGCGAAGTAGGGGAAACTTCGAAGAAAGGGAAAGAGAAAGTACTTGATCGCTGAATAGGAAAGTAAGACAAGGATATGTGTATTTTGGGGACTAGATATTTTGTGTAAATACTTCCGCTGTGCTCATGTTGAGCTCTACAATGAAATTTTTTGTAAGGATGGCCTTTTGTGAAACCTTATGTATATTCAAGGATGTTTCTAGAATTGCTCTGTATCGACAAGGTTTATAATGCGGTCATGACTAACAACCAGCTCTGGTGACGTCACTTGGGTTGGGGGTGTCACATTAAAACCCTCTTATCCATTCCTATGATGAGAAGCCAGTGGCACCTATAAAAGATTAGGTTAAGCAATGCTTTTAATGACTCTTTTATCTTCAAAATCCAAGTAGGTGTGCAATAGGAACCTCTTAATAAGAACTCACCTATGTGAGTAAGAAGTGGGCCGCTTCTATGAGTGTAATGCTGAATTCACAGAGAGTACTCATGAAAAACTAGGATTTGTTTAGGGCCAAAATGAACACAACAATGAGAACCTCAAAACAATGTTTGAGCGGCACTGTGTGAAGTTCTATTGTCTCGATTTACACTAAAGGTTGAACAGTTCAAGACATCGCATTCACTGGTTAACCTAGTAAATCTGATAGTTCTCAATAGGGAAGTTCAAAGCCACCAGCCACTTATCCCAATGTAGTGTCCTTCTAACTGAACTCTTTCTAGTGTCAGCGTTTCTTTGCGTATAGTGCCCTGTCAATTTTCCATTCATGTGGAGGATTGTTGGCATTGTGGGTTTTAAACTCACTTTGAGCAGTCCACTTTAACTCAATTTTCAATTGGGTTCCACATCATAATTTGGATAGAAAAAAATTGATTTATGTTTATCTATTAGAGTAGATGGTCATAGTAAGTTCACAAATTTAAAACAAATGAGGAGTGAATGAGAATATTAAAGTTGAAATAGGTGGTTCAACTTGAAGGGAAAAGAGAATCCCGTATTGAAGAGATAAAGCTAATGTTTCCTTCTTATAAGGTTTGGTCCTGAGCTAAGGGTTGGGCCCCTTGGGGGTACCCAAGTTTTCTGAAGAGGGTTTACCTAGGTTGACCCAAGGTCCATACATTCGCCCGCTGCCTGCTTGTCTTGTCCCAGTCCGGTCCGTGGCCATGGCTTGGGCTTGGGCTAGTTAGGCTATATTCTTTTTGGAACAAAAATATTTTAAATAAATAAATTCTTTTCCAGAAAGTTGCAATCGTTCCAACAGCTGCACTCTTTTAGTGACGAGTTGCACCACCAGTGAATTTTTTCACTGTATAAAACCATGTCCAGGGTCTGAAAAACCTTACAGAATTATTATTTTTCCTATCCTGAAATTTTGTCCGTTTTCCTGTGTCTCTGAAAGAAAGAGTTCTACATTGTTTTGGTTCGCCAGGTTTGCAAATTTGGAGTGCTCCTATTTCCAGATGTTGCTGCCGTTGTATCCTGGGAGACTTTCATCAAGAGACCATTAGCACAATTGCGAGATGAATAAAGTTTTAAGGACAGTGAATCAAATTCACGCCTCGGTTCTCCATTTGTTGTTCTGCATTTCTATTGTGAGTTACATAGTCCAGTTTCTAATTTTGTTGGTTCTTAGTTTTAGAAACATTATAATTCTGTTTGCTCGGTTTAGTATATCACAGTTCAGTATTTTTTGTACTGGTTTTCTGCACAAGTATACATAAAGTAATATTTTTCCTAACAGGTTGATCGTGGTGCTCCTTCCTCTGTCAAAGTGGAGGAAAAAGGACAGAATTTTAAATTGACTTGTTCCATAGATTCAATTTAGCAGGAGAAAATTATCAAAATTAAACCAAGCTCATAGTGGTGGGGGGCTAGGCGAAGAAGGTGAGGGGCCACGCCGGAAGCCTGAGATGGTGGCTGCACTAGAGGCAGGTTCTTGGTGTTGATGGTGGTGCATGGCGGTGGGGGGAACTGACAGAAACAAGAGAGAGAGAGAGAGAGAGAAGGTAGTGCGGAAGAGGGAAATGAGGTGAAGGGCTTAGGGGGTTAATGCTGACTAGGATTTCACGGGTGAAGAGACCATTTTACCCTTAAAAAATTAATAGATGTCTGGTCAAAGGTCATTTTGACCGTCATTTAGTGCTTGATACCAAGATTTTTGAATTTTTGGTGCTAAATACCAAAATTAGAACCTCGGGGTGCTGGGTGCACTTAGGCCCTAAGTATGATGTGGTGATTAAAATAAATCCATCGTAAAGCGGTAAGTCTGAATATTGAAATGATTAACTTATAACATATTACATAATTTGTGGTTCAACCTTTAAACATGACATTTGACAAGTGTAGCGATACTACCTTAAAGATTATGCAGTGTAGGTGACCTAAAATGGCTTCCAACTACTTTTATAAAATTGCACGAAGGACCCCCAAATTTTACATATTTATAAAAAGAACCCCCAAGCTTTTTGTAATTACAAACTGAAACAAATAAAATAACCCTAAAGGGGGGGGGGGGGGTGAATAGGGTTTTAAGACTACTTTAAAGATTAACAAACACCAAACCTCAATCTCAATAACTTAAATAAGCAAACAACCAATCTCAAAACAAATGTAAAGCGATAATGTAAAGAGAGAAGGGTTTAGAGACACTTGACAAGGAAATTTAAATGGTTTGGCTTAATATACCCACAAGCCTACGTCCACCCCTTCAAGGAAGTCCCTTGAAAGGCCCTAGAATCCACTAGTATGATCTTCCTTACGGGTCAAGATCGAACATCTTACAATCCCTTGATGCTATGCCCACATCAAGAACAAGCTTTGACAAACCCATAGCTCCAAAGCTTTACAACCCCAAGCTTTGATACAAGAAACTATAGATGAAGAAATGTGTACAAGATTTCACTCTCAAGAAGTAGATGAGTACAAGTTTAAACACTAAAACAAGAGAGATGAGTGTATGATGACTTATGAAAGTGTATATCTCTCAAATGTAAGCTCACAATAAATGCTCTCTTGAAATGGATGAGAAATCAATGAAAACCAAGAGAGATTGAACAATTGCTTTGATCTTTGAGAATATGAAAGATAAGAGAGCTTTGAATGCAATTGATGAATCAAAACTAAGCCAAAAATGAGTATTTATAGATGTGGGAATAAATATGACCGTTTGGAGTTAGGTGGAGCATTAAATGCGCCAACGGTAAATGCAGTCGACTGTAATGCACCATTGCAGTCGACTGTAATCCCAAAGTAGCCGTTGGAAATTCAAATTTCCAACTTGCAGTCGACTGTAATCCAATGCAGTCGACTGTAATAGGCTACTGGAAGTATTGCAGTCGACTGCATTCCAATGTAGTCGACTGTAATACCTCACTGCCCAACTTGCAGTCGACTGCAATCCAATACAGTCGACTGCATTCCTGAAAATGCAGTTTCCTTGTTTTTAAAGCATGAAAAACTTTTATGCATGCAAGGGAAACCTATGAGCAAGTTCTAGGTATACAGTCATCGTAACGATCATCTCTCTACGTCTAGTTTACAAAAGAAGGAAATAAAGCGTTGTAAAATTCAATCGACGAATTCCTTCTTTGATGCATTCCATTGAGAGTCTTTGACCGTGTTGCTCGTCTAATAATCCGTTTGCATGAGTACGAGATTATTCCTATTGCTTCATCAACTCAATGCATGTTAGACAACATAAACATCAATGTTAGACAACATAAACATCAATGTTAGTTATCATCAAAACCAAATATAATCCTAGGTTAAATAATCGTAGGGTTAACACAAACTAACCCCTCTTTCCACTTCCTGACACTTAATTAACACCCATGTGACGTTACTCAATAAAATAATTCCCATTAATAAATCAACTTAGCGTTAAATTATTTTATTTTATTTTATATACTTTCGGAGTATGACATTTAACCCCCCATATTTCTCTGTCTAAGTCGTATTTACATAATTCGGGTTCCTCCTCTAGTGGAAATTTGGGGCTTTTTCCACAAAGGGTAGAATTTGGTCAGATTTGACCTTTTAGATTAGGAATATTGTGATTCATGAAATTAGGAATTGTGTTGAGGGATTTCTTCGGTAGATGGTTGTGCAATTGTTGTCGAGGAGTGTTGTTGTGGATTTGAGATGTAAAATCTATTGTTGATATGAACAATGAACAATTGTTTAGTGGAGTTCATAACTCATTCATAACGTATCTTGAGCATATTATATAGATACAATCTACCAGATCTGCAAGAGTTTGTGAGGGCAAGCACAGCAACCATGGATGTCGTCAGCCAGTTGCAGAGACAGTTTCTTGATTTCACAACCTCTCTCTACCGTGAGGTCAGTACTTTAGCGTTAGTATCAAAATTCCTTTTGTGGGTTTTTGTTTTTCATTGTTTACTTTTTAGTTTATGTGGCTTATGAAGTGCTTTTTCATGATTTTCTGATATGGGTTTTTGGCCAAAAGAGGTTCTTGGATGACCATTTTGTACAGCTTCAGAAGCTGCAGGATGAGAGCAACCCAGATTTTGTGATTGAAGTTGTGTCCCTCTTCTTTGAAGATTCTGAGAAGCTGCTCAACAATCTGGCAACTGCATTGTGAGTGCCTCCTTTTCTTGAACTGTCGATTGGTGGTTGGAATTGGAGAGTATACTTACTGGGTTCTCTTCGAATTGTTCAGGCAACAACATATTGTGGATTATAAACAGGTTGATGCCCTTGTCCACCAGTTCAAGGGCAGTAGTTCTAGGATGTTGGCTTGCCCTGCAGTAAGACCTTTTTATTATTTTATCCGTCCTTTTCATTTTAGCCTGCACTTATCAATTTGTTTTGGGATGTTGGCTTGCCCTGCAGTAAATACAACTGTAGCATATGACGCATAGATGTGGTGATGTCTAGTGGAGTTCTAAATTCGATACTTGAGGTAAAGTACTTTGATACAAAATGAAAATGGTTTGAACTAATGTGATCCTCTTAAAGGCGTATTTGTGGATCTTTTAGAGAATGTGAACGTAAATCAATCAGTTATCACATTTGGTTAAGGGGTTGCGTGATGTCTCCTGCTATTGTACATGTATGCTATGAGTTGGAATCATATATATTGGATACTTTATCTATGATATGGTTATTTGTCCATTTGTTTGCATTTTACTTGTAGTTTGAGTAGATAGAACTCAACTGTTCGACAATTGTGTAAATGCCGATAGAAAGTTGAGCAGAGATTTTGCAGTCCGTGATGGTGCTTTGCGAGATTTGGAGTAATCTTCATTCATTGATATCCTAGCGCTGTTCAGTATATCTTTGGAACAATGTTGTCTTGTCCAAATAGAGGATTGTTTTATGAGCTATACTTTTTAAAAGCGAAATAACATAATTTTGTGGATATTACAATTATAAGTTCCTGTATTTTGAAATGATTTACCGCTAGTTCATTTGTTGAATACTGAACGTTGTAAAAGAAAATAATTATATAAATTTTTTTTCAAAAAAAGATTTATCTTGGGACACTAAGAAACGTCCTAAAAGATCTTAAACAACGTTAAAAACGTCCCCATAGGATTTGATGTGGTTCGGTTTACAGGACGTTTATTTGTGCCTTGTTAGGCCTCACTCTTGTTGAGGCGCTTGTGTGCGTTGTAATAACTTATTGTGACGGCCTCTAATGAGGCGGCTTTAGGACGCTATCCAAAGCGTTTTAACGTCAAAAGCGTTCTTATATCATACCCGTAAGGACGCAAGGAGGCGTCCTTACAGCCCATTTTTGTTGTAGTGGCGGTAAGTCTGAATATTGAAATGATTAACTCATAACATATTATATTATTTGTGGTACAACCTTTATAACTGACATTTGCTAAGTGTAGCGATATACCTTAGAGATTATGCATTTTATGTGACTTGAAAATTTGTGATTTTTTTTAAGTGTCAAGTACTGTATTATGTGATTTCTTTATTTATTGGCCCTCCTCGGTGAGAGTAACTCTCTGTTTCCGTTGGGGATCGATGTGCACCCCGCGTGTCGGTTCATGGCCTCGACGAGATTGTAGAAAACACCAAAAATAATGTAGTTCAATTATAATTTAAATATAAGTCCAACATTATGACTAAATGCTAATATCAAATATACCTGAGGTCGTCGAACCCACTGAAGAAGGATAACCAGCGTGCGGATGGGAGGGCTCGGCCTGGGGTTGGGGCTGCGGCAACGGTTGGGGTGGGGCCCACTGGATGCTTGTCTATGTGCATTGTCATAGCAAGCAACGGGGAGGTGAGAGCCACCGGGGTGGACGCAACTCGGCGTCCACCGCGACCATGAATGGCCCATAACTGATAACACGAAATTGGTTTTGTATAAAGGAAGTCCAAAGAAATTAACACATTAAAATGACAACATGAAACTGCTACCAGATGCTTTCGATTACACTAATATTGCAGAAACACTATATGAAAAGCATGAATGAGTAAGTTAATATATTACAACAGAGTAATCAAATACACGTCACACTAGGAATGAATACGTCCTTGGGCTCATGGCAAAGGTAGAAAAACTTGCAACCACAAGTTATCACACTTCCCAAAAACATAATGTGTGCAAATTAAGTAGCAAATAAAAGAACGAAGCAAGAAGTTCGACATAGGTTAATGGATATTCCTGATAAATATGTATCTCTAAGAAGTGGATACAACCATGGGTGCCAGTGGTTAGCAAAGGGCGATTGGAGAAATCATAAGATTATCGGTTCATGGTGGCGAACACTAGGGCCATGAGCCATGTGGTGCCGCATTTTGGAAGTGTAGCTAATGAAAATGTAGGAAGGTCGAGGCTTGAAGTAATTTTGTAGCAACAAAACCCCTTTGAGCTCGGACGTTGGTTTATGACAAAAGCCTTTGTATTGAAGCAGTTGTTCAGTCCTCCACTCTTTTGCTTTGGGAAGGCTCAGGATCAAATCTTTGTGTTTTTTGTAGGTTTCTTCGTTGTCTTCTTCTCCTTCTTCCCTTTTTCCTCTTCCAATAGTGTCGGCACTCAAAATGTAGCATGTTGAAGTATTTTAATAAAAATACTTTACCTACTTTGCAAAATCTTTTTCAAGCAATAATTACTTTATTATTATTGTATCGTAAAAAGTATTAACTAATATTTTTCTTTATGCCACTTTTATTGGTACAAAAGTGTGTATTTCAAATAGTTTATGTCAATATTTATGTGGACAATAATACGTTATTGTAAAGATTAATGATGTTACTTAATTAGACCACTATACAAAGACAAATTCTTATACTTTCTGAAAGAGAAGAATTTTTTGTGTGTACGTTACAAGCACTTTCATTTTCTACCTAATATATGTCAGGGCTTGTGTCTTAAGAGACTTGGTCCTCTACATTGTCCTACTCACATATCTATGTTTTTTCTTAAGTACAAGTCTCATACTAAAGACAAATCAAACTTATGATTTCATAATCATGTTCTCTTAAGAGTGTGAGAACAATTGTTTTGTTTTTGTTGCGCAAAGAAGGCTATCAGGTGAAACTTCAACTTCTCTCAAATGGTGCAAACTTAGAGAAGTTGTAGCAAATTGAATTGGGTTGTTGTATCCTGGAGGCCGTGCGTCAGAACCTATTGTACTGCTACATTCCAAAGGGTGTAAACCGTCTTTTTGAAAGCGACCTAGTCCGCCCCTCATCTGTAATATACTTGTTTCTAATGTGTCCAAGATAGATCCTTTGGACCCTTAAATGGATGGTACCTCGCATGGAAGAACAATGTCACGAACCTAAGAGCGTTAAGATAAACGTATTTCTCTTACTCACAACAGACAAAGGTAAAAATGTTCTTGTGGTTTTCCAGTACTCATTTTTATGTAGATTTGCTTGCATTGTAACACCCCAGAATTCCCGAAGCGTTAGTCAATCAATCGATCAATCACTTAGTGGTACAAGTATCTCTATCCCTTAAAATAGAATCAATGTATACCATAGCTTCTACAATCCCCAAATTAATAATCTAATGATTTAAGTATGCGAAACAAATTTTCAAAACGGTTTCCCTCGCAGGGGCTTAACTAACAAAATAAAAGAATTTACATTTATTCCAAATCCAAGCTTTAACTCTCCTAGGTAATCTACTGGCGATTATTACATGCAGAAGGGATTGAAACACAAAAAAGAGTGAGTTTTTGGAAGCTCAGTAAGGTCATTCAAAAATCCAGAAGAGGAATACAAACGATTTAGAGAATTCATTATAATAGCTATATAGTAAAAGATTCAACTCAATCTTTCAAATCAGAAATCAACAGAAACAATTTCGATTACACTGTAAACAATGCAGATGATATATTGAACATGAGTAAAGTTACAAAGCCACACAGGCAGTATAGGAAAATACTTAGCAAAGTCACACAGGTGATGCAGGGTAATCACTTAGCAAAGCCACAAAGACCATGCTCACTAACACTGTGGTTACATATGCATATGAACACTGGCCGGACCATTAAGGTTCTAGCATTTCCCGTAATAACAGATCATCCTTATATCACCCCCGATACAGACCATCCTCATAACTCCTCAGTACACTAACTCATGTCATTATGCAGAATGTAATAATCTATAATACAATGATTAAATCGATGCACAACGAGAAATAAACACAGAACATCGAATAGGATTTCTAATAAATGTATAAGGCTCAAAACAAGGTATTAATGGCAATCGATGCAATTTCATAACAACTATAATAGAGTCCAATGAAACTTCAATAATAATTTAGAAAAATATTTACGATATCAAATAGATGAAATAGGGTTTTGAAAAAATCCTTTACCTCAATCCAAGAAATGCGCTCGCTGCTATTCAACCTCGTACAAACCTCGAATTAACCTAAATTGGAGATTAATTATTAGAATACAACCTAGCCTCACAAACAATTAATCTAATGCTAATTCTTAATCATTGCTCGAAAACGAATTGGAGTCCTTGAACGGCTAAACCTAACCGATAACACTACATACTCTATAACGCATTTAGACACTCCAAAATTCATAATAAATATTCATAATAAATACTCATAAAATAATGTTATACCTTAAAACAGCTTAACAAAGTTGCAATATAAAGTTTCTGAATTTTTGAATATTTCTGAATTAAAAATAATTTTCATAAATACCAGAAAAAGCCCAAAAATAACAATTAATACTTCTAGCTCAAATCAAAGTCCCATAATTTTATGATAGCTTCATAATATATAGAAACAATTACTGAAACTGAAATTAGGATTTAAAAAGCACCGAAACCATTTTAAAATCATATGTTTTGCTAAATTAGTTGAGCTATGGATTCCATACTAAATCAACTCTAAAAATTATGAAACTGAAAATGAAATTTATCTATATCATAGAAACATTACATTAATTTTCTCCGAATTTAATAAGAATTTTAAAGACTCCAAATGAGTTTTAGAAAAAATTGCATTTGTGCAAAATATGAAAAATACCAAACCATATCAGAAAAATATGAAATTTTAACGGTAACTACAAGTTTACCTGAAGAGCATTTCTCTAAAGTTTCATTATTTTTCGACAATCCTATGATACCTAACAGCCACGTACCGATTTTCTTGCTTGTAGTGTTGACGACTGCGTGAAGGGAGTTATGAGCCTGTGTATGCATATGTGAGTGAAGAGCTGGACCTGTGTTGTGTGTTGGTGCGTGTTTGGTGGGTGATAGTGAGTGCGTGTATATGTTGTCGACGGGGGAAGGGAATAGGGCTGCAAAGGCAGCCGGGAATATTTGTGTGTTACAGGGAATGGTGGGTATGAACTGTGCACGGTGGTGTGAGTATGAATGTGCGTGAATGTGTGTGCAAAATGGTATGGTGTGAGCTGATGAGTGTAATTGGGTGTGTCGTGTGTGCATATATAAGTGCATGAGTGTGTGGGCTGTAGTGCTGTGTGTGTGAATGCTTCATGGGTGAGTATGTGTTAGTGGGTTTATGAAGAAGAAAAGGGTGGAAGATGGAAGTGGTGTTGGTGATGTGTGTGTGTGTGTCTGTGTAATATATATATGTATGTGTGGGTGAACTGAAGTGGGTTCATGTGAGTGTGATTAAACAAACGAAAAGAAAAAAAAAAAGAGGAGGGTAACAGCTTTTGGGTGTGCCTTTGTAAGGAAGATAAGTGAATTATTGGTATTGAGTTAGCGTTAGGCACAACATGAGCATTCGATAGTGTACGGTAATTGTTAGCAAGTTAAACTTTAAAGTATAATACTTTAGGCTATATTAGAATTCTTGGTAAAAATTTTACAATTTTCTGAAATCATATGTATTTTTAATATTTTCGGCAAGTTCAAACTTATAAAATTATTTCAAGCCTTTAGACTCATGAAAATATTTTGGAAACATTAGAGTAATGTTTTTGTATCACAAAGACAACTCAGTTTAAATTTCGTAAATTTTAGAGTTGATTTGCTATAGTTTCCATATCGCATTAGTTTTAGAAAAACGATAGTTTTAAAAATAGTTTTGATGTCTTTTAAATTCAGATTTTAATTTCTATAATTTTTATACATATTTTAAAGCTGTTAGAAAAATTATGGGACTTTATTTTCAGCCAGAAGTAATTATGGCTATTTATGGGTTTTATTTGCATTTAAAGAAATTATTTTAATTCAAATATATTCAAAAATTCAGAAAATTCATATTTTGACTTTTTATAATGTTTTAAGCTATAAAAGTGTTTTATTGTAATTTATAACGAATTTAGAATATTGTTGCGCATTAAAGAGTGTACGAAATTTTCGGATAGGTTGGCCGTATGCGAGACGCGCTTTGAGTTGAGCGATTTCAGGGTTAGAAGTGAGCACGTGTTTGGTAGTTGATATTAGGGTTTATAGTATATTAAACATGGATTGTGTTCTAACAAATAAATTGTTAATTTAGGTTGATTCAAAGGATTATTGATCGACGTTGTATAGCATTACTTAGCTTGGATCGAGGTAAGGAATTCTATCTGAACCCTATTTCATTATTCTGATTTCAAATGCTTATAACAACAGTGTTACAAACTAGATCGAATGTTGATTTTTATGATTGACATAAAGATGTTTTTAAATTGCCCATGAAATCCTAAATTGAGCCTTATAGCAATCGTTTGGAATTTTGTTTCATCTCATCTTGGAATTCATTGATCATTTGATATGTTTATTGATTGCCCATCGTAAAACATTTTCAATTGTATTTAATCCTTCTAAATGTTGACATGAGTTAATAATTTGGGAGTTATAAAGATGGTCTGTATTGCTGGAGTTATAAGGATGGTATGTTAGTTGGGTTAAACTAGTACCTAGATGGATTAGTCAGTGTACATATATATATGTAAAGTGTATCGAGCACTACCGGGGTGGCTTTGCTATAGTGTACTGCTCATGTTCAATATTTTATGTTTCTATTTTTATTGCACTTGAAGTGTTTTCAAATGATTATTGATTTAAGGGATTGAGTTGATACTCATCCATATGTTTATATTGAAATGCCATGGTTTTATTTGAAAACCCTTTTAAAATGATTGTATATATAAAATCATTTGAATCGCTTTGTTTCTTCGTTTTAAAAGTTGGCATTGGTTTAAATGTAAAATCATCCGTATCATTTTCTTATTTTTAAATCATTGATCGACCTTACTCACTACAAGAAAAAAGGCTTTTAGCGACGGGGAAATCCGTCGCTAAAACATTTAGCGACGGATTTACCGTCGCTAAAAGTCCTTCGTATAAAAGCCCGTTACTAATAGTTTGGCGACGGAATTTTCAAATCCGTCGTTTAATATTTAAGTTTTTGCGACGGATTTATTTATTAATTAGCGACGGAATATCCGTCTCTAATTATATTTTAAGTATTTTAATTTAATTTCTTTTTTATTAAATTAACGACGGAATAAATGTTTTAGCAACGGAATAATCCGTCCCTAAATAAGACATTTAGCGACGGATTATTCCGTCACTAAAAAACTGATAGTAATATAAAAAATTAGCGACGGATATAATCCGTCGCCAAAAGTCAAAATTGTTTTAAAATATTTTTTTTTTATTTTTCTTATGCCCAAACCTGTAATAAAAAAAAAAATCAATCCTCAACAACAACGCGCAATAATCAATACACAAAGAAATATATATATAATTAATCATAAAAAGGACTCATTATGTACAAGCAAGGAACCGGATACAGCCGGTTAGGGGAGGGGAGAAGAGTACAAGCCAGGCGCGAGGGCCGGGGGGGGGGGGGGGGGAAAGCTGGGACCGGGCACGAGAAGGGGCTCATCAGGGGTTGCCGAGTCAGGGATCTGGATCCTGCTGATTCGGGGCCGGCTCGGCATGTCCAGCTGCGGTACCCTGCTGATCCTGCTCCCTGATCATCCTCAACACCACCGTAGCACTGCGCGCGATCTCCTCGTCGTCCAACGGATGCTGAGGAGCCGGTGTCTGTGGAAGGGTAGCGGGGGGTGAGGACGCTCCTATCGCGGCACGAGCAGTCCGACTAGGCAGGCTGCGTATGCGGCCTTTCGGCCGATTGACGACCTCCGGCATATCTAGCCATCGCTTCAACGCCCCAGTACTCGCAGCCGTACTAGTAGACGCTGATGGCTGTCCGGACTGCTCCTCGAACCCCCTAAGATGTTCATACGAGGCCTGCAAAAACAGTGATATAAAGATATGTTAGGGCATTAATTAACGCAACAGACATAGATGATAGAAAGACAAAAAATTAACAACTAAAACAAATTGACTCACATCGATACGCCGCGCAATATCTGAAATATAGTCGCCCGCCCGGTGCGCCTCGTCCTTGTCCTTATTCTGCACGTGCGTCTGATTATACGTCAGAGCTACGACCTCATCCTCCTCTAGATCCGGGTGCTCGACCGCATTCTTGTGTCGGACGATGTCGTGTGGCACTGACCCTCCCGTGTGAGTCGGATCTCTGTTCTGTCTGTTCTCCGCCCCACTCTTACTCTTGGCATCCCAATCTAGATCCACAGCCCACCAATTTATCATCGTCGTCCATACAGTCGGAGATATCCAATGTGGGGGATATCTCATCATCTTCGTCATCGGGGCACCCTCGGGTAACATCTTCTTCACCCGGTCCCTTCCGTCGTGGAGCCATCGGCGGTAATTCTTGCCGATGTAAGCAAAGAAGGTCTGCTGCCCCAGTGCCTGCTGCTCAGGTGAGTCAAACATGAACCCTTCCTATAAGGCATTCAATAACACAAATTAACTACAGAAAACAAACACTAATTAAACAAATACTATCGCTAAAAAAAATACTTCATCGTAATAGCCATTCCTCCTATAGGGACTCCCTCGCAGCGACATCCCAGTACAGGCGTGGCTCGAAGAATCGGCCCTTCATAAGAACGCCGATCTTCGTCCTCGCCTGATTCTCCAGGATCCTGCCAAAGAAGTAAATAAATAAATTAATACAGTTCAAATATAAATTAACACCCCAAAATTTTAAATATAAGGCATGATGTGATATTTTTACGCTGGGGGTCGATGCGTACCCCACGTGTCGGACCACGGCCTCGTCGAGATCCTACAAAACATAGACATTAATACAATTCAAATATACTTTAAATATAAGGCTAGCGAAAATGTAGTAAACACCGTTATCAATTATACCTGTGGTAGAACCCACGGAAGAAGGAGAATCAACGCTCGTGTCGGATGAATCTGCATCCGGTTAGGGCGACGGCGACGGCTGGGGCTGGGGCCCCATCTGCTTTACGCGATCACTTTGTGCCTCGTCATCAGTGGGCAATGACAAGGTGGGACCCACCGGGGAGGAAGCAGCTCGGCGTCCGACCCGGTTATGAATAGCCCGTATCCTATCCATATCTGACTTCGTATAGATAAATTACAAATACATGAACACATTAAAAATAATAATTTGGCAGAAATCATCATCGGCACTATATATATATGAACGGAGTGCAAAAACACATCAATATGAACCAAGTTCTCAACTGTTATTACATTTTTTCCCCGGTTTGTTACAACATTACAACTCAATCATTTTCAGTTTGAGAATCATCATCATCTTCATCACTTTCTTCGTCGTCCTCTTCTTCGTGGGACTCGTCGTCCTCTTCATCTTCTAATTCATCCTCTTCATCAGTAGACTCGGTCACATCATCTCCAACACTTTCCACGTCTTCCGCGTCATCTACGACTTCTTCTCCTTCATGAAGTGTTGTTGGAAGAGAAAGATCGTCCTCCTCGTTGTTGACCTCAACAGGGAACAAGACAGGTGGTTGGTCGGCTTGAAAGGAGTCTAGCTCATTGTCATATGTCACGGGCAATTTCTAGGACTTAATAATTGTATACCAATGAGATTTGGGATTGGCGACGTCCTCCGCGTAAAAGACTTGTACAGCTTGACTAGCAAACACAAAGGGCTCGTCTGATGCAAGTCTTGACTTGACATTGACATCTACAATCCCTTGAGAGCTAACACGGATTCCTCTACTGCATGTGACATCGAACCACGTACACTTGAACATTACCAGGCGGTTTTGGGAACCCAGATATGTTAGCTCAACAATCTCATCTAGCTCTCCGTAAAAGTCCATGCAATTCTCGGCATAACAGTCGCCGTTGACCAAGACTCCACTGTTTTGGGTTTGTTTTGTTCGGTCATCATCTTTTACGTTAAACCTAAACCCGTTGATGATATAGCCTCCGTAACAGGATGTTTGTTTGTTAGGGCCTTCAGCTAGTAATTTCAAGCAGGAGGCCACTGGTCTATCCATTGACTGAACCTATTGTAGATGACGGTAAAAATTAAGGATAAATCAGTATACTAATTGGCCACATAACTGTATATAACACATAATATAAATGATAACAATCTTACACGCCTTTTGAACCACTGTACAAATTGTGATTTTCGATGAGATTCAAGTCCAGCGGGATCAGTGATTAAAGATTCCGCATCGAACTCACTGCAAACCAATATAGTTGACTCGCTTAACACACACTTTCAATTATGTACAGCAATGTAAGTGAATTAAGACTTTAACTTACTCAACGAATGCCGAAACTTCATCGCAATTTAGAAGGGCATATATTGTTGCAGCACTGTATTCTTCATCCGTTAGCCATCGAGTATACGTTCGGCCGAACGGACTACCTGACTGCTTGAATATTGACAATTGCCCTTCCAAATTTGTGCTTGATCCGGGGTCATTTCGGCCTAGTTGATTTAACCTTGTACCAACATCAGGCCCAAAATATTGACTACAAAAGTTTACAAGTTCTTCCATTACGTAAGCCTCCGCAATTGAGCCCTCAACCCGAGCCTTATTGCGGACTTTTTTCTTTAAATGGAACATGAACCTAGAAGTTTAGCGAATCGAGTTAGGTGGAATATCAATGATAACATGTGTCGCATTAAGTGTAAACGAACAACTGTAACAATTTAAAGATTACCTCTCGAAGGGATACATCCACCGATATTGCACGGGTCCACCCATCTTAGCTTCATATGCCAAGTGAACAGGCAGATGCTCCATTGAATCAAAGAACGAAGGTGGGAAGATTTTCTCCAGCTTGCAAATCGTCACCACAATGTTCTTCTCAAGCACTTCCATGTTACTCACCCGGATCGTAGAAGAACATATATCTCGAAAGAAATGAGATAATTCAGTCAAAGTCTCGCAAACAACCCGTGGCAACAGTCCCCGGAAGGCAATAGGAATGAATCTCTCCATGAATACGTGGCAGTCGTGACTCTTCATCCCTTGGAACTTGCATTCCGATACATTGCAACAACGAGATATGTTGGACGCAAACCCATCCGGAAGCTTCAAATTCTTAACCCACTGACAGACCTTCTCCACTTGTTTCTTGTCTAGACAGTAAGGTGCTTTCGGAAGTATCGTCCTCCCACTGACTGTCCGAGGATGCAATTCACGGCGTACACCCAACTGTTGTAGATCCCTTCTCGCTTTAAGGTGATCTTTCGATTTGCCCTTGACATTCATCACTGTGTTGAACACATTATCAAAAATGTTCTTCTCAATATGCATCACATCCATGTTGTTTCGGATAACGAGCGTCCTCCAGTAGGCTAACTCCCAGAAGATACAAAATTTTCTCCAGTTGTGCTCTTTCCCGTACCCTGGAATCTTCTGATCTGGCACACCCTTGCCGTGTGGTATGTCAGTATCAAGTGCCTCCAGGTGTGAGAGCACTTCTTCACCAGATGGGTAGTCCAGTGTGACAACCTCACGCTCGATTGTCCCGTCAAATTTATCCTTCTGCCTACGAAACTGATGGCCCGGTGGCAAAAGCTTACGGTGACATCCGAACCACGAGGGCTTTCCGCCGTGCTTTAACGTATGACCAGGGTTCACGCCCATACAAGCAGGGCATGCTAGCTTCCCATGTGTGCTCCAGCCACACGTCATTCCCAATGCGGGGAAATCATGTATAGTCCACATCAAAGCAGCCCTCATCTGAAAATTCTGTTTAAGGGATGCATCATATGTTTCGACTCCATGATTCCATAACTGTTTTAACTCATCAATCAACGGCCTTAAATACACATCTATGTCCTTGCTGGGACTCTTCGGCCCCGGAATAAGCAACGACAAGAACATGTACGGCTTCTTCATGCACATGCCTGGTGGAAGGTTGTACGGGACAATAATAACAGGCCAACAGGAGTAAGGCGTGGTAGACTGACCGAAAGGGTTGAACCCATCGGTTGCCAGACCAAGTCTAACATTCCAAACTTCCTGAGCAAAGACTGGATGCCTGCGGTCAAACTCCTTCCACGCCTCTCCATCAGCTGGGTGTGTCAGCACATCGGCATCGTTGCTACGAGTCTCACGGTGAGCCCTCATATGTTCAGCCATATTGGAGGAGTAGTATATTCTCTTAAGCCGTGGTGTGACGGGGAAATATTACAATATCTTCCATGCAATGTTTTTCTTCTTCCCTTTGTCTGATTTGTACCTCGAATGATCACATACTGGACACCTTGACAAATCCTTATTCTATTTCCAGAATAATACACAATCGTTATTGCACGCATCTATCTGCTCATAGCTCAACCCAGGTTTCCTCATCATCTTCTTCGCGTCATAGTACGACGGCAGTAGCTTTTCACTTTCAGGCAGAATTTCTTTGATTAAGGTAACAAACTCGTTAAAACCTTTCTCACTCAGCCCATGGTCTGATTTCAACTATAATAACCTACTAACTTTAGACAGTCGTGTGTGTTTCGGAGCTCCATCCCACAGCGGCTCTTCCGCAGCTCTCAACAACTCATAAAACTGATGAGCCCCCTCATTCGGCGGTTGTGGACTATCGTCACCACCGTCGTTACCCCAGTCAACATTAGCATGCCCAGCATCCATAATCATATCTTGGTAATCATACCGTGCCTCCTCCCTAACTTCAGTTTGAATAGCCGGGTTGGACGACAATACTATCGTTTTCTCGGTGCTGCGTCCACCTTGTGTATCCGCCCATAAAATCGTACCGACGAAGATGCCATTTTACTTCAATTCTTTTTCTCCAATGCAACAACTCACATCTATCGCACGGACACCTTATCTTATCAAAGTCAACATGTGCAGGATACGCGTAAGCGAAGTCGAGAAATTCGTCAACGCAATCCTCAAAATCGTCAGCATTCTTCCTTTTCATCCACTTCGATCGACCGACATGACGATTGAATTATCGTACTGTATACCACCTTCAATTTTGACCAATCATTAGGCAGGGTCGATGTAAATATGAATGCATGAATGTGACAACATGTCTATGTATTTCCCCTCCATTCTCTAATAGGTAGTGGTCCTATCCCATTCAGAAAAGCACATGTTTATAAAATAGTGAATAACTCATGCTTAGTCCTATGTCTGCGAAAAATTTGGCAGCACCTCCCAACATTTCTCCAAGTACACGACATCGATTAGGTGTTTTAACATTCATCTAACCTTGCCTTGCAAGGTTTGACGAATGTTAGAACACCAGATCTGTATGCACCCGGAGAAACACATGAGAACGTGTACCAAATATTCACGACATAGAACACAGAGCATGAGTTGAAACACTGATTTATAAACACGTAGCTTTTCCAAATTGTCCAAACTGGACATCCAAAGGCTCATTACAAAGCATTACTTTGTAATGACTACCTTTGAACGGGAACTAAGGGTTTTTATGCAAGCATGTGTTCAGAAATTGATAATATATGCAAGAATCTTTCCGAAATATCAAAATTGCAGAAAGATCGTTTCATATGTTACCAATTCCACTTTAAATAGAATTCGTTGGCAACGAGTTGAACCATCTCCTTGCCAATGGACTTCGCAAAATAACAACGAATATAAAGAATGCAGGGTTTATAAGCAACGAGTAATTGAACGCTAATCTGGGCTAATTAGTGTTAATAAGGATTATCTTGGGCTAATTATGCTAATTAGGGTTGATTAGGAGTAATTAGGGTTATTTTGAGCTAATAGCCGGGTTTTATTGTGCGGAGTCGTGTTGATTAGTCCTAATTACGCTTAATTGGGTTATGTTAGGTCTAATTAGTGTTAATGAGGATTACCTTGGACTAATTATAGCTAATTGGGGTTGATTAGGACTAATTAGGGTTATTTTGAGCTAATTAGGGTTTAATTTTGCGGAGTAGTGTTGATTAGTCCTAATTAGGGCTAATTAGGCTTAATTGGGTTATTAGGCTTAATTACAACTACTTAGGCTCGTAATCAGAGTTTAGTTAGGTTTTAGGGTTTAATTAATCTAATCACGGGTTTACAAGATGCTTTGTAATTAGGGTTAATTAGGGTTTAATTTGGACTGATTGGTGTTAATTAGGATCAATTTGGGGTAATTACAGCTAATTTAATTTTCATTGGGTTCTTAGGGTTAATTAAAACTAATTAGGCTTGTTAGAGCTAATTAGGGTTAATTGGGTTCAGTAGGGTTAATCGGGACTAATTATGGCTAATTATAGCCAGTGCTGGAGCCACGATGAGATTATAAGGGGTGCTAAAAATGTCGCGTTAACCTAATTAACCTAAATAACCTAAATTCAACAACCAACCATTCAACTAATTCACAGATATCTCAATCCAATTGGGTCCCATCCTCCGTCAACAATCTCAATTCTCAAATTCTCAATGCACAGTCAACAATCTCAATTCCCAATACCTCATAAAGGGTGTCGGTATGGTGTCCGACACCTCCAGACATGTTCGAAGACATTGATTTATTTTTTAAATGCCAGACACCGTGTCTATCACCCCTTGAAGAGGTGCCAGACACCTCTTGAAGAGGTGTCCACAGGTATAAAGCCAAAATGTGACATTTCGGTGTCGGTGTCGATCGGTCGCGGTGTCCGTGACTTACCGACACCTCAAAACCTCATCGACACATCCAGAAACGTGTCGAACACCTCCAGACACGTGTTCGACACCTCCGAACACGTGTCCGACACCTACCGACACGTGTCTGACACCTCTGGACACGTCTGAAGTCATTGATTTATTTTTTAAATGCCAGACACCGTGACCGTCACCCCTTGAAGAGGTGTCTGTCACCCCTTGAAGAGGTGTCCACAAGTATAAAGCCAAAATGTGACATTTTTCGGTGTCGGTGTCGATCGGACGGGATGTCCGTGACCTACCGACACCTCGACACCTCATCGACACATCCAGACACGTGTCAGACACCTCCGGACACGTGTCCGACACCTTTCAACGGTGTTCAAAGACATTGATTTATTTTTTAATTGCCGGACACCGTGTTGGACACCCATTGAAGAGGTGCTAGACACCCATTGAAGAGGTGCTAGACACCCATTGAAGAGGTGCCCACAAGTATAAAGCTAAAATATGTTGTTTCGGTGTCGGCGTCGATCGGACGCAGTGTCCGTGTCTGTGCTACCTAACGGGGATCTCAATCCAATTGGGTCCCATCCTCCGTCAACAATCTCAATTCTCAATTCTCAAATGCTCAATGCAATAAAAATTAATAAAAATCACATATTCAATCCAATTGGGTCCCATCCTCCGTCAATAATCTCAATTCTCAAATGCTCAATGCAAAATTAACAATCTAAAATCATCAATTAACAAACTAAAATTAAGGTGCACAACCGCCAAGTGCACAAATAATTAGAGTGCAAATTGTGCTATTGAGGAGGGGGGGGGAGGGGGTTTGCAAATATTCAGGAGGGAAGAATCGAATTCAAAACCTTGTGAAAATCAGATATCTGATAATACCATGAGAAGTTACCACATGTTCTAAAAGAGTGAGCAGTTAGACTTTGGTTGATTATCCTAAGACTTATTAAATTATTTTATTGAATATAATTTCTCCTTTCTGAGTAGGGTGGGTAGGGTATATGTAGACTATTGTATTTTGATCAAAACCATGATAAGGTTGACCAGTTGGACTAGGATTGTTACAGCGTCTCTAGTCCAATTTAGATGAGTCTTTGTTCAACTAAACATGTCATGTGCCCAAGTGATAGCTATTTGATCTGTTTCTTTGTCACTCCTTTGGAAGTTAGGCAGATTAAAGCTTGATTAGGCAAATTAAAGATTATCTTAGTTGAAGGCATGATACTTAATTTCATTTTTATTACTTGAAACAGATCTCTTGGTTGTGATTGTCCCTAGGGTTTGTTAATGCCTTTTCGCGTTACTTTTTTTTTTTTTTGAATTTTATCTCGATATATTAACACTTTGAAAAAATAAAACGAATGTATTTTGTTAATTTTTATGGTTAATGAGTATCATTGCAACCTTTGGGCTGTTGTCAACTATGTATCTGAACATTTGGTTTTGAACCAAATAAGTTCCATAGCTAATGGGCCTTAGAAAATTTAAATGATAAGACTGACATTGTGAGAAATAAGCCATGAACATATAAACGTGAACCTAATCACTTTTCTTCTTTTCTCCTCTTTTTTTTTCATCCTCTTCTCCAATGCACAGCCGCCAAAGCAACAACCATTGTCACCGCCATCAAATCACCGCATCACAATCTTCACCATCTCTAAGACAGACCAATCTCATCTCATACAATTAGTAAAATCATTACTCAAAAACCACCAAAAGCCCCAGAGACACAAAAACACTCCACCAGAATTGAAACATCACAAAATCGAAGACGAAGAAATAAAACACCAAATCCAATTTGAACAAAATAACCTAGTTCGTAAATCATATCAGAAATGAACCAAAATCCTAAACTCAAAATAAATCATGAGATTCATACATAAAAATATGTGTATATAACTGTGATGAATGAATGATCATACCAATGGTCCTGTGCAACAGCTGGTTAGGGTTTTGACGAGTGGCGGCGACACCGATGGTGGCGATGTTTGGCGCTTAGTGGCACAGAAACGAAGGTAGCGCGGATATTGACAATGGCCGTGGATGACAGAGCCGGGTAATTGGGGCTAGAGGTGGCACGGCGTCGGGGGTGGGTTGCCGTATATGTCCTCGCCGGAGTAAGAACGCCGGTGAGATATAATTAAGACAGAGAGAGAAACGGGGAGAAAGAAAAGAAAGAAAGGGGATCTGAGATAAAAGACAGGACTTTTAGCGACGGGACGACGCCGTCGGTAAAAGTCCGTCGGTAAAAGTCTGCTTTCACCGACGGAATTTATAGCGAAGGAATAATTCCGTCGCTTAAATGTTTTTTAAAAATCATCGAAATTTATAAATTTTTATAATGTATTTAGTGACGGTTTTGTCCGTCGGTAAAAGTTCGTCTGTAAAAGTCCGTTGGCAAATACTTTTACCGACGGATACTTTCATTGTTAAAAAGTTTCACCGACGGTTTTTTATCGACGACAGAATCCGTCTCTAAAAGGGGGGTTTTAGCGACGGAATACATTCGGTCGCTAAAATCCATCGCTGAATCCGCCTTTCCTTGTAGTGACTGGGCTCTCGAAAGCTCACTCTCCTTTGACTTCCTTTCCGCAAGTGATAGCCAGCATTAGGTTGAGGTTGCCAGCACGGATTGGGGCCGAGCGAAAGAAATTAAATTAAGTTAAGTTAATGTTGATTACTAGAACCCATGCGTGGGTTGACATTATTTGAAAATTTTTGAACTTAGTTTTGATGTTTCATTAATGATGGTTTATTAGGGTTATGATTTAAATTGATGGTTAGATGCTCTGACAGCTTGTGGCATTATTGTGATCGATCGATTGTTTAATGTTCCGAAAATTCTGGAATGTTACAAGAAATCTCTCTTTCTCTCTCCTTTTTCTCTTAATCTACCTGTAACCGAAATAAGGAATCAATGCCCCTAATTTATCCCTTTTATTCTCTCTCTCTCTCTCTCTTCGTTCTTATCTCTCTCTATTTCTCTGGTTGTAACTGAAATGGGATTAATCTCATGGCACGATTCACCTCCTAATTCCTCTCTTATTTTCCTTTTAAACTTTATCTTTTCAAAAATAAAGGATTGACCAATTAAAAAGATTTTCCCCAATAAAATTTAAATTTTCAAGTAACCCCCCCCCCCCCCCCCCTTTTAATATATATATATATATATATATATATATATATATATATATATATATATATATATATATATTGGTTTTTCAATTGTCTCTTGTACCCTCCTTCAATATTGTCGCCAAAAAGTTGCGATAAAATTTACCTCAATGTTTTGGGATTGTTAAAAAATAACAATTACAGCAAAATAAAAGGTCCTGATTCCAACTTTCATCTACAACATTGCTAGTGTAGTACCACTACAAGAAATTCATGATTTAGCGATGGATGGAAATCCGTCGCTAAAAGTCACCTTTAGTGATGGATTTTTCCATCGCTAAACGTCTGTTGCTAAAGTGTTTTATCGATCGGTAAGTCTGTCGAGAAAAACCTTTAGCGACAGATTTTTTGCAACAAACTTATAGTGACGGATAATCCGTCGCCAAAAGTTTTTTCTACAAATTTTATTTTTGTTCGAAATTTGAAAAAAAAATTGGTGACAGAATATTTGCAACAGATTGGAATCCGTCGTTAAAACAATTTTTTTTTCAAATTTTTAATTACTTTTAGCGATGGATGTCCGTCGCTAAAAGTCCATCAAGAAAATTTTAATTTTAGTGACAGATCTTTAGCAACGGTAAAGTCCGTTGCTGAAAGTAAAAAAAATTTAAAAAAAAACTTTTAGCAATAGACCATTGGCAACGGGAGATATCCGTCGCTAAAAGTAGGTTTTACTAAGAGCCTAATATTTCTTCTTTTCTTCTCCCCGCTACTGTATATCTTCTCTCTTTACTCTATATATATATATATATATATATATATATATATATATATATATATATATATGTGTGTGTGTGTGTGTGTGTGTGTGTGTGTGTGTCTCTCTCTCTCTCTCTCTTACCTGGCATAAGCCCCCATTTCCCAAGCCCACACCCCTGGCCGCCTCAACCCTGCCATAACCCATCCCCCACAACCCCGTCGTAACCCTGCCCCAACTATGCCTTAAGCCCGGCCATAGCCCCAGCGCCGCAACCCCGCCACAGCCCTGCCGTGCACCGCCACCTTGCGCCACCATCACCTCTATCGCCCCACCCCATTGTCACATCTATCGCCCCAGTCTCAGACCGTCAGAGTAGCTCCCTTCCCCCATTATTAGGTATTCTTATAATTATTGTCATAATTATTATTGAACTTTATAATTATTGTTGATTTTATTGTTATAATTATTTTGAATTTATTTTTATGATTATTATTGTAATTATTGTTGTATTTGTTGCAATTACTGTTGAATTTGTTATAATTATTGTTGAATTTATTTTTGTTGCAGGTAATGTATGAAATCACTGTTAGGATGTTAATTAGTTTGATTCTTTGTATGAGACTAACGCGATTGACAAAGGGGTTAAGAAAAATAATGATTGTCGACGGTTGATGCTAAAAATATAATAATTGAAAGCATTGACAGTAGTGACAACAATGATGTCTAACTTTTATGACTAATTAAATGTTGAAAAAAATAATGATTAAAATAATGTTTTGTAATGCTATGAGAGATTAAAAGCGGTAACGCAATGATCAAGTAAAATCAACAGCTACGATCCTAATTAAACACTAATTAAACCTTAATCCTAAATCCTAAATCGTATTTAAACCCTAACCCCAAACCTTAAACCCTAAGTCCTAAATCCTAAATCCAAACCGTAAACCCTAGATCCTAAACCCTAATTAGATCATGCACCCTAATTAAACCCTAAACCATAATTAACCTTAAACTATAAACCCTAATTAAACCCTAACCCTAACCCTAATTAAACATTCAACCCTGATTAAACCATAAATAGAACCCTAAACCCTAATTAGATTATATACCCTAATTGAGCCCTAAACCATAATTAACTGTAAACCCTAAACTCTACTTGAACCCTAAATACAACCCTAACCCTATCTAAACCGTAAGCCCTCACTAAACTCTAAACCTTAACCCTAAACCAAACTTTAAACTAAACCCTAACTCTAAACTGTTAATCCTGAACAGTGTCCTATAAAATGATATCACAATCCTAACGACACAATATCAACTCCACAAATAAACTTCATATTCCACTGAGAAACAAATTGGTTGCCTGCATTGGGAATATTCGTTCTTAGTTTATGAAGTCCATTGTCAATGGATTGGTCAGAACTCGTCGTCAATGAGTTTGAAAGTGAATCATTTTGGTTATGGCATGTTATTCCAAATTAACCTAATGATTCTATCTTTCCAAAATTTTCATATTTCGAAAAGATTGTTGCATATTACCAATTCTTAAGCGCATGCATGCATAAAAACCCTTAGATCTCATTCAAAGGTACTCATTACAAAATAATGCTTTGTAAAGAGCCTTTGGATGTCCAGTTTGGACAATTTGGAAAAAGCTAAGTGTTTATAAACAATGTATCGACTCATGCTCTGTGTTTTATGTCTTAAATATTTGGAACACTTTCTCCTATCTTTCTTTGGGCTGATGCAGACCCAGTGTCCTACATACATTCTATCTTGCAAGAGCAAGACTTAACGGATGTTAGAATACCTAATCGATACCGTGTACTTAGAGAAATATGGGGATGTGCTGCCAAATTTTTAGTAGACATAAAGCAAAGCATGAGTTAGTAACTGTTTTATAGACATATTCTTTTTTCAATTCGATAGGACCACTATTAGAGAATGGATGGGGTATAGACATGTTGTCACATGCATGCATTCATTTACATATCAACTCTACTTTGGTTTTTAATTTATGTTGTATATAGTAATCTCAGTCGTCATGTCGGTTGACCGAAGTTGGATGAGAATGAAAAGGAAAAATGACGATGATTTTGAGAATCGCGTCGATAAATTTCTCGAATTCGCTTATGCACATCCTGAATATGTTGACTTGGAGAAGATGAGGTGTCCGTGCAGTAAATGTGAGTTGTTGCATTGGAAAAAAATTAATATGGTAAAATAGCAACTTATTCGGTATGGTTTTATGGGTGGATACACAAAGTGGACTCAGCACAAGGAAAAAGTAGTATTGCCATCCAACACGGCTAGTCAAGCTGAAGTTGGGGTGGAGACACAATATGATTGAGATATGATTGTAGACGCTGGGCATGCTAATGTTGACTGGGATGACTACCGCAACGATGACAATGCCCAACAACCCAAAGAGCATGCTCATCAATTTTATGATTTGTTAAGAAACGCCAAGGATCTGTTGGGGGATGGAATTAAGAAGCGCACGCGGTTGTCTTTGATGAGTAGGTTATTAAAGTTGAAATTAGACCATGGGCTGAGTGAGAAAGGATTTAACGAGGTTGTAACTTTTATCAAAGAAATTTTTGTGATACCCTGAAAATCTCAAAAAATAATCTAACCATGAATTAGATTAATTAAAGGGGGTTATTTTTTCTAGTAGCATTATTTTGGTGATAATTAAATGTTAGAAAGTTAAATGAGGGCTTAGTTTGGCTTTGAGGCTAAAATGTAATTTTATGAAAATTATGGGGTCAAAGTGTAAATATGGGAAAGTTGAGGGGCTAAGTTGTAAATTTTAAAAGTGGGGTTAGTAACATATTTTTGTAACCTTTAGCTACACAAAGTAATGGGATTAAAGAGGGAAGGGGTGGAGTCGGTTGGAGGACAAAAAAAAGAAGGAAAATATCATGCATGACTAAGCATAAGCAAGGATGAGGTGGAGATCTCCTTGCTTAGAAAGAAGCCAAGACTAAATGGTCTTGTGACCATTTGGAGGAACAAAAAAAAAGAAAGGAGAAGCTGATTTCGGGCAAGGGAAGAAAGGAGAAGAAAAAGAGGGAAAGAGAAAGAAGAAAGGAAGAAGAAGAAGAAGAAAAAAAAAAAACAAGCCCTAGGGTAATCTCTCTCTCTCTCCATGCTAACTAGAATTTTACGCATTCAAGCCTTGAAATATGTTAGGCTTTAAGATGAAATATTTCTTGCTTACTTTTGATGAGGCTTATAGCTTATAACTTAAAATTTATGTGGGTATAATATGTGTGGGTGTGAAAAATCAAGAGGTGTATAGGGTTGTTAAACAAAGAAAAGAGAAAAATGTTACAAAGAGGAGAAGTAGGGACTGTTTAGGGGGGGCTGTTAAGGCTGTGTAAAGAGGGGAGCACCACCAGCTGCTGCTGGGTCTGCATGGGTACTGTTGTAGCAGTGAAATTTTAACAGTAAATGTTGCTAAAAGGGGGCTAGGGTTAGGCAGTCTATGGTGCAATTTGTAAAAGTCATTCGGGGGAGAATCTTCTAAAGTGCAAAAAGAGACTTCAGTGCAAAAAAAATACTGCTATCGTGACTTCAGTAAAAGTCATGATAACCGCGTCAGTTAACCCCTTTCCCGACCTCGGAAAAATTATTTTTCGGAGGTCAGGAAAGGGGTTAACTGACGCGGTTATGCTGAAACTTCGCGGTGAATTTAAAAATAGCAAACCAACGCAGTTTTGTGTGAAACTTTTATGAGGACGTTATAATGGTTAGATGCTTCAATGAGTAAAGTTTTGGGCCATTTCAAAGCCGATAACTATTTTTATCGGAATTGACTTTTAAGGGCTCGGTCCAGAAACCGGTTCGAGATTTTCGAGCGAAACTTTTCTGGAATACTTTTTAACTAAAAAATGACTCTGGGATGCATAAAATATCTTTTAAAACTATTTTTGAGATTTTTTCGGTGCAGGGAATCCCCAGGGGGCATTTTGGTAATTCGCCACCATAGGGGGTATTTTGGTAATTCTTCCTATAAAGTTTTCTGAAGGACTTTTTGGTCCGGGAAGGGGTGTAAGACATCTGAAAAGTTGTTTTAAAGTAGTTTTGAGATGTTTGTTGGGGCGATAGCCGCTAGGGGGTGTTTTGGTCATTTTAAATAAGTTGGGAGGTGTTTTGGTAATTTTTCCTTTAAAATTTTCTGAACGATTATTTGGTCCATAAATGAATGTATTACATCTGAAAAGTGGTTTTCAAGTGATTTTGGGGTACGGGTGGTGTAGCGACCATCAGGGGGTATTTTGGTACTTGGCCATGTTGGTGCTAAATTTTTATGAACGCGCGTTATTAAGTATCCGGAGTGGTGGGAAGTGAGGAATGGTGTTAATACGTCTAAAATGAGGGGGTTATAATCGTAATGCGTCTATGCGTCGATTAAGGATCCGGTTATCGTATCGGATGAACTAGCTGTCATAAGACGCTATGATACTACAAGAAAATCCACTTTTAGCGACGGAAATTTCCGTCGCTAAAAGTCGGTATTCCGTCGGGAAAACTTGTAGTGACAGACTGTCCGTCGCTACCAGTCTGTGGGTGAAAACCCCGTTACTAAAAGATTAGCAACGAAATTTCGTAATCCGATTGTAAAAATTTAATATTAACGACGGAATTAATTACTTTTAGTGACAGAATTTTCCGTCGCTAAAAGGTATTTTTTACATTTTGTGTAATTTTTAAATTTTTGAAAAAAATTAAAAAACTTTTATCGATAGTATTTCTATCACTAAAAGTCCGTCGCAAAAGTCTTTATGAACATTAATTCCGTCGCTAAAAATATGTCTCTAAAAAGGTTTATTGATCTGTAGGAACTTTTAGCGACGAAATTCCGTTGCTAAAATTTTAAAAAAAGCTATTTTAAAATTTCTGTTAATTTTTATGAATTCAAACCTGTTTCAAACATTCTTTAAACTAAGATTCATCCTTTACCAAATTTTAAGTAATACAACTAAAGTTTAAATCATATACACCTTCAACTAACATTAAATACAACAAATTACATGTACAATTGATCATATTGTACATATCCCAAAAACAAAATTACAAGTTTCATTGAAACAAAAAAATATATAAACCAAGATCCTTCCCAAAATTGTTACTTGTTTCTCTTTGTCGATCACAACCTGAAAAGGAGCAACAATTCTACTAATTCATTTACAATGAACAAAATGAATAGAAGAAAACTACATGTTAAATTTCAGCCAAAAATCCAGTCAAAATCAGCTGCAAGAAATTATGCAAAAATCATCGAGCCCTGCAATTGTTCTCCATATTCTGCAATCTGCGTAATGCACTGTGCACCCTTCAAGCCCCTTCTGACCTTCTTCATTTTCTTTAATTTCTAATCACCCTCAAGCCCTCAGGGCTTTAAATCAATTGAAGAAGGAGGAATTAAAGAGAGAACTTACTGTTGGAGGAGAGAACCGAGATATACTGACACGGAGGAGTCGTCGCTCACTCGCTGCCGCCGGCCGATGGATCTGGACTGAAGACTGGAGAGAGATTTGAGAATGGACGCCGGTGGATCTGGACTGAGGAGTGGTCACCGACTCGCTGCCGCCGCTGGCAGTCGCATTCTCACAGAGGCAAGATAGAGATGCGAGAGTGAGAGAGTCGACCGGTGGATTGTGAATACAGAGAGATGCGAGACTGAGAATGTGGAGACAACGGGGTGAGGGAGGCGGGGTGGCGTGGAAGGTGGGTGGCGACGGTGGCGACGTCCAGGTGGGTGTGAGAGAAAGAGAGAGAGAACACGAGGAGAAAAGTGAGCGGCGGAAGAATGAGAATCAGAAAGAGAAAAAAATAGGGTTTCTAGGTTTTAATATATAGATTTTTACCGACGGACAGAATTCGTCGGTAAATATCCGTATCTAAAACCTTTATTAATTTTTTTTAAATACATTTAGCGATGGAAATTCAGTCGCTAATTGTCCGTCGGTAAAAGTCCGTCGCTAAATTTTTTTACCAACGGAACATTTCGTCGGCAAAGATCTTTAGTGACAGACTTTTACCGACGGAACATCCGTCGCTAAAAGGCACTTTTAGCAGCGAATTTCATTCCGTCACTAAAAGGTCATTTTCTTGTAGTGTGAATGGTTAAATGGGAAGGGGTAAAATAAAAAGTGCGTGTATGTTTGAATGATGTGTAACGAGTAGGGTATTATTTGACTAGGTGATGTCATTCATTATGATCAGAGGTTGCGAGTTACTTCGGTTATAAGTCAATGAGGTAAGGACAATGCGGTTTTGATTTGCTAATTCATTGTTTCGATTAGCATGTCATATTGATGACATTTTTGTTAGATTCTTGTTGTTATGATTTGACACCAGTAGTTAATGTGACCGGTATTCGTTTGTTTAAATTATGTTGTTTTGGACTTAAGGTAGAATAATTACCCTTAGTCCGCCCCGTTGCTGAAGTTTTGTAAGAATAATTCGTGTCTTACTATACCTAACGTTGGTGATGATATTGCGTAGGGGGTTGTTGTGTGATTGTTGTGAGATGTCGGCAGTTATTGATAGCCGATATTTCTCTTGATTGAGAGCATTGTTGAGGGCTTGTGGTAAATTTCTCCCGAGTCTACCCTGTCGTTGTTTGACGATGTTATGTAGAGACTGAGGTGTGGTGGTTATAAGATGTTGGTAATTATTGATGACAGATATTCTTCTTATTTAAGAGCGTTGTTGAGGACTTGTGGTTAAATTTCTCCCGAGTCCACCCCATTGAGGATGCTTATGTTGAATCCTTGTTGTTATATTCGAAACACCGGTTGATCTTTTGACCCAGTATCTCTTGTTTGGGTTGTGCTGTTGAGGACATAAGGTGGAATAATTTTTCCTTAGTCTGCCCTGTTGATGAAGCCTAGTTGTTTTAGTCCTAACGTGGTTCGGGACAAACACTCTTTGTGAGTTCCCTTCTTGATGACAGCATCTCGTTTGATTATTTGAGACTGAGATGAACATCGCGTATAATGGGACATCAAAATGAGGAGGAAGCCCTGTGAAACATGATCACTGGCCAAAAAGGATGTATGGCGCTCGAGTCAAGTCGGTCGTGTCCGGTCAAGTCCACTCTGTGATATCCCCACGCCAAGCACAAGCCTTGAATCCACAAAGCTCACCCAAGACTTGACAAACCCAAGCCTTGATCACAGTCCTTTTACAAAGACCAATTGTCTACAAAGAAATCATCTTGAAAGGAAATGAGTACAAATGAAGCTCTAGTACAATAAAGAGATGAGAGAATTGATGACTTGAAGTATGCTCACTCTCAATCAAAGAATTGCTCACAAAGATACTCTCTTTAATGATGTAAATCATGAAGATGAAGAGAGAAACATTGAATCTATGAGCCTTGATGTTTCTCTAATGAATGGAGGCTTAGAATGTGGCTTCCATGGTGTATTATGAAGCCCCAAATCATTTATATATGGAGCAAATGAAATATAGCCGTTATAGGCATAAAGTGAGCAAAACTGCCATTGCAATGTCTGTATTCCCAATGCAATCGACTGGGTTACCTCTAAACTAGCCGTTGCAGTCTTGTCCTTGAAAATAGCCGTTGGAATTGATTTTTTACCAATGCAGTCGATTGTACTGCAATGCAGTCGACTGTATTACTCTACTGCCTATCGGCCGCCTCACGAAACCCCCTTTCTTATTTTGGGCATAACTTTCTCTAGAAAAATCGGATTGAGGTACCGTTTTTTGTGTTGGAAAGCTAATGAAAATTTTTACCAAGGTATGAAAAGATTAGCTCCAAAAACATTCCTGAGAAAATCTGAGTGAGATCTAAAGTTCACTCATCTTTAAGAAACACACTTGTGTGAAAGGTTATGAACTCACATGCAACGCACAAGGTGTCCTAAGGTCTTTTTAGGTCATATCCATCGATCCAAGCATCAATCAAAGATTAGTTACATAATAGTAAAGATCAATCATAATCGATAGTAACTTAGCCTATGCATTATTTGTTGTTATTTGACATTTGACTTGATGAAGCTTCTATAGCATGTCCACTATAGCTTTAAGTTTCTTTGTCTTTAATCCATCTATCCAAATTCTCAAATGTGTCTTCATGAGTGTGCACATATATACCTACTAAAAATACACTCAAAGTACACATTAGAACATAATCAATGTGTAGTTATCATCAAAACAAGATGTAAGCCTAGGTTATCCAACCATAAGGCTGACAATCTCTCCCCTTTTTTATGATGATAAACATTGATTCTATATAAGGTAAGATGTATCATATGATAGTCAATTAAGCACAACAATCTCACTCAGAACATTCAATCATCTATATTATACACAACACATGTCAATTTATCTCATATAGCAATTAAGCTCGTAGTTAGCTTCCCCTAGCTAAAACAAGATATGATCTTCCTCTCATGTTCTCTTGAAACACACAATCACATGACATACAGAATCAAGATTATTTCTCCCTTTTCATCATCAACAAAAAGACAAGGGTATGTGTGTGTGCAGAGATAGCTATAAGCAAGATAATGGCGTGAAGTGCATATAACTCATGAACTCATACGGATGACATCAAGAGTCCCTTCATGATCCAACGAAAGATGTGAAATGTAGCTCAATAATCCCCTCTACTTCATGCATATTTCAAGAGTAACAAGATAGTATATGATTCAAGCACGTAAGTTCTCGCTATCAATTTACCATATGCATACTCCATCCTAATGCATGCTCCCCCTCAATCAATGCATGCCAACAATATCCAACAAACACAACTAAATTTCTAACCGAGTCATGCTCTCCTTATGGCATTACCAAAAGGTGTGTGTGTGTAGGAATGGCAATGTGAAGCATTAAGACGGCATAATTTCAACATGGAATTTTACCAAAGTGAATAATGTTCATCAATAATCAATATTTCCAATATAAGTGCAAGAAGACCATACATCGTCATCTAAATCCTAAAATTATCCAAGATTATAATATAGAGAAGTAAACAATCAAGGACTCATAATTTAAACCATAGTTTGCATGAATTCTCAACAAGCAAGTTATTTTATAGATTTGACAATTTAAGCATACTTGATAACACATAAGTTTAGCACATAGCACAATGTTGAGAAGATCATTAAGTTTTACCCTCTTGGTGAATTACCAAGAAATTGAGCTCATGAACGATGATTCTTGAAGTCTGTTTTCTTTGACAAGCTTTGAGTCTCTCCTCATTTGAAGTAGCATGTCCAATCTTGGAATGCTTACTCTCCTTTAGGATTTAGATTGTTGCTCCTCCTTCTCAAAATTTTCTTGGAGCCTTCTCCCTGTTGCTAATTGTCTTTACTTTGAACAACCTACAATCACAATTTAGGTCTAACTTTTGGTACCCACATTTTCTTGGGTCCATTGGTGTTAGTCTTAGCAACGTTAAGAAACTCTTTAACTACCCACATTTTCTTTGCACATCCAACATAAACAATTCTACAATGACAAAAACTAGTCATATGTCATTTCTTGTTGTACCAATCACAATGTGTAAATGGTGTGCAATAGTTCTTAATTTTTCTTGTATGAACATTCAATCTAGCTTGTTGTTTAAAAACTTTAGGAGGCAAGGTGAAGGGATCTAATCCAACACCACCTTTGTTTAGGCCAACTCTTAAGTGTCCAAGCATGACATCCAAATTGTTTTGACCATCAACAAATTTTTCAAGACATTTTTTAAATCACAAATCTCAAGTTTTAAATCTTCAGTTTGTTTTTCTAAAGCCTAAGTTTTGCAAGATATTTGTTGTGAGCTAAGAGTGTTTACAATTAATTCAACCAAGTCATTATTCACATGTTCCACATATAAATGGTTGGAAATGCATTCATTCTTGGAAAGCAACTCATTATTTTGCATTTTCAACTTCTCTATTTGCTTCTTAGCCTCAATGAATTTTTTAGACAAAATAATATTTTTCTTAAAAAAAAATTGGCTTCCACATATAGGCTATCATAAGCATCTTCGAAGCTTTCACTATCACTATCACTACCGGAAGAAGAGCTTACCTCATTATTTGCCATGAAGCACACATTTGCTTGTTCATTCTTCTCATTGTCTTTATCATTTGATTCAAAGTCACTCCATGTTGGAGTACATTCGGCATTCATTGATTTTTCCTTCTCCATGTTCTCTTTCTTAGAGAGTTGTCCTCTTTTAACTCTTTCTCATACATCTCTTCTTTCCTTCTTCTCCTTTTTGTATATGGGACAATCCATCTTCATGTGTCCCCGCTTGTGGCATTTGTAGCAAAGCTTCTCTTCGTTGCTAGCATTTTGTTGTCCTCTCCCACTATTCCTTCTAATTCTAAAGAATTTCTTGAAGTTCTTTGCAATCATTGCAACATCCTCTTCATCACTTCACTCATTGTTTGAAGATGAAACTTTAAGAGCAATTGATGTAGGCTTCTTCTTGACGTCCTCTTGATCAAAAGATTTGAGTTGCATTTCGTACGTCATTAGTGAGCACATCAATTCATCAAGAGGAAAGATGTTAAGATTCTTTGATTCTTGGATGACGGTGACCTTTGCATCCAAAGCTCTTGGTAAGGACCTAATCACCTTTCTTACGAGATCACCATTAGTGAATTCCTTGCCCAATTACTTCACAGGGTTCACAAAGTTAGTGAAACAATTATTCATTTCCGTAATGGATTCATTTGGAAGTATTTGGAATAACTCATAATCTCTAAATAATAAGTTCATTTTGGAATCTCTAAGAAGTGAAGTTTCTTCAAGCGTAACTTGTAGAGTACCCAAATACTCTTAGTGGAATTACACATAATGACTATATTGAGCTCATTAGTGTCTAAAGCACAAATAAGACAATTTTTCATTCTAGCATTCAAACAAATCATTTTCTTATCATGATCACTATACTCCGATTTTGATTTAGGCTCCTCAACTTTGTCAACCACCTTCGTCGGAATGAATGGGCCATTCTCTACAATATTCTACATCTCATTGTCTTGAGACTCTAAGTAGATTTTCATCTTAACTTCCCACACACTATAATTGGTCCCATTAAACAATGGACGCCTAGTGGTAGAACTACCCTCCATTCCCCCAACGTAAGCCATGATCGATTAACTCTCTTGGCGTTACTCAATATATCAATAGCCGAGGCTCTGATACCACTTGAAACCAATAAAACAACCTTAGAGGGGGGTGAATAGGGTTTTTGAAAATTAATGGGGAATTTAAACTAAGCACAATCATAAATCTCAATCAAACCAAGTAATACTTCAATGAAAATGCTAACTAAACAATCCCAAACAATTAAGGAGCAATAAGTAAAGAGATTGAGTTAGAGATACTTGACAATGAGATTTAAATGGTTCGGCTTGAACTACCATCACGCCTACATCCACCTCTTCAAGGAAGTTCCTTGCAAGAGCACTAGAATCCACTAGCAACAATCTTCTTCCGGGTCACGATAAGAAACCCTTACAACACTTTGTGATATCCCCACACCAAGCACAAGCCTTGAATCCACAAAGCTCACCCAAGACTTGACAAACCCAAGCCTTGATTACAGTCCTTTTAGAAAGACCAATTGTGTACAAAGAAATCCTCTTGAAAGGAAATGAGTACAAATGAAGCTCTAGTACAATAGAGAGATGAGAGAATTGATGACTTGAAGTATGCTCACTCTCAATCAAAGAATTGCTCACAGAGATGCTCTCTTTAATGATGTAAAATCATGAAGATGAAGAGAGAAATGTTTAATCTATGAGTCTTGATGTTTCTCTTATGAATTGAGGCTTAGAATGTGGTTTCCATGGTGTATTATGAAGTCCCAAATCATTTATACAGGGAGCAAATGAAATATAGCCGTTATAGGCATAAAGTGAGCAAAACTGCCATTACAGTCGACTGTATTCCCAATGCAGTCGACTGGGTTACCTCTAAACTAGTCGTTGTAGTCTTGTCCTTGAAAATAGCCGTTGGAACTGATTTTTGACCAATGCAGTCGATTGTATTGCAATGCAGTCGACTGTATTGCAATGCAGTCGACTGTATTACTCTACTACCTATCGGCCGCCTCACGAAACCCCTTTTCTTATTTTGGGCATAACTTTCTCTAGAAAAATCGGATTGAGGTGCCATTTTTTGTGTTGAAAATATAATGAAATTTTTTATCATGATATAAAAATATTAGATCCAAAAACATTCTTGAGAAAATCTGAGTGAGATCCAAAGTTCACTCATTTTTAAGAACCACACTTGTGTGAAAGGTTATGAACTCACATGCAATGCACAAGGTGTCCTAAGGTTTTTTTAGGTCATAATCATCAATCCAAGCATCAAGAAAAGACTAGTTACATAATAGTAAAGATCAATCATAATCGATAGTAACTTAGCATATGCATTCTTTGTTGCTCTTTGACGTTGGACTTTATGAAGCTTCTATAGCATGTCCACTATAGCTTTAAGTTTCTTTGGCTTTAATCCATCTATCCAACTTCTCAAATTTTTCTTCATGAGTATGCATGTATATACCTACTAAGAATACTCTCAAAGTACACATTAGAACATAATCAATGTTTAGTTATCATCAAAACAAGATGTAAGCCTAGGTTATCCAACCATAGGGCTAACACTTTTGATTCATTATTATTGTTGAGATGATTATTATTCTTTTGAGACCCTTTAAATCACTTTTACAAGATACTCCTCATGTTGTCTTTACTGGGAAATTTACGCTCATTCCTTATATTGTGTGGTGCAGGTTATAAGATTAACCAAGGAGAACGCTAGGAAGGGAAAGGAAGCAAAAGCCAAAAAAGCTGAGCGAGGTGATAAGTTGAGCACGGTAAGACAAGCTAGAAATGGTAAGACAAAGATTGAGCTGCGACATAAGTTGATAGGAGTTACACGACTACAATCGTGTATCACATTGTAAATGTATATGTTGTTTAGGGACTTAAAAGTCTTTCGCTGTAGTATAATGTATGGTTGTAAGAAAATTTTTGTAAGGACGCATTTTGGAGCGTTTAATGATGTATAAAGGTGTAGTTGCTCTGTATTCCGCACAGGATTGATTGTGATTATGATCGGTAACTCAATCCAGTGATGTCACCAGGGTTGAGGGTGTCGTAAGTTGGTATAAGAGCTTAGGCATATGATCCTATAGACTTTAAGTGGCTGGTGAAACGCCTAAGTTGTCGTTGCGAGGAGCAGAAGAAGAATTTCAATAACTTGGGTGAATTATAATGATAGTTAAGATGTGTGGGCCAGGGTTGGCTAAGGCATATATATTGTGACCTTAGCATTCATGCTATCGATGCAGGAAATGGAAGAAAAAATTGCTTCCCTTAGATTGGAAGGGTGATTCGATGATGCCAAGGTTGCAGTGTCAAATCCTAAAAAGGACTCTGAAAAGGTTCTAGATGAGATGAAATTAGAGTTGAAAGAACCAGATGAACATTCGTTAAGAATGAATAAGAAGACCTGTTAACGAGATGGATGAGGTTACACACTCTTATTGTGTAAACATTGAACGAAGAAGTGAGGAGCCTATGGTGGGAATAAGTAGCCTTTGATGAATGTTTAGAAGAGAAAAAAAATACTTCCAAATGACGAGGAAAAGGACGAATTGACAATTCAATTCCAAGTCCCTAACTAGCGGTGTTAACTAAACGATAGAAAGATTGAAAGTGGAATGAGAGGACAAGAAGCAAATGTCAAATTAGATTTTAATGGAGATAGTGGACATTAGTATGCGGGTTGTCCAAAAGGTATGGCAAGTTGATCGTGATTGCCCTCCTGATAAGGCTTTATTTGAGCACAGGCAACACTTGATTCCAAATGAGAGTCAATGAAGCCTGAAATTGTTGAAGGAGCATTATGGATTTTTCCAGATTGACGGTTGTATGAGTAGGAATGGAGTCCGCTTTTGTATTCGGACCTAAAGTTGTTATTGAGAAGGAGAATTGCGATCCGAAACTAGTATAGTTTAAATACTATCGTAGGAAAAGATCGTTTAATGATGAAAATCAGTTGTTTGAGCGTGAAGGATTGTTGTAGTAGTGTGCAATTTTAAATATCATGCTACTCCTTCCTCGGAAAGACAACAAAAGTTTCCAGTCGAGAGGGACCCTCAGTAGAAGTGATTTTGATGAATATCGAGGACGTAAGTGGAAGGAATAATATAGGAGTTGCATTAGGTCAAGAAGACCTTAAAAAAAAAAGGGCTAGTGGGACCTCTACAAAAGGTGTAGGAGTTCCGACAGTACAACCGGTGATTGCTGCTATGACAGCCCCAATAAAAGGAAGAAAAGACTGTAAATCTCGTAACTTTCAGGATGTCTGCCCGAGTGGAATCTCATCGGAGGGAAATAGTCCAGTGTAGACGACCACGTGAAATTGAGAGATGGAGAAGGTAGCTGAAGTAACAAGATGGAGGAAAACATCAAAAGATGATTTTTGCCAGTCATATGTACAAGGGAGTTACAAGTTGTTGAGAGCGGGCAAAAACAAGTTGAGAAGAGTAGCTTATTTGGCCGGCATTACTTGGAATAAGTTCAGGTAACATGTTGATTATAAATATGTTCTGCTTAGATTGCAGAGTAAATTGGAGACATGTTTCTCGTGCTAAGTGGAAGGATAGAAAGGCAAAAAAGTATATAAGGGAATTTGGTGAGTTGGCCTATTTGCCCTCATCAGGTGATCACAGAAAAATTTGAAAGGCAGAACAAATGGAGAAGAGTTTGAAAATAATCCTTAAAAAGACAAGTAAGGAGGATCCTATAGGGAATTGCTACGGAAGTAGTAGAAAAACCGAGTGATGGAGGCACAGGATAAAGAAGTCTGGGAAGAAAGAAGGGAGCAAGGACGGAAAAAAGATAGAATTTAGGATCGAAACAGGAAAAGTGGAAAGAATTGTAAGAAGCAAGTACATGAAAAATAATTAGGACAAAGTTCAGGCCAAAGAGGAGGAGAAACAAAATGTAGATGGTACGGATTGGGGCATGAGGGTGCAGACTATGTTAAGGCAATTGAAGCATGTCTTACAAACGGTAGCAAGCCACCGAGTTAAAGAGCAAGATGAATCAAAGAGGCTGTTTCAAATGTTAACAACCGGGGTATATTGAACGGAGGTGCTCTAAAGGAGGGTGATGGTCATTGAAGTAAAAAGAAATTAGGGGTTTATGAGACTATTTATCAATTATTGGAGTTTGATAAAGTGACAGTCAAGAATAAATATTCATTGCCTGATATAGATGACATGTTGATCAGTTGCAGGGTGCTAAGTGTTTCTTTCTGTGATTGCCCTTAGAACAGATCATCACCAGTTAAGGATAAACAAGGATGAAGTTGTCATGACCGTCTTTAAAAACAGAGACGGGCATTATGAATTCTTGGTGATGCCATGGGGATTAATTAATGCCCCTGTGGCATCTATGAATTTGATGAATCAAGTCTTTTGAGAGTACTTTATTATTGTGTCGTCGCCTTATTGGTGACCTTATGAATGGTACTAAAGGCAAAGAAGAGCTTGCGCAATGGCAAGTTTGACAAATTTTAAGAAAGCTAAGTTGTATGTCAAATTCAAGGAATGTGAATTTTGACTAGGAAATCTGAATGTATGGGGTTGATGCGGAACCAGGTTAGGCTCAGCTGGAGGCTATCGAAGAGTTATTGACAATCTCTCTAAGATGCCCTATTGGAGAAAACTGACTGCGATGATTACTACGCCAAATCAACAAGGATGTGAAGAAACTCAAAATCAAAGTTCGAGTAAGGAGGAAAAGAAGTAACAGTTTGTTTCACCTGAAAATACAACTGACGCTTCTTGATTGGATCAAGGAAACTCAAGGCTAAGATAAAAAGATACACAAAATCCAGCGATATTTCAAAAGAAATGAAAAGGAAATTTTGATTGTGATTAGGATGGTAATTACGAAGATAAAGGTCGGATATATGTTTCGCCTAATGATGAATTGAGGAAAGGAATTATAAGGGTACTCATAGTTTGAGATACCGATTCACTTAAGGGAGACAGAAATGTACTGTGAGTCACGGCCAAATTTTGGTGGCCTAGCATGAAGCGGAATATATCAAATTTTGTATCCCTATGTTTAACTTGCCAACAGGTAAAAATGGATCATAAGAAGATCGTAGGATAGTTGAAACCACTCTTTATACCTGAGTGGAAGTAAGAACACATTGAGATGAATTTTGGTGTTAAGGTTACCACGAACAACCAAGAGATATATGTATATTTGGGCTATAGTGGATAGGTTGACTAAGACGGCCCGATTTATTCTTATCCTGAACAACTTGCCCGAACTTATATTAAGCGAGTGTTTAGTCGTTATGGATTTCCAGTAACTACTGTGTCCGACAGAGACACAAGGTTCATCTCTAGAATTTGGAAAAACTTTCAAGAAGAAGTAGGAACGAAGTTGACCATGAGGACAGCCTTTTACCTCAGACGGGTGGCCAATCAGGATGTACGATATAAATATTGCAAGAGTGTTGAAGGCCTGCCTTATTTGTTTTGGCATAGCATAGGGTGAACAGTTACCCATAGTCGAATTCTCCTATAACAATGGTTATCAGTCGAGCATAGAAATGGCTCTTTATGAAGTGTTGTATGGCTGAAGATGTCACACGCTAATTTGTTGAGATCTATTTAGGGAAACAAAGACTATTTCGCACGAAACTGTGCAAAGAAATAGAAAACAAGGTGACCATTATCCGAGAGAGAAATCATAATGTGCAAAATTAGCAGAAAAGCTATGCTGACAAGAGGCGTAGGATGTTGGAGTTTGAATAAAGTAATTACCTGACCGGGTTTCAGCTTAGTAGTATAACTCGAATTTAAATAGGTATGTCTGAGTATTCGTGGGGCAAGAATCTGGGTGCGGAAGTCAGAAGTAGCTTAGCTACTATGAGATAGTTATCAGAGTTCTGCAACGGAAGGGAAATACATAGACGTTATAAGTGATAGGATATCCGATAGCAAATTTTGATGACGAAATTTTTTAAAGGTGGGGAGAATGTAATATCCTAAACTTTGGGAGCAGGCTAACTAACCATCGGTGCTCCAAAAAATAAACGGGCAATAATTTTGAGCAATGCTTGGATAGTATTAGAGAGTGGAAGCTTAAAATAATTTTAGGGCAAAAATGTAATTTTTAAAATTTTGGGGGCATTTTTGTAATTTTGGAAAACTTGAGGGGTTAATTTGCAATTTTTGATAATATACATTATGTGTCAATTTTTTAGGATGAGTTGGCCACCTCTTGATTGTTGCCTTGTAACTAATCTAACTATATTATAAAATATAGATAGGATAAGATCCTTAAGGAAATTGGTTTTTTTTTTTTTTGGGGGGGGGGGGGGGATACAAAAGAGAAACCTTTTCATTTCGGGAAAGAAGGAAGAACAAAAACAGAGAAAGGAAGAAGAAATAGAGGAGCTCGGACAAGTAAAAAAGGGAAGGGTTTTGAAAATCTCTTTAAGGGTAATTCTTCCCTTATTTTTTAGTATATGAATTCAAGCCTTGAGTGTTTTTTGTTGCACTGTGCAGTGCGTATGCTTACGTTTGAACTAGTGTGTGTATGTGTGTGTTCTTCGTGCGCAGGTGGATGGTGAGTGATTGTGGTCTGAGTTAGTGTATGGAGGTATTAATTTGGTATACAATTGAATTGGGATGAAATTTGTGGTTTTTGAGTGTTCGAAGGTCTGTGTGTGCGAGTTGAGTGTGCGTGTGTCGGTTAAGTGTGTGTGTGTGTTCATGGGCGATGGGGCATGTATATGTATAAATTATATGTGTTTAGGTATGGAATTTATGGGCTAGAAGAGTGGTAAAGTGTTTTGGGTGGGTTCCATGTGAGTGTATGAGAGTTGAGTGTGGGTGTAATGGCTTTGGCAGAGAAGATGAACAAGACAATAAGTGTAATCGTCGCTAAAAATAGAAATTACTTTAGACAGTTTTACAACGAATATTCATAAATAGTTATGGCCAAAATTAGACAAAGTCCAAAACAGTAACCCCTGATATTTTTACAAGACGTACGCTCTGAAATGTTTTGAGAATTTTTGGTGTCCGCAAAAGGCACTAAATTAGTTTAATTTGTTTTCTTTAGTCATTAAAAATCGTGGATCACATAAGTCTATGCAATCTCGACCATCAAACTATTAACCTAATATAATAATATTTTTTTGTACTTTTTGAACTCTCAGCCCCCATTTCGACAAAGTCAAAGCTTCAAAAGCAAAATGTATGCTCATATTCTTGTCTTATTTTTCTGAACCAGGTTGAGCGACGGTTCCCAATTTTTGTTCATGTTTAGAGATCTTTGAAGATTTTACTTTTCCTACTTTATTTCTTATTATAGGATTAAAGACTCTTGTCTTTTTTGCTCTCATTTTATCTGAAATATTTGTTTCCATGCTTATATTTAAGTTCATTTTGAGACTTTAATATACTTTTTTTCATTATCATGACTAAATTGCAGAGTTGGATGGTCAATTATATATGTTTTGAAATCATTTTTTAAAAATTTTCATAATCATTTTACCAAAATTTTGGTACACATATTATTTGTAATGGGTGACATGAGCACGACTTTTGGAGAGCCTGGTCATGGTCTAACCCTTGCAGCCAAGTTGCACCCTACCGCCACCATTGACACCTTTTCGCCGCCGCCGCCACCACTAACATGATTTGTCCCCCCCAAAAAAAAATTATAAAGTACATAAACAAATGCATAATTTTTGTAAAATGGATAAATTTGTAAATAAACAATTTTCAGACATCTGCTTTTGGTTTACCAAATAAGTTAACTTATTTTTCAATAAAAATTCAGTTACTTAAAGTTTTCAATTTTACGAATTCAGCGCTTAACTTTTTCAACACTTAAATTTCAGTTTTATCAAACAATCCCTAAGTTTTTTTTCCATTCCAAGCTCAATCAAGAAAACCCAAACCAAGTCTACATATGTAATTAGTAGTACACAAATGTTCATTAGTAGAAGTATAAACTGCCTACCCTGTCTTTCAAAACAGAGAGCTCTAAGAAAATAACTAGGATCCCGACTCGTCATCAACACAAACGTTATGTGCTTCCGACATGACTCCATCGCAAAAAGAGCAAAATATATACAAAAACCATCTTCTAAATTTATTAAAGAATTTTGTTGTAGAATATTTAGAAATTTAGCAAAGCCTACTACTGGTGTACTTGGTGTAACTAAACAGTGGAGAACGCTAAGAGTTCTCAGCTGAAGAAGGTTAGGAGGAACCACAGAAATGTACAACTATGCCTCACTTGGGGATTTCCGGAACAGATTCAAAGACGTTAGCTAACTGTTACTTTAACCTTCTATTATATGTTGTAATGGTTAATGGGAAATCCGATTACTGAGTGTTTCCCTCCTAAGATGGATTGCAGAGTTGAATGTTGACACAAGGACTTTCACCAAAGAAAGAAGGTCTCAACCGTAGAAGAAAAACAATGATAAACATAAATTTGATGCAAGAAATGCATTGAGGAAATGAAGAGTATAGGTAAGGTAAAAGCACAAGATTTCGTCATTATGAAAGCACATAATGGAAAATTTTACAATGACATAACCACAAGCACCAAAGAACTCCAAGCACTAAGCATCAGGTCTAGATTAAGCGAACGACCCGCATCATTTCTTGTATCAAAAAGACCATGCACCAGGTAAAATACGCGTCTAAGAGTACATTACTGGCAGCTTTTCTTGTCACAGGTTGCGGTTAGATGAGCCAAGGGTCAATCCAGAATTTTTCAACTTTTGTTCAGTGATAAAATCAAGATGTTGTTTCATTTCATCACTCAAATAATTTTCCCAATCTCCAGTTTGACATTTTCTGAAGAAATCGCAGTTGTTGACGACGATTTCATCGGTTACTCGATGAACTCCAGTCTTATTTACCTTCAAATTCCTCAAGTTCTCGAAACTACATAGCCTTAGAATTTTCTGCACCACACCTTTTTCCTCTTCCTCAAATGAGAATGGTTGACCAACAAACTCCGCCAATCTCCTAAGGTGAACCGATGGCTCTCTTTTCATATCCTCGTACTTCAGGAACAGTATTTTATCAGGTGATTCTAAGCTTGCTTTCCCGTCTCCAAACACATGCTCCCAGAAGGGTGCATAATGTGAAATCCCTTCACAAAACAACTCATAGGCTTCTCCTAGTGAAAGTGGCTGCAGCTTTTTAGGTCTTAGTTTGTTCATGAAGTGCCACGTCGAAACAAGCACATCTTTCGGGTCGCGGCAAATGTACACAAGCTTGCAGCCGAAGGTTGTCTTGGCTACTGGTAACAAATCGTAAGGAATATGAGTAGCAAGTAGACGAGGTGACAGAAGAAGCTCGAGATTCATAATGGGATAGTCCTGACATTTGTTTATCTCTATGAAGAGGACACAATCATGGGGACCATTTTTGAGCAATGGGTGTGAACAGAAGTCGTAACTTGACCGGTTACTGGTGGCAAAAATAAGGACTTTAAGCGATGTTGGGCCGCATTTTGGAGATGTGGCTAAGCAAATATCAGTGGGTCGAGGCGGACAGTGGTGTTGAACCAACAAGACGCCTTTCAGGGCAGATGTAGAGGTTAAACAAAAACCTTGATACTGAATGACATTTTGAGTCATCCACCCTTTGGAGTTTGGAAGAGTTTGCACAAAATCATTATAGATTTGGTAGGTCTTTTCCCAGGCTTCTTCACTTACCGATGCTTCATTGTTGCGTTTGGAAATGTAGTAGCATTGTGGAGAAACAAGAGAGGGAGCCATTGAGGTACGTGTCTTCTTCCCTACTAGCAGAGACAAAGAATGTGCTTGCGTTTTATCTAGGGAAGCAACTATATATATATATATATATATATATATATATATATATATATATATATATATATATAGCTCTAATGAAGAAGCAAACATGAGGACTAACGTGGAGGAAGGTATTCGTGGACGAGAGACACTTGAACGAGAGGGACAGGCATGGTTATGGATATTCTCGAGTTCTCTTATAGACTAAGTCGAGTAAAATATTAGAAACCGTCTATTTTAATGACTTGTATATTTTTCTGCATTCTCATTTGTCCTAAAATTGCATTTTCAGCAAAGTATCAAACTTCCGGCGTCAGGACATGGACAAATGATTAAATAGTGTATGGTTCCAGACTATTCAAGACTATTGGATCAGGGCAAATGTCATATAAGGAAGTGCTAACAGGGGTAGGGTTTATTTAGATTGTATTTAACTGTCCTAGATAGTCGGGACTATTGATTCCCGACCAGCCAATATTTTTTAGTAAACAAACATGTCTGGTGCGAATCCATACGTTCCTTAAATGTACTATTAATTGAAAGATTCTTTTTGTTGCTCAAACTAACACTTTGTAGCTAAATGAAAGTCTTATTATTAGCT
>JAVXUO010002471.1:0-95198 GCA_033065855.1 Escallonia rubra
GGTGTGGAAAATATTCAAACAATTGGTGGGCACCATGAACAAGTATAAATCGAAGGAATCTGTGACCAAGAAATTGGTTAAGATTCCTTACATCCACATTTATCTTTTCCGGGAAAATTTTACCCGGCAATAAACTGAATTTTCTACAGTTAATCTCTTTTCGAAGAAAAACTAGTAGAGTTTGTGTCTGTGTGTAATGTCTACGTTGAAGGTCTTGAACAAACAAACAATTTTTAAATAAAAAGTGGAGAAGAGTGAAAAAGACTTGTGCCATTTTTCGTATTTAAAAATAGTAGCCGTTTTCAGCACCTACACTAATTATATTCTACAAACAATTATTAAATAATAAAAGGAAAAATAGTAGCCGTTTTCAGCAAATACCTTGTGCTTACGATTTTGTGTACGGGTGATATTCAAAAGGGAAAATTAGGAAATAGTGAGTTTTGGGGTAAAATTTTTGGGGATGGTGGGTTTGTTTTGAAAACTTGTGAAAAAGTGGGGTATATTTTGGAAATCTCTGAAAAAGGGGGCTTTGTTGGAAAAAAATGGGTGTTTTTAAAACCATATCTTTTCCCATCCCTAAAATACCCCTCCCCTGTTTGTCCCACATCAGACTTTTTGATTGATATTCTCGGCATGTACTTTTCTTCTCTTTCCAGCAAGAGCAAGACTCTCTGGCTCCCTCTCTCTCCATTTCCATCTGCCGACGACTCCTCAACGCCGTCCACTTTCCGGCGACAACACGGCGACGGCGCGTCCACCTTCCGGCGACGCGATCTATATCCCTCTCTCCAAACCAAGTGTCTCTATCTCTCTCTCTCTCCTTTCCCCGATTCCATTTGCCGGCGGCGACGACACCTCCACCTTCCGACAACGACGATCCATGGGTTTCAAAATCGATCTATAGTCATCGACGACGATACCCTTTCTCTCCATGGGTGCTAAAATCGATCCATTGGCAACATCGACTCCCTCTCTCTCCTCCAAACCGAACCTTCCGGCGACGACATAACTGGACAGCACCTTACGGCTGCATCACCTCCACCTTGATCACGCAAGTTTGGATTGTGCTGTCTATTTTTGGATTGCTTGGGTAAGCTATATTGTATTACATATTACTGAAATTTTCTGCTTTGTGTTGTCTGTGAAACTTCTATATTTGGTTCTTATGAATGAGCATTAAGATTAGTGCAATTCATTTATTGTTTTCTACCATGAGAATCCCTTGTTAGGTGAGAGAGAAATGTTACAGAAATATATGAAATGGAGGGAGAGAGAGAGTAGGAAGTAGCTGGAGTGAAAATGGTGGGAGTTGGCCTGGTACGTGTTTGGTTTGTCAAAACAACTGAGTCCGAGCCTTGACTCTTTTGAGTCTCTCTGTCTCTCCCTCGTCATAAATATCAATCCATAGATTTTCCAAGAAAGGTTTGAAGACCTCAAAAATCTTTCTAGATAATCTTTCTGAAAATTACACCTCAAAAATCCTAATGCTCCTCTGTGCTTGACTGGAGTTTGACTTCATTATTTACGTGGCAACGCTTTTCTTGAAATAGGCCCAGTCGTGCCAACAAAAAAGGCTTCATAAGACATTATATCATTTTCTTTGTATCTAGACGGTTTTACTGAAGAATGTAGAACTAATTATACCAAATTACTAGCTTCAAAAACAGATTGATTTAACCGTTTCGGGAGTTCCGTGTTGAATTATGAACGTAAAGTTGTGCGGAAGGGACAAAGGATTAGCACCTGCAAACCTCTAGATGTGCCGTTTCTTGAGTTATAGGGTCTTCTTGCTTGCGTTTGGGGTCACATTTCCCTCCCTAGCATTGTTCTTCTTCTTTTCTTTTCGTAAAGGTAGAAAGGGTGAGATATGTGGAGTCACAAAGCACAAAAGGATCCAGCAGACAAAAGAGTGAGAATATCTTTGTTTAAGATGGAAGCTCTTTCTTGAAGAGATTGTGAGATGTAAACTACAAGTCTCATCCGCTGGGGCTAGTTTTGGGTGTCCTTGAGTCATCTTCGTCCCATGCATGGAGTGAGCGCGCCTAGTATACATGATTAGTTTTTACGACCTGATCGCTCTATAAGGAACGCACTACACTGCTATCAAGGCGCAAAAGTGCCGCTAAAGTTGAACATGAGAAGAAACTAATCGAGAAGTATAATTGCCTCATGAAAGATAAGAACGGTGGGACAAGAAGAAGAATATTGTTATTAGACAAGGGAATCGATAAATGAGTTCCGAAAAATTCATTTGAGCTACGCTTACGCTTGTAGTGGCATTTTAGATGGTCATTGACGATAATGTAATAACTTTAGCGATTAATGTGGAGCTCAAATGGTAAAGTGTGCGGGTATCATCTTTTTCCAATAATAAAACTCAAGCTATATTCAAAGGGCTTTATCAAGGGAAAGTTAGGAAAACATGGGATTTGTGATTAAATATTTGGGGTTGATGGGTTTTGTCGTGGAAATTGTGAAAAGAGTGGGCCAATTCCTCAAATTCCTGAAAGGTGGGGTGACTTGAGAAAAAATGGGTTTCTCAAAAACTCATCATTTCCTCTTCCCAAAATACCCCTCCCCACAGTAAACCCACTTATGTCCCTCCGCCCAGCCATTTGCCAAACATTTATCTCCTCTACCTTCCATGGGTAACAAACAGCTCCTCCTCACTTCATTCTCACGCCATTACCAGATCTGCCGACATTTCCCCGTGAAGCTACACCGAGACGGAGCCGAAGCCCCAACCAACATACAATGGTGAGGCCGCCGGTTCGGCCTCCGAAAGAAGCAGCCACCCTTCCTTGACAGAACGAGAATGATTTCCCATCACCAGCACAGCTCCTCAAGGTTTTGATCATCTATTGCTCTTTTACTTTTTTCGTCGTTCGTTCCGCTACTATCATCTTAATTTCTGCTCTCTCTTCTTGGATTTCAATGTTTGGTTTGTATATGGATGACTAGTGAGGCATTTTGTTTTTTGGTGTTCACAATATATATTTGGGAGAGGTTTTGGCGGAGGAAATTTCGTAATCGCTAATTGACGCTTTTGGAAGGATGCACACCATAAGTAAGAATGTCGGAGTATAATACGGAAAGAACCCAAAAAAAAATGAAACAACTTTTACCGGATAGAGAAATTGCGAGGTTGAGATGAGAGGGAGATTGATCTCAAGGAGGTGATCTCAGAATCCCTTACCAAACCCACGTGGGTATACATGCCTGCTAGGTGTTCGATGAAAGGCGTAAGCTGGATAGAGTGGAGTGATGAATCAAGCCATGATAATGGCTAGCTTCTCTCGAAATCACATGGTCTAAACTGCCCAAAGGGGATCACTGATAATAGCCCTTTTACTATTCTAACTCGTGTTGAGTGCCGCTAGTGAATCTTGCTCAATCTCTTCGAATGTGTTGATCAGAATCCCAGTTGCTCACGTCACGTCATGTCCTTTCCATTGTCTATGGTCATGGCTCTTTAGAACACTGTTTGTGTCTGAGAGCAGAGGTGGAGGAATTGACCCCTTTCGGTAGAGGTTGCTAACCAAAATGACTTGGCCAATGGTGGTGTGAAAGGACAGCTTGTTACTATCATGGGAGTGGCTGATGATGTGAGTAAGATGTAATTGGCCCAACCAAGGGGTTCGGCGACAGGGATGACTGTAGGGGACTAGTTCATGTTTTCGGAATGCAAGCGTGTGCATGTCGGGGAGAAAGAGCGAGAATGAGCTCAATATTTCCACCTTAAATTACGAAAATTGCATGTGACTGCTCTGTCTATTACCGTAATGAACTGTGCATTGAACTAGTTATCTGGCCCCATTTGTTGGTGTTGGTCAACCCCCCCGGGTATTAAGATATACACTACACTAGTTTAATTCCAACCGTGTATAGTAGTTGTCAATTTGGAGTATGAGATACATCAAATATGCGATTGATTGTTTGTCTTTTCTGGTTATCTCATAAGCCATTTAATGTGTTCTTCTGAGGAGGTAAGTATATGCTGAATTTATTATAGCAAATTGTCTCCCAGCTATGTAGCGGTTTGTCATGGACATTACCATTATGCCAGGTTCATTTTGGGCCAATTATACTTATGGGAGTGTCCTTGATTTTTAGAATAAGACCCCTTTATGCACCAAGTGTTTCGTAATTAAAGGAAAGATTGCCATGAGGCACACCTAAGCTCTTTGCATCTCATGAGTTATGTGTGTTGAGATTGAAACATTAGTTGTCATTTTTTGTTAACGAGACGTGTACCATACTCTTATATGTTTTCATTGTGCTTTGAACAATATTTGTGAAGATTTTTAACTAGCCGTGTACGCTTGATTAATGTTGAGTATCTTTATTAAGCGCTGCGTACTCTAGTTAGGTATATTAATTTGCACATTATAACGTTATGATTAACCACTATACATGCAAAGTAGCTACATGACCTGAATTCGAAAAAATGTGAGGTTTTCACTACATGAAAACACGTTTTTAGCTACGGAGGATAATCGGTCGGTAAAACGTGTCGAATCGGAGAATACTACCGTGGGTTTTTGCGGTCGTTAAAGACTTATTACCGACGCAGTTAGTGCCGGTGCAAGTCTTCGCCGGGAATGTTTTTGCGGCGGTCTTTTAGCGACCGTATTACCATCGATAAAACTTTTTCCCAGGAAATTATTTTTTTAGAGGGTTTTATATCATTGTTTTAGGGACGGCAGGAATCCGTCGGAATCAAACTTCCATCGATACATGGAGAGCTTTACCGACGGACTTTTAGCGACGGGACGAATACGTCGCTAAAAGTCCTCGATTAAAACAGTCAGATGCCTTTCTTTCTCGTTGCCCGTTGTTCTCTCTGAAAAGTCCTCAATTAAAACTACTGAAAAGTCCTCAATTAAAACAAATGGTAGATCTTTCAACATTCTAGACGCTCGAGTTTCCAGGGAGAAAATCGTGATTAGCACAAATACTTTTGGCAATGGAATTCTCGAAAGAGAAACACTTAAGAGGACCACGATAAGGGTAAAAAAGGGAAGATAATGATACAAGTCATTTAGATGTAGAATTTATCCAAATAGTTGTGTGACTTAATTAACACGCGTTTTTCCTCAAATGAGATCAATCTTATTGGGACAAAGATAGTATGTAACAAGTGCTTATACTGTCTCTGTACAGTATGATAGTCCGCAAATTTTTACCTTGCTCTTCTAGGAACGTGACTCCAGGTGCTTGTTGTGTTCTCTGCGTTTGTATTACGGGTTGTTGCTGAGGTTTATCTGTCCTATCATTTTAGCTACAACGAGAATGTGGATTGCACTAAAAGCATCACTTTTAACATTATTTTCGACCCAATTTATCTTGACACTACAAGAAACAGGGGCTTTAGCGACTGCAGTCAGTCGCTAAATTAACTCTTTAGCGACTGGTTTGGCGACCACTACCATTAGCGGTCGCTAATTTATATATATATATATATATATATATATATATATATATATATATATATATATGGTCACTTTGCCCTAATTTGGACTTCCCTTTTCCCTAAATCATTTCTCTTTCTCACTTCCCCCTCACCACACATATGCCGCCTCCTCCTCTCCCCCCAACCCCCCCTACCACCCTAACCACCATACGTAGCCTTCCGCCGCCGCTCCCCTCCCATCATCTTAGTTGCCACTGCTGCCAAGGGTCATGCTAGCGGGAAGCAGGCTACGTAGACCACGGCGCAGCCAAACCATGTCGCTGCCCAGCTCACGCCGCTTCTCGCCCCAAATCATGTAATTCTTTTGCCTTTTCTGTCTCTTAGATCTGTGTCCCTTGGATCCGCAATTTCCCGCTTCTCTTGGACGTTTAGTTGTTCTTATTGCTTGCATCTCTACTAATGTTTTGACCTTTTTAAGAGCCATATTGTGATTTGCTGTTTATACTAATACCAGATCTGTTATTGTGATTTGCTACAATTCAGTGATAAATGGTAGCAGCATAGTATATTATGTCTTGCAAAGCGAATTTCATGTAAACAAAGTGTAACCCATTTACCTATGCTTAGATTCTTACACAATTGTTATTGATTTATACCATTTAGTTGTTAAACTTGGGTCCCCTTGACATGATGATGGCTCACACTCATCAATTGGACCTGAAAAGAAACATTCAGAGATATTGGAGTAGCAATTAATAAACCTTTCAGGTTTTTTGCGTTCTCTTAATGGTTTTCTAAGTGTCACTTCCTCCTCTGGGATGAGTTCTTGCACTTCCTTGCCTTTTTCTTTGATTGGAGACTTGCCACTACCTTTTTTACAGATTTCTAGGCCTAAGAAAAGAAGACACTTCTTTTGAAAGGGTTGGGAGGACATGAGCTCCACATATCTTTCAGTTCTTCTCACCAAAAGGTGATGCAATAGGCTTGATAACATGTTGCACATAAAATAAAAGAGAATGCAACCTTTAGCTTTACATTGATAACTCTAGTTTGATGCTTAGATCGAGGAAGAATCTGTAGAATAGTCTACCAGCTAATTGTGATTCGTTGTTTATACAGAGAGAAATCCAGATCTGTACTTGTGATTTGCTACCATTCAGTGACAAATGGTAGCAGTAAAGTATATGATCTATTGTTGGATATATGATTTGCTAGAGTTCGACGTTTATTTGCTTGGCTGAGAATGATACATCGATCCTCTTTAAAGGCTGAAAGATCTAACGTCTAAATTCCCTTTGGCATATTCGTACGCTAGCCTTACACTTGATTGTTTTTATTTTGGTAAATAATCCAGCGGATAGAAGAGAGAAGGGTTTACATGAATGGCAAGTGTATCACATGGAGGTGTACAAGTATACATGGCAGTGTTTGGTGTACAAGAAAGGGGTTTTCTCAGCCAAAGCCAAGAGCTTTTTCAAGGTTTCAGAAAAGGTGAGTTAAAGTTGGTCCTTTTTTCTTCCCCTTGCTGAGTTGCTGTTGTAGGAATAATCAGCAACTATGATTTATTTGTGCATGTTTTTCGTACTTGTGCTTGATTGGTAAGGTGAGTTGGTAATTAGGTGCTTCTTGCTAAGTTTTATTGCTTTCTTAAAAAGTTTAATGCTCACAGCTAGTCTTTCTTTCTGTTTTTTGTAAAAACAAAACAGATTGTATAATATAATGGAATTGAAATCTGCTACTTGATGTAGCACAAATATTCTTTTGCGTTTGTTTTAAATTTAACCTGGGATTTCATATCATTCGATAAACTTCATGTAGAAAACTTCATCCTGATTAATCTTGTTTGTTTTGCTTTGCTCTAGTTCCAAACAACTGCACCAAGAAGTTGTACTATCTCCTGCGAGAATCTTATAGCAACTGGTACGGTGTTCTTTTGTACTTGTTTTTTATTTCGTAAACATTTTGCACGTAATGATACATGAGTTTTGCTTGTATTAAGATGCTCATATGCTTCTCTTCAATTGTAAGCTTGAATGTGCAAAAATGCGTTTGTGATAACAAAGGGCATAAGCGCAACTTTGTATAATTGTTGGCTGATAATTGAACTAGTACAATTATGGTTCTTTGAACTGAATACATAGCTGATAAGTGGGGTTGCCGATTTATGTATGGTTATTGCTAGAAGTTACCTTTTTTTTGGTAAATATATTGGCTATTTCCTTGAGTTTGTTGATTAAATTCTTTTGTTTCATGCAGTGTGGACTTGTACCTAGTATTGATGAAGTTGTAAGTAAGAGGACGCAAGAGTGAAAGGGTGTTGCGGTCGTGCATAGGAAATAAGCCCTTGTAAGTAACACAGAAGAAGGTATTGGCAGGTGATAAAGGTTTTCCTTTTTTGAACTTTCTCTTTCTTTTTTCATTGTTGACCTGCTTTTATTTGATTGTGTTTGATAAAATCCTTGAGGAAGCTGAAAGACAATGTTATCTTAGCCATAGATGAGTTGCTTCTAAGTGTTTAAATAATCATAAGGATAACACCCTTACTTTTTACTTCATTAAAGTGACATCTATAACTTCCAAGTTTCCGGATGGAAGTTGCATTTGATGCTTCAAGGTATGTTCATCATTTCATTTACCTTCGTATTTACAGTACATGTTTTTTCTACCTTTTAGGCCTTGGATGAGCCACCTGATTATAATTCTAGCTTGATGGGTAGCTAATATTTGTTCATTATACATGTGCATGTTCCTTTGGCATTTTTAGTGCTCTTATCTCTACTCATGTTTTTACCTTTTTAAGAGCCAAATTGTGATTTTCTATTTATAGGGAGAGGAACTCAGATCTGTAATTGTTGTTTGCTACTGTATGGAGTTATCAAACATTTCTAGGTATTTATTTTTGGGGCTAACATATGCTGTATGTGTGAGTTATTCACTGATGGAAGCCATTCTTCATCCGAAATTGTTTTGACAAGTCCAGAAATCCAAATCGTTATGTCTTTGTTATTTGATTAAGGCTCTTGTCATTGTTACAAGCAGGGACTTTGGATGGGAATCATCGGTGGACTTTTGATACAGGTTGTGGCACTTGTTACCATTAATCTGTGCACAAATTGAGATAATGAGGTCAGTCATTTCTGTTATAATAGAGTCATTCTATCTTGTATCACATGACACTTCTAATAGTAATACATTCGCTGTTTCTTTGAGTTTCTTGATTAAATTCTTTAGTTTCATGCAGTGTGGACTTGTGCCTAATGTTGGTGATTCTCAAGATGGTGAAAACGATGTTGGACCTTGCGTGCCTTCAACAACCCATGAAGAAAATGACAACATTAGCACTTTCTTGCCTAAAAATATTGCTCATGATGCGAACGTTGATGAAGTCTTACGTTGATGAAGTCTTACGTTGATGAATTTGTACGGTCTCAAGAGTAGTTAACTTCTTGGTTGGTCCTAGTTTAGGTGTTTAAGACATTTATTTATTTTGGTGTTAGACGATGAATGTCGATCTGATAGAGTGAAAGTTGTTGATTATCATTTTGGATATGATTGCTAATGAAATAAAAAGTTGTGTACAACTTTATTGTGAGTTTTGAATCAATTATGTGTCATTAGTTTCATTTGATAGTGTAATGATATGGGATTTTACCATTTTCAGCAATTACATACGGATTTAGCAACCGCAAAGGACAATTGCTAAATCAGTTGCTAAATTTAATTTTTCAAAATAAATAAATAATATATAATATTTCAACAAATATATATAAAAAATAAAAAAAGATAATTAAAATAATATTAAAAAGAATTAGCGACCGCGAAGGGCGGTCGCTAAATCAGTCGCAAAATATAATAATATTTAAATAAAAAAATTTAAAAATTAAATATTTAAATTCAAAAAAACATTTAGCGACCGCCCAAGACGGTCACTAAATCTAGTCAACGCGGTCGCTAAATTTAGCGACCGATTTTTAAAAGCGGTCGCTAAAAAATTTAGCGACCTGGCCTATAGCAACCGCACATCAGCGGTCGCTAAAACACTTTAGCGACCGCTCCCTGCGGTCGCTAAAAGTATGTTTTCTTGTAGTGTGAGGCCGATCGACACCGACACCGAATTGAAATGTCACATTTGCCCTCGTGACTAGGATTTAGTTACTAAAGGCCTCCACGTCTTATACGGTGTGACATTTAATATATTTAATTAAGCTATGTAATTATTGCTCAGATATTGAATAATGCTCGATTGGCGTTTCATGTTAAAGTAGGTTAAATGGCTTCTACTTTGGTGAACAATGACGCTTCAATAAGCAGGCACTTCTTCAAGGTCATAATGCCTGGTTTTCGCACAGAACTTGTATTCGATCCCTCTTTCTCTATGATTTCGCCTGTGTACGTGCTATTATCGTTGGTCAATAACTTACTTGTCTTACTGTATTATGAATATGTTAGGCCATACTGGTATCCTTTTGCAGTCAGCTTACCACAGTGAGATCAAAGGAAGCAACTTTAACTAGCGGAGCAGGGTTCATGGCCTGTTAAAATCAAGAAGAAGCGCGGCCAAGATGCGTATTGGTTTGAAGCCGGTTGGAACAAATTCGTGCAACAACATGACCTCAATATTGAGGACTTTGTTGTCTTTGAACACATGATGCATATGCGTTTTCAAGTGCTGGTGTTTGATCAAAGCACTTGTGAAAAAACTTTCCCCCAATGTTGAACTCTAAGCCCTAATTACTTCCTAAATTAAATTAATCGCATCGGATATGTGCATTTTGAACAATTTTTGGAAAGTTTAAAATTGATTATTTGTTTGATAATTTTAGCTTGTTAATTGTGTAATTGACAATTGTGATTATTGATTGATGATTTTAGGCTGTTAATCGATGATTTTAGAATGTTAATCATGCATTTGAGATATTGAGATTGTTGGCGGAGGGTGGGACCCAATTGGGTTGAAAGTGAAAAACATATCATTATTCCCAGTTGACTACAACTTTGAATTGGTTTAAGGTTGTCTGTTACGAACAATAATGGGCACTTGTATCTCAAGTGCCAATCCTATTTTCGACAATCACAATTTCCAGTAAATTGGCCCAGATATATTCAACCTTTGCAGCGCATGGCCATCTTAGCCATGACCAAGGGTTGCTCGCTAACATTATCTGTTGTTGAAAGTCCCGTAAAGGTACTTCTTCACAATTAGTCGAAGAATCTAGTAGTAATATATTTTTCCGTTTAGGGAAACGCGATTTGTCCCCAAACACAAGTTTGAGCACCACGACTTCAACTCTGTCTCTGAAATTAATCCCAACATAAATTGTGGGCTGTAACTAGTGACCGGTAAGTAGAAACGGTTGCAAGTACAACGATCTATATTGAAAACACAAAGATATTCCGTGATTGATATTATTCTTCTGCAGGCCATGTCCTCTGTTGAAGTCATGGTAAAAAACAACTGGTGCTAAATAGAAAACTACTTAAAAAACAACTTGTGCTAAATAGAAAACTACTTCAACAGCTACGAGTCCTATTGAAAATGTGAACTAGGAAATCGAGTGTTATTATCCAACCTTTATAGAAGTTGGTACAATACAAAATGTTACAAACCCCGGTGTTTTAAGAAGACACGCGGTTTCCGCGTGTGATATCTATTTGTAAATTGAAGCAATTCACCGCGGTGTGATGGAGCATGAAGCTTGTTTTCGTTCGCAAATGGGCTTCGCGAACGTCACTTTTTCGGACCAGCATATGATTTGTTGGCGTCGACGGATCTCGCAACCTATGTGGTACTAGGCTCAGCCATGATGTGCATATGATAAATTACCTCGAGGTGCTCGGACATAAGCTAGTCCCCTATCAAAAATGTATTTAGTATTGCTTATGCACAGGAACGACTTGGGCAGTGGCACGTATCGACGGGCACCTTTGCGTAAAGTACTTGCGTGTTTATGCAGAAATGGACTTGTGTTGCCCAACGCAAACTCCTCGTTTTTCTGTGTCTCCTAAACCGTGTACAACCTTGATTAAATGCATTAGCAAATGTCGTATGCATCGCACAAACGACCTATGGTATTAGTAAACGCAACAATGATGCCATCAATATTACACCGTGCAAATAACGTTGTTCCAGCAACTGTCTTACACACATATGAGTGTTTACTGGCAACCCGCTAATAATATTTTTTAACGGGTGCATAAAAACTCCAAGCATGGTTACATAGACAAATAGTTACACAGATTGATCACATCATGTTTAGGTGAGAGTGGGCGCCACTTGGAAAATGGGGAGCACAGTAAATGTTTCCAACCCCCTTGGCAAGAATGCTCATTGAAACGTAGGATGTTGACAACCATCAATAATCCCAACCCCCTTGGTAATGTTCCTCTCAGCACGTGGTTTCCGCATGGTCATCCCACGTATGTAGTGCTCCCACCCAGAAGAAATGGAGCTGGGCTCCGCCCCATAAGTTCTACATAAATTGACTTGCGCATCCGCACAATCTGACGAGCACATTTGCAGGAACTGACTGGTGTTTTCGCAGAAAACAACTGGTGTCACCACACCCCGTTTGCGTCTACACTTTCGCTTCCTTAAAAAATTCACGCTAAACACATCAACCACTCCGCATCGGACTCCTCATGGCCTCAACAACCACAATGAAACGGGGCGATAAGATGTGCCCTAGCGGAGAGGTGACGTAATTTCCTAAAACCGAGTTCCCATCGAAGCGGGGGATACTGACAGCCCTAAATGAACAGAGAGGTGCAAGGGCAATGTGTTTGCGTGGTTCCAGCAAGGGCGTCCCACATATGTAGTGGTCCCACCAAGATCGTTTTTCTTGCTGGGCTCCGCCACGTAAGTTCTACATAAATTGACTTGCGTGTCCGCACAATCCGACGAGCACATTTGCAGAAAGAGACTGGTGTTTTCGCAGAAAACGACTGGTGTCACCACGCCCCGTTTGCGTCTACACATCCGCTTCCTTGTTGTTTATGGGACCCCATTATTTGCACGTAAACTAGACGAGCACTTCTCATAAAGGTACTTAAAATGTCCTTAGCCTTCCCTATGTGTCACCTAAAAGCATGTGGCTGCACTAACGATTTGACCTCTCAATGTGGTACCCACTTATGCAATATTTGCGTGTCTTGAAGCACCGCTTTGTTCTCACATAGTGAGAGCAGGTCATTTCTTTGGATCCTTCACCATTTCATATTGTGGTTGGGTCATGACCAGTATATGCGGTAAATTAGAGTAGGGGCCATGTGTACACGAGGCAAATCTAATTGGTGCTCACAATGTTATTCTAATACTTCTTCTGTATGGTGGTCGCTAATTGATCAACTGTGCCGAAAAAACATCCTTGTAACATCGCAAGGTATTTAGGAATCTTTATGGTTATTTCTATCAAAAGATGTATAACGTCTATCGCTCCAAATTTAAAACTAATATATACACTTCTCAAAGTGTGTGCAAATATACAATATAAGCCTTGGGAAACTAGGTAGGGAGTGGTACGACCTTCCAAGTTGAAGCGTACGTGGCAGAAGCACATGTTCATCAAGGTATCCCTCGAAGTCAAACACAATGATAGAGTTTGCACAAATCGTGGATGGATTTCACGACGTACAGAGTTATTGTGCCTCACCATGTGTAATGGAGAAGGGACAAAAAGCTACGCTTATCAACCAACAACTATCTAGAAAAACCGCATCCATCAAAGATCTTTTTCACCTTAGCAAAATCGTACTTACTTCCCACAAGGTGCTCAATTTTTAGGCGTCCCACCGCCACAAACGTCAGCTTGTGGACCCCATGTGTTCTTTTTGCAAAAAAATGACTTGAGCGTCGGCAGAATATGACAAGCACTTTTGCATAAAATGACTGGTGTTTCTGCATAAAACGACTTGGGTCAGCCATAGGTTTTGGCATAACTTTGCCAGAAAAGTGGTGCTCCCACTTTTGTTTTTTCCATCGGAAAAGGTAGTGGAGCATCTACAAAGAGGCTTGTAGATTTAGGAAAATCTACATGCATCGGGACATATCTACAAGCACCTATGCGCAGACATTTGATGTGTGTTTGCAGAAACTTGGTTGTTGACACACACCGCCGGTGTAAAAATTTTATTTGTCGCTAATTTTGGAAATAAAAGTAGCAACCAAAATTTAGCGACGGGGTTACGTCCGTCACTAAATTATTTTACAACAGATAGTTTGAATAGGTTTTAAGTGACGTATTGCTTGCCTTTGCGTGGTTCCCCTCCGTAAATATAGCTTATAAAGACAGACTTTTCCTCGATACTTCAAAATAACTGTGTACATTCTCCAGCGACATTATTTTCATGTCTCCCTCTTTTCGCTCCCTTTCCACTGCGCCGTTGTTGCCAACATGAAGCCGGACATCTCTTGTTAATTATTTTTGTTACATGTTACAATTATTTTGACAGGGCATGGTGGTGCGCCTCAATGGTGAGATATGGACTACAAATGTACAATATAACTTCTCATGTTGAACCATCTCGTCTAAGATCTTGTCTTTCGAGACTTCAGATAGCGCTTTTGGCTCCAACCAATCTATGTCTGGGGAGCATAATACCTTTGCAATTGCAGGCGGTCTTTCCCATCCTACGTGTCCTATTCGGTACGTCCATTGTTCCTGAGGTAATTAGATGGAATACATACACAGCCTGTGTATTTCTACCATCTAATTACCTCAGGAACAATGGAGGGCAATACCAAGTCTGCTAGGGATGGGAATGACCGCTTCCAATTCCAAAAGTATTATGCTCCCCAGACATAGATGGGTTGGAGCCAAAAGCAGTTATGAAGTTCACTATAGCAAAACGATTTTGCCCTGAACCTAATTAGATAAGAGCTAATTATCGACCCCGTGCCGGGTTAGTTAGGAAAGTTATGGGCAATTACGGTAATTCGAGGTATTTAAAGTTGACTACAGCTCATGGAGGGTATATTCCTTAAATTAGTGGTATTCAGTCTATAATAAGGGCAAACTTAGTAAACGCAGCAACGATGGCACCAATATTATGCCGTGCAAATAACGTTGTTCCAGCAACTGTCTTACACACATAGGGGCGTTTACTGGCATCCTGCTACTAATATATTTTAACGGGTTCTTAAAAAATCCAAGCACAGTTACATAGACAAATAGTAATACAAATTGATCACATCATGTTTAGGTGAGAGTGGGCGCCAATTGGAAAATGGGGAGCACAGTAAATGTTTTCAACCCCCTTGGCAAGAATGCTCATCAAAACGTAGGATGTTGACAACCATCAATAATCCCAACCCCATTGGCAATGTTCCTCTAAGCCCATCATGCTCCCCGCAAGGGCATCCCACGTACGTAGTGGTCCCGCTGAGAACAAATGGAGCTGGGTTCCGCCCTGTAAGTTCTGCATAAATTGACTTGTGCATCCACACAATCTGACGAGCATATTTGCAGAAACCGACTGGTGTTTTGGCAGAAAATGACTAGTGTCACCATGCCCCGTTTGCGTCTACACATCCGCTTCCTTAGAAAATTCACGCTACACACATCAACCACTCCGCAGCGGACTCCTCCCGGCCTCAACAACCATGAGGGTCCTCGTAGCTGATAAGATGCGCCCTAGCGGAAAGGTGACGAAACGTTATAAACTGAGTTTCCATCGAAGCGGGGGATACTGACAGCCCTCAATGATCCCAACCGTGTAAGGGCAATGTGTTTGCGAGCTCCCTGCAAGGGCATTTCACGTACGTAGTGGTCCCGCTGAGAAGAAATAGAGCTCGGATCCACCCCGTAAGTTCTGCATAAATTGACTTGCACATCTGCACCATCTGACTAGCACATTTGCAGAAATTGGCTGGTGTTTTTGCAAAAAATGACTAGTGTCACCACGCCCCGTTTGCATCTACACATCCGCTTCCTTGTTGTTCATGGGACCCCATTATTCGGACGTAAACTAGACGAGCACTTCCCATAAAGGTACTTGGAATCACCTGAGCCTTGCCCATGTGTCACCTAGAAGCATGTGGCTTAACTAACGATTTGACCTCTCAATGTATTTCAGCCTTATGCAATATTTGCGTGTCTTGAAACACCGCTTTGTTCTCACACAGTGAGAGCAAGTCATTTCTTTGGATCCTTCACCATTTCATATTTTGGTTGGATCAACCGTACCGAAAAAACATCCTAAAGGTCACATCACAAGGTATTTAGGACTCCTTATGGTTATTTCTATCAAAAGATGTATAACGTCTGTCGCTCCAAATGTAAAACTAATATATACACTTCTCAAAGTGTGTGCAAATATACAATATAAGCCTTTGGAAACTAGGTAAGGAGTGGTACGACCTTCCAAGTTGAAGCGTACGTGGCAGAAGCACATCGTCATCAAGGTGTCCCTCGAAGTCAAACACAATGATAGAGTTTGCACAAACCGTGGATGGATTTCATGACGTAGAGAGTTATTGTGCCCCGCCATGTGTAATGGAAACGCTACGCTTTTCAACCAACAAGTATCTAGAAAAACCGCATCCATCAAAGATCTTTTTCGCCTTAGCAAAATCGTACTTACTTCCCGCAAGGAGCTCAATTTTTATGAGTCCCACCGAAGCAAACGTCAGCTTGTGGCCCCCATGTATACTTTTGTAAAAGACGACTTGAGCACCGGCAGAATATGACAAGCACTTTTGCATAAAGAGACTGGTGTTTCTACAGAAAACGACTTGGGTCACCCATATGTTTTGGCATAACGGCTCTTTTATGTGGTGCTCCCACGTTTGTTGTTTCCATCGGAAAAGGTAGTGGAGCATCTACAAAGAGGCTTGTAGATTTAGGAAAATCTACATGCATCAGGATGTATCAACAAGCACCTATGCGCAGACATTTGATGTGTGTTTGCAGAAACTTGGTAGTTGACACACACCTCCGGTGTAAAAATTTTATTTCTTGCTAATTTTGGACATAAAAGTAGCAACTAGAATTTAGCGACCGGATTACGCCTGTCAATAATTTTTTTTACAACATATAGTTTGAATAGGTTTTAAGTGACATATTGCTTGCCCTTGCGTGGTTCGGCTCTGTAAATACAACTTATAGAGACAGACTTTTCCTCAATACTACAAACTAACCATGTACATTCTCCCGTGAAGGATAATCGGCCACTAAAAGTCATCAATGAGGGGATGAGTTGTGTTGTTATGCTAATCTGATACCTTAGCTGTGGAGGCCGGGCTTGCATCAAAGGCGCTCATCATGCTATGTGGTCGCTGCCTCTAGTCCTTACATCGTCGCTGCATGCATGACGGTCCGAGGGTTGCACGTCCACAATACTTGGTTAGACATATTATTCGGTAGAAGGGTCATATATAGTGGTAATGAAAGCGAGTGAGAGAGAGAGAGAGAGAGGGTAATACCGTTAGAGCTAGATACCCAATTTTATTTTTTCGGCGCCTGAGTGCCCGTTTGAAAGGATAACCTGTAACATTTGTGGGCTTCTGCCTCCCCCTTAAGGCCTGCAGAAATTTACTGGGCATCAACAGAACTTGACCTGCACGCTTGCATAAACTGACTTGTTTTCTTGCATAACAATACTTGTTTCATTCAAAGCGTGCACAACCGTAATTCAAACCTGGAGCTCGGACGTAAGTTCTTGTAATAGGCAAGGGTAGTATTGCATCTGCACATAAACAAGATTAAGAAGTGCTACAAGGCCAGTATTGCCCAGCAAGCTGCTGACTTGGGGCCTTAAAATCAAATTGCCAGACGATGTAAGGTAGTTTAACAAACTTTTATTTATATAGTAGTAGAATATGTGGGTCATTTGGGAAAGAAGGGATAGATACACATCCGCTCCTTGACGCATGTTTGTGTGTCCTTAAAAAGGGTTTAAAATAGACTTTGCAACTTGTAGATGATAAAGTCTCCCCTCCTTAAATAGCTACGTTAAAAGTCTATGTTCACGCTATGTCCGCTGTCTTGGAAATCGAGCTTTTTCCAACCCCGATTTTCATGTACAATATGTGCCAGTTTAAATGTTGTTTGATCCCTATCACTTACATGGTCAATAATTTACCCCACTGTTTGGTAGTACGTCAATTCATTTGCACGTGATGGTACAAACAAAAGCCAAAACATGACGTATGAACTTTCAAACTTGGGTCAAGCATGCATGTGAATGACTAGTACAAGGAAACAACAAACAAAAGCGTGGAGTGACGTATGAACTTTGAAACTTGGGTCAAGCATGCATGTGAATGACTAGTAGAACAAAACAGCAAACAAAAGCCAAGACATGACGTATGAACTTTGAAAATTGGGTCAAGCATGCATGTGAATGACTAGGAGAACAAAACAGCAACAAAAACCAAGACATGACGTGTGAACTTTGAAACTTGTGTCAAGCATGCATGTGAATGACTACTAGAACAAAACAACAATGAACTCTCGTGTCCACTGTCTTGGTTTTTTGCAGTAGTGGAATTGTACCACTTAAATTATTAACTCCACATTTTAGTATTCGTCACATCTGAATGTGGTGTTACAGACAAAAACCAACACCGGACGTCTGGATATATGAAGCATGCCAGTTTGTGTCAATATGGCGCGTGAATAACTTGGAGAATAAACCAACAAGAACTCCCATGTTATGCGGAGTTGTACCACTTTAATTATTAACTCCACCTTTTTGGTATTCCCCACGTAAGGTGATGGTACCCTTCTCCTAATTATTAATACTCCTATTGAGGTCGTGATCTCTGACCACGCCGTCAATAGAAGTCAAAGCCAAAGTCGAGTTAGTTCATTCGCTCTCGATGATTATTTTCCAATAGAGATCGTGGATGGTTGCAAGCGTTTTCTACTAAGCAAATCTGGTTTTTTTTTTTGGCGAATAGTTTAATTCGCCGTTCTTAAACACTTTAGCAAGACAAATCGTGTATCCTGTAAATAGGGCGTATTCTTTTGCGTCGGCCTATTAGTACCGTATTGCTAGCACAATTTGAGGAAGCATGTACAGAACTTCCAACGATCGGTAACATTACGGATTATATGGTTGGTCATGTCTTAAATGGACATGCACTGGACGGTGTTTATATATCGGCGCCATTGTGGTGGCAAAGGTTGTATGACGTAAAAATATTCGCCGTCTACAGAGATAAGAGGAGAACATGTTGTCTGTACTCGTGTAAATGGTATAATGCGTATACACGCTTGGTAATTGGTCATATTGTACTAATCACGTGCGTTGACCACTGATCATTGTGTTATACATAACATTCATCATAACATAAAATTTGTCTACACCATCTCAGATTTTAAAAGTAAATTTTATATAAGCAGCTTACGATCACTCCACGCACATGCAACGATAGTATAGACACTCTCCGCATATACTGTAACCACCTTCATTCATCTTCATCAGACATTGGAGCATCAAAAATAAATCCAGTTTCAGAACCCATGTTCCAGTATACTTGTGCTTCATTGTTGTTGCCATCTGCATAGCTTTCACGTGCCATACGTCGCAAGTTTTGCCTACTTTGACGAACTCTCATTCTATTATTTTCTTCACGTATGTGATGTAGAGCCAGTTCAAGCTCCATATATGTATTTCGAGGCATGTTGATTGTCTTTTGCCGAACAACGGGTATATCCATGCGTCGTGAATCAGCTATGAGGACCCTCGTGGTTGTTGAGGCCGTGAGGAGTCCCCTGCGGAGTAGTTGATGTGTGTAGCATGAATTTTCGAAGGAAGCAGATGTGTAGACGCAAACGGGCCGTGGTGACACCAGTCGTTTTCTGCCAAAACACCCGTCGGTTTCTGAAAATGTGCTCGTCAAATTGTGCGGATGCGCAAGTCAATTTATGCAGAACTTACGGGGCATTGCCCAGCAAGAAAAACGATCTCGGCGGGACCACTACATACGTGGGATGACCTTACGGGAACCACACAAACACATTGCCCTTACACAGTTGGGATCATTGAGGGCTGTCAGTATACCCCGCTTCGATGGGAACTCAGTTTATATCTTTTTCCTCTTCGCTAGGGCGCATTTTATCGGCCCGGACCCTCGTGGTTGTTGAGGCCGTAAGGAGTCCGATGCGGAGTGGTTGATGTGTTTAGCGTGAATGAACAACAAGGATGCGGATGTGTAGACGCAAACGGGGTGTGGTGACACTTGTCGTTTTCTGCAAAAACACCGGTCGGTTTCTGCAAATGGGCTCGTCAGATTGTGCGGATGCACAAGTCAATTTATGCAGAATTTACGAGGCGTTGCCCAGCAAGAAAAATGATCTCGGCGGGACCACTACATACGTGGGATGACCTTACGGGAACCACGCAAACACATTGCCCTTACACAGTTGGGATCATTGAGGGCTGTCAGTATACCCTGCTTCGATGGGAACTCGGTTTATATCTTTTCCTCTCCACTAGGGCGCATTTTATCGGCCCGAACCCTCGTTCGCGCACAGGGAAAGCGCGCGTCACTTTTTGGGATCCCTCATGCTTTCTTGGCGTGGACGGATTTCACAAGCTATGTGGTATTATGCCCCGCCATGTGCATACGAAAAGGAACCTTGGGGTGCTAAGACATAAGCTCTTCCCCAATAAAAAATATATATATATTAGTATTTTCTTCTACACAGAAACGACTTGGGCATCGGCACGTACCGACAACCACCTTTGCGCAAAGTACTTGCGTTTCTGCAGAAAATGACTCGTGTCAGCTAATTCGTGTACAACCTTGGCGCGCAAGCGCAAACGACCTGACTATCCCGCAAGGTGCTCCACTTATGCATGGTTTGATTTGTCTTGAAACTCGTCTTCGTTTGCAAGACGGGCAAAGCTCGTCAGGTTTTGGGACTTACTCATGGTTTCTTGGCATCGGCGGACTTCACAATCTATGTGGTATCGTGCCCCGCCATATGCATACGAAAAGAAACCTTGAAGTGCTCAGACATAAGCCCTTCCCCTATAAAAAAAATTGGTTACTTTTCGTATGCACGCGGCGGGGCACAATGCCACATAGATTGTGAAATCCATCCATGCCAAGAAACCACGAAGGATCCCAAAAAGTGACGTGCTTTCCCTGTGCGCGAATGAAGACAAGCTTCAACTATGATCAAACCGTGCACAAGTGGAGCACCTTGCGGGATAGTCATGTCGTTCGCGCTTGCGCGCCAAGGTTGTACACGATTTATGTGACACAAATTGTTTTTTGCAGAAAAGCAATGTACACGGTTTAGCTGACATAAGTCGTTTTTTGCAGAAACGCACGTACTTTGCGCGAAGGTCGTACTTTGCGCGAAGGTGCTTGTCGGTACGTGCCGATGCCCAAGTCATTTATGTGCAGAAGAAAATACTAATATTTTTTAAATGGTGAAGTGCTTATGTCCGAGCACCCCAAGGTTACTTTTCGTATGCACATGGCGGGGCACAATACCACATAGATTGTGAAGTCCGCCCACGCCAAGAAACCATGAGTAAGTCCCAAAAATTCGTCGCTAAATCTCTTTTGGCAATTAATTATTTTAGAATTAGAGATCGTGTTGACCAGATAAACGACTACAGAAGCGGTCACTGATTTTTTGTTAGCATTTAATTTTTGCAGGCAAGAATCTTTTGTTTTTTTTAGAGTCCTGAATTCTGCATTTGATTCGGTAAAATCAGTAAACAAAATCATTACACTGTCAACCAGAACTCGTCGGATCAAACAAAAAGCAGTTATTGCAATGGCAACACCAAATTTCATACACATGACGGCACATACAATTAAATACACTAGAAGTCTCGTAAGTTTATTCAACCAAAAGAATGATGGCTAACACTCTCTTCACTACTAGTAGGAACTAAAAATACAATACACTACATAAACTTATTTATTTGTTGTTGTATCTGTCGTGCTTTCTTCACTGACTCGATGTATGACCTCATGAAGTTGTTCCGTCTACATGATACTTGTAACAATCGTCATTGCCAATCACCAATGGATTCTTTCCTATGCAATCACCATTGTTTCTCGTTCGTGCGAGTATAGACGGAGAAGATGGAGTAAGCCGAAAAGTCTTGGCACTCTCGCACCTCATAAGCCTTCTTTCCTTCTCACTCTTACGTCATCTTACCCGCGCGGTCATCAACTTTAGGCTCAAGTCCATGCTGCATGGAGCAAAAAAAATTAATTAACAAACTCATTGAAACAGTCAATGTGTGTTTATCAAAAATTCTAATTTCTGGTAATATCCATACATAAATCTGCGACCCCACGTATCAGCCTATAGAAGGACAATTGAACTTGTGCAATTATCGGCCAACAATAAGTACAGGCAATACTCGAAAATACTAAGTGGATTGCTTTCGACGTGCTCTGAGTATTTATCAGAGGATTACCGAAATTACAAAAAGTGAAGGTGATGACAAAGCTTGAAGCGATTTTCAACCACCTTTTACCTAACCAAGATATGAAAATCTGGACACAAGAGGCTGCTACAAGTCTAAAGTCAATAGTAACTGCACATGGTAGTCGCTATGAAATGCATGTTTAACCTAGGTTACTCAAAATATAGTACAGTAACAGTTAAGTTGGTCCAAGACAGGAAACGGTGAACAAATTATTTAAGTAAGCTTCAACCAGGAGTAAACGCACTCTTCGATATTATAGCAAGAGTAGCAGGCGTGTATAGCGACCAGTGATGACAACAGTAACAAAAGCAGTCGCTAATGGCCTAATTTAGCGATCACCATTCTAGCAGTTGCACGTTAAAGGCCTAATCTCTGAACAAGGGGATTAATTATTTTGCGAACAAAGACATGCTTCAAGACACGCAAACTCTGCATGAGTGGAGATTGTCGGTGATACAAGTCATTTAACGCGTAAGAAATGCAGGTACATTTATTGCGAAGGTGGTTTTGGGTTTGTGCAGATGCCCAAATCGTTTCTCCTATTCCAACCGATGCATAAATGATAACTAGAAAAGTAGTAGGAATGACAAGCATCTCCGCACATCTGTACTTGCATTCTTGCAGAAACCGACTTGTGTCAATGTACTTCTCCAGCTTATTAGCATTTTGAGCAGAAAATCAAGGCGTTTATATTCTTGCAACCAATGCAAATAGAAACTTTGCCTGAAGTTTTTTATTCAGCAAAACAGCAGTACAGGAATGATCATTGCACAGATATAGGGGACATTACAACAAAATCTGACTATAAGGACGCCTCCTAGCGTCCTTACAAGTATCATAAAAGGACGCTTTTGACATAAGGGCGCTTTGAAAGGCATCGTAACGCCGCCCTATTAGAGGCCGTCACAATAAGTTATTATGACGCGCACAAGCGACTCAACAAGGGTAAGATCTAATAAGGCGCAAATGGCGTCCCATAAAGTGCACCACATCATAACCTATTGGGACACTTTTTAGCGTCCTTAGATAAATCCTTTTTTGAAAAAATATATATATTTTTTGATATTATTCTATTATAACTTCCAATATTCAACAAATAAGCTCGGAGTAAACTAATTTTCAAACACAAGAACTTAAAATTGTGGTATCAAAGAAAGATGTTAAATGTACAACTCCTACGATCATCTCCTTTGTACAATGCGAAATATGGGAGATCAACAACTTATAAGCCCATATGATACAAAGTTTGTCATCTATCATCGAAACAAGAGAACAAGTTCAAAGATCTACTTGGGTAACGCAGTGTTGTTCCAAAGATATGTTGGACACTATGATGTCCAACGAATGAAGCTTACCCCAAATCTTGCAAAGCAACAAAAGGATGGCTGATTCTCTGCTTGACTTTGAACAACATTTACATGACTGTTAAAGAATTGAGTTCCATCCAATCAAACTACAAGTAAAATGCAAAATTAATCAAACGGAAATATTCTCACATATAAAGTATCCATTAGAATTCCAAATAATAAAGCATAGGCAAAATAATCTACGACTTTAAAGGTAAAAGTCTTACCTTAGCAAGTGACATGCGTACTTAACGACTGCATTATTCACTCCCTTTTGAGAAACTATCATCGTTTACGACCTTCGAATTCTGGTAAGACTAATCTATAAGAATAAGGTTATGTCAAGGGGGAATTAAGAATTGTACTACCTTGTAGGAAGCGGGTAATATCTTTTGCACTAGTCCTTCAAAGACAGCTGCAGCTTTCAAACCCTCAGTGGATATGGTTCCTATCAAGACATGTTCTAAACTCAGGACATCAATCATTACAAACGAGAAAATACTGAAGCAAAAGGGTGACAGGCTGATATTAAAACCGACCGATGACTGATATTAAAACCAACCAAATACCAAAGCAAATGAAATGAAAAAAAAGTTCATTTCTTTCCCTGCAAAAAGGATAACCAAGTGGTGTTGGGTTTGCCATTACAATCCATTTCTTAGTCGAGAACTAGCAAGGATCTTCCTAGCTAAAGTAGAACGCTTAGTTGAAAGTTCATCATGCTTGCTACCAAGATTGTATAATTCATATCCTTATCTTGCTGAAGATTCATAAAACTAATCCAAAACCAGTTTCAATTAGAGCTTGTTTCGCACCAATTTTCTATCACAAATATGTAACGTTATTGCTAGGTCACTTGCCTTTAAACAATTTACTAAAATATTACTAGAGCGGGTATATAACTACCTAAGGCATGTAATTTGACTTGATGAAGAGTCTCTAATCAAAGCTCAGTAGCCTTAAAATTGAAGCTGACTTTTTACTGGATGGGAAGCATTAGCACATGTACATCATCCTATTTCTCAGCGCCAGAGTGTTGCCCGGTTAAATAGCTTCCCCCTTTCCATTTTCAAAAGGATATGAAAACACACAGACACAGCTTAGGGACAATTCAAGTGCTCCAACCAACTTAAATACTGATTCAAAAAGGTTGAGACTAAATCAATAATGGAAGTGTTCTTATGCAATTTATCTAATCAAAGCGGAAAACAGGAGACTTACAAGGGTGTGTGCTCATGCCGCAAAGCATAATGTAAGTCTTAGACCGGGTCAATCGCAACAATGCTGCTATAACATTGGTTTCAACAAAAATTCGTAAAGAAACAATGTTCAGGAGCATATACAAATAAAGTTTTTACTTGCATGAAATATATAAAATTCTAGTACTAATCACTTAGGGTGTATTTGGATATAGGATTTGAACTGAGGATTTGACTTTGGTAGGGTATTTGTAAATCACTTTGACAAAATATCTTGTTTGGATAGTTCAAAAGGGAATTTTCAAAATTTCGGAGGGATTTGAACTGTGGATTTGGGGTCTCCAAATCCACAGTTCAAATCACTAGGTTGAACTAGTTATTTGTCAAATCCACTCCTTTCTGTAATTTAAAAAGTCACAATAACTAGTTCCTTGTTTTTAGGAATCTTGTCTCCTACCTTTTTAATAACATTTTACTTCCTATCTTCCAAACAAGATATTTCAAAATGATAGAATTTGTAAATCAGCGGATTTCAAAATGAGGGCATTTAGAAATACCCAGTATTTCAAAATCCCATATCCAAACACACCCTTAGAGGTGGAAATAGGGATTACCTTAAAAGAGGAACCAGACCTGCTTTAATCGAAAGGAGAAAATGGCATTAGCAAAACCAATGTAAGAAGTCAAGTTCCTTTCCTTACGTTGAATTACAAGTGTGCAGCTAAATATTGATTAAAAGGTAGAGATTCGCCTAAAGAAAAACAAAAGAAATACCATTAGAAATTAAAAGAAAGAAATTATGCATCATTAGATTGTTGCGTTTTACTATGCCACTTGACTTCCACAGTTATCATTCACTAGCTTCTCACCAAAAATACGATGAGTAAAGCCAATCAAGATCCGGAGCAACAACATCATCCCTCCCCCCCCCCCCCCCCCCCGCCCCACATAACACACACACACACACACACACTCTGGTGTTAATGTTTTTCAGAGAATGTGTCGATTTAACACTTTCACAAGGCTGTTTCTATAAGCTTTTCATCATTCTAACTTTTGCACTTTACGAATATTGTGTTTATTTAGCACTAAACCTTCTTTTTAATTTGCAAGGCACTATTCAAAAACTCTTAAGAATATATTAACAATCTTTTTCCTGTTCATTTTGGCTTAAAAATGAAGATAAAAGGTATCAAAGTAGCTGAATTAATGGTATTCAAACAAACATGAAATTTTCATTTATTTTCAAAATCAAATTACATGATAACTAAGTGTAAGATAAAAATTGAGGATTTGTAAACATTAGGGCAAAAATGAAGATTGTGCAGTCAATTTCACAGTTGATTTTCATCTACGAAAAAGAAAGGGTTTATGTTATGAATCTAACGAAGAATTGCATCTTGAGCTGGAAAATTTTGAAGGATAATACAACAAATAGATAGTTAAGTGAGATGTGGAATCTGTGCCCAACATTAGATAGATGTACTAGTACAATGTGATGAAATATTGTAAAGAGTAGAGATTTGCATATGAAATAAAGAAAAAGCCACGAGAAAAACTACAAAGAAATTCAACATAAGTGTAGTTATCATTGCATGCGTGCCCATTTGTTTCTTACCGAACCAATTGTAGTGCCAAAGTACACCAACTGCATGATTTTGTCAAAAAACTGTACAATTTAAAAAACATAAAATAAAGTCATTCAAAGTACTCTCAATCAACCTAATACTACTGATTTTGGCAAGCAAGTCATTTTTAGTTGGAAATGTTGTGACCATTGCAATGCATTTTCCACAAAGACTTGTCATCAAAAGTTCAGTAAGTATCCACATATAAATACCCACAGTCGTTCCTCAATAACCCATCTCAAACATTGAACTCAACCCCCTAACTTGACACACACACAAGCCTCTACCTATCACCCCTGTCCCCCTTAAAACCCACCCCATTACGGAGAAGAAAAATCAATCCTCAAAAGTTGGCGTCATCTTGATGGGAATGAAGTTAGCTAGCCTCACTCCAATGGAGGGCAACATTTTGCTATGGATGGCTTTTAGTAGGTTAATTACAATATATGACTTAAATTTTGAGTCTCCATAAATCAATGTGCAGAGCATAAGATAATTAACTCAACAAAGATGGATTATTCACCTAACAAGGGATTCTCATGGTAGAAAACAATAAATGAATTGCACTAATCTTAATGCTCATTCATAAGAACCAAATATAGAAGTTTCACAGACAACACAAAGCAGAAAATTTCAGTAATATGTAATACAATATAGCTTACCCAAGCAATCCACAAATAGATAGCAAAATCCGAACTTGCGTGATCAAGGTGGAGGTGATGCAGCCGTAAGGTGCTGTCCAGCTATGTCGTCGCCGGAAGGTTCGGTTTGGAGGAGAGAGAGGGAGTCGACGTTGCCAATGGATCGATTTCAGCACCCATGGAGAGAAAGGGTGTCGTCGTCGACGACTATAGATCGATTTTGAAACCCATGGATCGTCGTTGTCGGAAGGTGGAGGTGTCGTTGCCGCCGGCATATGGAATCGGGGAGAGAGAGAGAGAGAGAGAGAGAGAGAGACACTTTGTTTGGAGAGAGGGATGTAGATTGCATCGCCGGAAGGTGGACGCGCCGTCACCGTGTTGTCACCAGAAAGTGGACGGCATTGAGGAGTCGTTGGCAGATGGAAACAGAGAGAGAGGGAGCCATAGAGTCTTGTTGGAAAGAGAAGAAAGTAAATGCAGAATCTCAATCAAAAATTCTGATGTGGGACAAACAGGGGAGGAGTATTTTGGGGATGGGAAAAGATATGGTTTCAAAAAACCCATTTTTTTTCCAATTAACCCCCTTTTTCAGAGATTTGCAAAATATACTCCACTTTTTCACAAGTTTTCAAAACAAACCCACCATCCCCAAAAATTTTACCCCAAAACCCACTTTTTCCTAATTTTCCGTATTCGAAAAGTGTCGATAAAGATGTCATTACATGTATTGAACCGGCCAATACCTTCTTTTCCCCTTAAGACTTGTTTATTACTAAAAATAGTGTTTTGGCAGAAAAATTTGATTCGGGGCCGCTGATTCCGCTACATGCATGTGGTTGGGAATGGTGAAGAGAGGGAATGACTCATCTGAGTTTTCCTTATCAGGCTCGTACTTCAACTCTTTTTAGGGTTCGAATTGTCTCGACTCGTAGATCAACAAACTCTAGTTGGCCTTGATGTTATCACCCGTTTATATCCTCTGAGTTTGGCTTAAACATTACGGTATCATTCATGAGCGAACTTTTTATTATATACATATTGAAAAATATCTTTAGAGCCCCTACACAAACACAAACACCTTTCTCATTTTCCTCCGCTATTGTTAAGCTAGGATCCAATAATCTAATGCATCTCAATCAACTTGAACATGACTCATACGAGGCTCAAGCAATTATAACCACCTTTAAACTAGAATAATTGGGCCTAATCTGCATAAATCTCCAGCATAGGCAATAAATAGTGAGTCATGAAAGTAAGACATGTTCATAATTAATTTAATCAGTAAGTTGGAGAAGCTGGGGAATTATTGACCCTTATAGTCATAGGTGTGCAACTTGCTAAATAAGTATTTTATGAAGAGTGAAAAGTAGTGAATGAGACATTCCAAACAAAAACCTAATCTTTTTTTAATTTGTCTGTGGAGAATAATGTTACTAAAAATTTCCAACTTTGACCGACAATTTGTCAATAAGGAAGGGTTAACTTCATAAACACAAATGTGAACTTTTGATCCACAATTATGTTTTCGTAAACCTTTTCTTGTACCCTTTTCTCCCTAATGTAACCAACCATCTCCGTAGAAAGATATGTATCGAGTTTCGGAATAGGGTTTGATTATTTAAGGTCAAGGTCGATGGTTTTCTTTTTTTAGTTTTTTGGGGTTTTGATGATAGAAATATTATTAATGATCAAAAATGCATTACGTGGCTATCCCAGCGTATATGCATATACCATTACACAACACTATATTGTACATGTGTATTAAGCACACATAATACTTCGTTGGTTTGCGTAATAGTCTCGAATACAATTATAGTGATCAACCTCAAATAGCCGGTACAAATCAACTTCTCCTTCACGAGATCCATCTGCTATCATGATTGTTTGGAAACAATCTATGGAGATGTTTGTCCTCGTACAACGCTCATATTTCGCTAGAGATTTTGCTTCAGCCAATTGATTTTTTGGTGCTAATGCGATGCTGCAATCATTGACATTGTTCTCTTACACAACTTAGATCATAAAAGGATGCTGCTGCTACTTTGCAGACTTTATCAAGTCCTGCATTCTGTTTTATTGAACGTAACGAGAAAGTGCAAATCATTATCCGTGAAAGCTCATGCTGCTGTGACCATATGCATGCTTGTAGAAGCATATTCGTTAATGCCATGAAAGGGTCTAATACAATAAAAGAGTAGACAAATGACCCCATTCTTTATCCTTGATGATTGCTGGTACAAAGACTTGCTCTGTTTCCTGTGCTGCTGTGCATAAAATTTGCAGCATATGAAAATGGAATGCCCACTTGCATTTGGGGTAGCATTTGGGTTATAGATTAAAGAACGAAAGGATTCTTAATGTTCCAGACTTCGGCACATCAGACTTTGTGAAAGCCCGTAAATATGGTTATTATAAGTGTGTGCAATTTCCTCACCAGCCTTCTTGGTGGCTGCATAAAGACTAGCAGGCTGGTCTGTCCTATCCTTTTCTGAAAAGGGTACTTTAGTATCTAATCCGTAAACAGAGCTAGACGATGCCCACACAATCGCAGGCTGTGGATTAACAGACTTGCACACTTCCAAAACACTAACTAAACCAGCAATGTTGCTATGAACATAAGAGCTAGGGTTCTCCATTGCGTACCTCACGCCATCTATGCCCTTCTTCACCAATCCTTCCTAAGACTACTAATGACACCCAACCAACCCCAAACTCACCTCCACCGCTGCACACTCTCAAAAGGGATAAGAAGCGGATGCCCAAAAATAAAAAAAAATTGAAGAAACTTTCGGGAAATATAGCGTTTGATTGTAACAAAGATGTACACGTATTACGGGAGATTGCACCTAATTACAAAAGATGGTGAGATTGTTGTTCCTGGAATTCCTTTGAAGGGGGCCTAGTTAAGCTCAAATTAATAATTGGATGGATCCTACAGAAGACATTTCAGAGCATTTCCAAGCAGATTCCCTCACTCTTTCTAGATCCAAGCATAAGCATATTTCCATAACTTACAATTACAATATAAATCCCTTAATGAACTTGAAAACAAATCCAATATACGTTCTATAGGAAAAATTACAAGGTTACGAATAATAATTTCTTGCACTGCCATTGCCAGCATAAAAATTGAACAACACGTTGACAATGCCTCCCCTGCTGGAAGTTGGCTATGATATCACAGTGAAAAAGGATTGGTCCAAGGCTTTGTAAGCATCTGGAGGACTTGAAACTAGTCGCGGAAGGAGATCCGAGTGCAACCGTAGCAATGAAAAATAGTCGGGGATCGTAAATGGTGACTTAAACATCTGCACAGGCAGCAAGAGAGAATCCCATGGCCATCACATGATCATCAGATGTCACACTTGGTTTCTCTGGTGCTGTAATTACAGTAATATGGCCCCTATCAACAGTTGCTGGTAAGTGAAATACAACCCAGATGCCAATGGTAGAAGACAATGTCAACAAAGAGACAATGGGAAGGAGTTACAACTTGCAACATGGTTAGTATTAAATTGAACTACTAAGAATGGGAAATGGAAATCAGGTTAATGTCTGATATATACAAAAGAAATTTTGATCATCGGCAAGTTCCAAACTACCTTCTGTCTACCAAGGATCTATGAAGGCCGACTGGTGAGATTTATATAGGTACAAACACATGTTAACATCTATGCAAGACAATTTTCAGTTCATTTTTTACAAATGGCCTAAAGAAAATTCCAAGCTACTTGCAGAAAAAATAAACAGGGAACGGCAAGAATTAATTCATACAAGAAGATCTTGTCATTCCTGAAAGATTATGATCTATAAGAACAACAATTACCATAAAACATTTCAAAAGCATAATGTGACTAAACTTGAATTACACCAGCGGCATTAGCTGCAGGAGTCAATGGCTGCATTAAAGCTCCAGCATTTCCCAGGAAGAGTTGAATTTCGTCCCTAGATTATTTACCGACTGGAAATACACAACCACAGCTCACCACAGTCGCTCGTTTATTTGCAACATCTTGTGCAGCTAGCACAATAAACAAGCATGTAATGGACGTCATCATGTTCAATAAATTGTCTACACCAGTTGTTCCCAGAAATATCATTGCAAGTGTCACGCAAGTTGCACACCAAATGTTTTTGCGCGTAGCTGGATTAAAAGAACATTAGGAAACTAGTGTTAATTATATCAAGCAGAAAAATACCTAGGGCACCTATGAAAATGGACTATGATAAGAACGCTTGTGATCTTGAAAAGATTATGCCGCATTTCAGATGGGACTTCCAAAGAGCATAGAGATGCAAATCCAACCATAACTGTGAGAACGAAACGTAGGAGCTGAAAGTGTTAACAAGACTTGAAACATCCTAAAAGACGGCAGAGATTGTATCGTAGTTCCTCCAATTCTACACCCACACGCTGCTTCAGTCCCAGTGGTTTATTAAGACTTACTAATTGTTAACAAGCATCTTGGTTGGTTACTTCACAGTCTTTGGTTCCCTATCTGTTGATATCTTTTTACCAGAGCTCATTTCCTCCAAATAGGTGAAAACCAATTTTCACAAAAAAAGTCCCTTTTGTCCCTGCCTGTTCTTTTAAAAGCTGCCACCTTCATGAAGGGCACTTTTACATGAAAAATAAAAAAGAACTTGTCAATCAAAGGACAAATATTCCCCGAGAAGAACGACAGCCTAACATACAAAGGCAAGAGCGAAACCAAGCAGCTACAAGCCTAGATCAAGTAGCCTCCATGTATCTGTCACATCCCCGAGTAGTAGAAAATAACTGCCAAAGCGTTGAGACACTTTTAGCCGCTCATGTCCGAGAAACCAAAAGCAAATGCACGCTTCCGAAGCACTAGTAAACATCCAATAGATACAAGCAAACAAAAGAACTGAGTCACTCGTACTATAGTACCAGAAATGGAAAGATCCCAGCAAACTGAACACGATGGCACCAACTAACTTAATGGCCAACAGGTACAAGAGCAATGGCAGCAGATTGTGGACCTCTGAACGGCTACCCAGTCAAGCAAAGGCACAAATTAAAAACATATTTAAAAGGAACTCTTATGCATACCCTCTTTAGGGTACTTGCATTTTACAAACATTTAGCTTTTAGACTCCAACAAATAGCGGATAATTACTCTTTATAGGATAAATATGGCGTGCAAACATTAAGATATCTATAGGCATACAAAATTTAGCCTCGGACCTCGGGATATCTTGCAGTATGCTAATTCTTTTGAGCGTGAGCTTGCGATTATAACAGTCAAAGCTACGGTTATATGGCATGCACGCTATGGAGGAGGCCTAATGCTCCAGCATGTGGGTCTCATGAGATTTTATTTCCTAATCCTGGGTGTAAGCATCGACTCATTCCACGATCTATACGAATAACCCAATTGATTTTCAAGTTTTTATTCACTATTAGAAGCCTGGCAAAATGGCATGCATCAAGTTTACTATCTGACATCAATCCGAACGATATCAACTGCCAAGTGAAATGAACTCTAGTGCACATAACAGGATGCAGTTTGAATAGCTTTTTGTGTATTGATGAGTAAGCCAAGCGAGATTACAAATCAGAACACATTATCGATAATCCCAGCCCAAATTGTGTAATCTATAACTTCCAACGACATGTTAATTTATAATTGAGCTATTGAACATCCACATAACACCCATAGGCGCCCTAAGGTAACAAACCATAAGCAATATTCGAAAACCATAGTGTAAGTTGCAGAAAAAAGCGTCTCAAAGAATAAAAACTCTATCTCAATCTTATGGATGGATTTCCAATGTCTTATCCAAGTTTACCTTTACAAAAAAGGATTACTCTAGGATCTGAAACAGTACATGAAAGTTTGACATAATCCCAACTTGTTAATCATCACTCTATGTGAATGATGTACAATCCACGAAAAAAGAAGGCACATTTCTAAATTACAACGTTTGAACTTGTTACACTAAAGCACAAACCTTGTACATACATGTTAACTACACCACCGCATTTATGTTACTAAAAAGTGTCGCTAATTCATGTTTAAGCTACAAAAGGGCACGAAATTATCCAAGAACGGACACGCATGCACGTGTGTGCGTACCTGGAGAGGGCAACGAGAAGGAGAATGCGTTTGGAAGGAGACTTGGAACCAGACAATCAGATAATGAATCAACCGAATTATGAGTTCTTGCCAAACATGGCCGATAACTTTGAATAGCATGCTCCATTGATCCATCAAACCATCACTATGCATAATCGATCAACTCGGAGTTGATAACAAAAAGTTAGTTGAATGACAAATTCTCGTGTCAATCTTTGGTAAAATTGAGCCACGTCTGTTTGTCAAAGAGTTTTGAGGAAAGTGAGCTTCTTTTGACCACTCAGAATGCAATGGAAATGCCATTCATGGCTGCAAATGAAGATCAACATTTTCCAGTTGAGGGGTTGGTGAGTAGTGTAGATTGCATGCAAGGGGGGCATATTTGCAAGCCAACAATGGCTGAAAACAAAAAATAATTAGCCCCTTCCGCCGATAAAATAATAGACACAGAGTAATAATGTCAGTTCTGAATATTTTAAGAAGCCATCGATGGCTTTTGATTTCAAGCAACCCACTTTAAATGAATTTTATCATCTTGACATCACAAATATTGGCAAGAAAAGCGAGTTATCAAAACCTCTTTTGACAAAAGCAATTTAATATCCACACTGGCTTTGTGGATCTCACCAATACAATTAAAAGAATGTCCTTTCAAGGAAAGGCCTATCTAAAATGTTTTCTCTAAGAACTGGCATTTAGGCCTGAAGTAGAGACAAAGTGAAAAGCAGAGATAAGAAATCCGGACTCCATCCCATGAAAATGATATACTAATACCATAAGGGAGAAGTAGGAATTATTCTTAGATCTACCATTGAAGCTGTAAGATTTCTGGTCTCTGCGTATTCCCTTCTTTTATATGTGAAAATATTAAACCGGCAAAAAACGCACAAATTTCCGTAATAATCTAACATTTGCTTTGATTCACGGCTTTCAATAAAATTATTGAACACTTAATGGTTAATGCCAAAAACAGCCTAATTTCCATGGATCTTCTTCCAACTTATTGTTCCTTTATAACTTCACATATTTGGATACACCACAGAAGATTCAAACCTGAGAAACTGCAGAGCTGTGGCAGTGCTAATATTCATAATTGGGAACTCCTTAGAGGTATCTCACTGGATGTTGCAGGTTCACGAGACCACCGTGAAGTTTGTTCATATGCATGACGCGTTAGTAAGAAGATCTGAACACTTATCCGCCTTTAGAATGCAACTTAGTTCTCATGATAGACAACATATGTCTGAAACGGCAGGAAAGGGGTAGTGAAACAAAGAAATGAGTAAGTACGAAAGAAATCTTGAAATCTTGGTTTATCGTTGCATACAGTGGTTGCACCTCATTCAGTCTTGCTGGTACTTAACAATTTTGATGCAGCATCTTTCCAAATAATACTTGTATAACCAAATAATCTAGCAAAACAAGAAATCAACTGCTCATCAATAACTTCTTCAGCAGGAAGCGTCTCATTTGTCTCTCTTTTCAAGGATGTAACTTCTTTATCTGCAATGGCACAACGTGCTTAAAGTAACTTAAATCGGGATCAATGTTGAATGCCAACCCATGAGAGGTGATCCCAGAAGAAATTGGAACCCCGATTGCACCAATCTTTCTTTCCCCAACCCAAACCCCTGTCTCACCCGCTTGTCCAGCACGAGCTTTCACCCCATAAAGAGAAGCCAGTTCGATCATACTTGACTCAAGTTTCTCCACGTAGTTCCTAGCACCATGCCCAATGTCCCTCAACGAAATAATGGGATACAAGATTGCTTGGTGTGGACCGTGAAACGTAATATCCCCTCCCCTTTGTGTGTAGTGAAGCTCTGCCCCCATACTTTGGAGTTCAGACTCGGTAACTAACAGATTGTGATCAGTTCACCTTTTACCAAGGGTGTATGTAGGTGGATGTTGAAGTGACAGAAGAGTATCAGAAATCTTACGAGTTTTCCTATCGGTCAACAACTTTTCTTGCAGCTTCAGTGCGTCTAAGTAGTTTACAGTGCCCATTCTAAAAACCTCAAGAACTCTACGAACTCTCATTGCCAGCATAACATAAAATAACCACAAATCACGCTGAGGTTCAGATATTGTAAAACCCGGTGGTGGCTAGAAAATGCATATATGCCTATGATAATGCTGGTTCATGTGTGATCATTTTCTGCGCAAGATGTTGATGAAGATGTTGGCCAATAAGGTGAGCATCTTAAAAAGCCCCGCTAAACAAAAAGCAAAAGATCCTCGGCACAAATATTTATTAGCTTTTTTCTGGACACAATTTCCCGTCATATACAATAACCCGAAAGAACCAATGTCTATCTCTAGTGCTGGAAAATAACAGCGGAGCTCATATTGGAAGAGCCCAATATCATAAAACACCATTCCGACAAATATAACACTCTAGCTGCCTTTAACTCTGTATTTAGCAATAAGTAGTTGGGGACGGTCATTTCTTAAAGCAATGGGCTATTGGTCGAGTACAAACGAATTTTTGCATACATGAAAAACACTTAAAAGTGTGATTTAGGAAAAAACTGGATAGCTAAAAAAGGGTGAGCAAAGACGTGCCAAAAGAAAGGCTGAATGAAAAGTCAATAAATATGTAAAGCAAACTTAAGCTAATGAGCACAAGTACATGCACAGCCCCAGCTAAGTAGTAAAATAGGTTTTTTGAGAGCATTTCAAAATCAGTAACAAGTTGAGGCCTAGCAACAATCTCTTTGCTTTATCAGCCTACCACTGCAAAAGAAATTTGAGTTTTTGTAGCCAAATTCTCCAGGCAGTCAAGGTAATCAAAATGCAAGTCTTACAGACCGATGAATCGTACTCCCTCTGTTCTATATTTTTTGTCACCTTTGACTATTTGCAGGTTTCTAGGATAGTAATTGAACATCCAAACATTAAGTTGAACCCAAAGAGTAACTAGAGATCAAATAAGTGTCGTTTTTAAGGGTCAAACTAGGGCAATAAGTAATGGGTTAAGTCAATGCGTACATGATCCAAAATTAATCTCTGCAATGCACAAAGAATCAAAGGGGGCAAGAATTACGAAACATGGGGAGTAATGGATTAAAAGAAACAATACTACTCAGGAACTCGGAATTCCTAAACCCAATTTCGTTTCACGAATTGTATGTCAGACGCTAAAAAGAAATAGTAGGAAACACAAATTGCTTCGTGTTCGATTTTCTAAAGTTAAAAACCGAGTGGTGGGTGAGTGCGCGCGCGGTCGTGTGTTCAAGCACAACATCAACAATCTGTCCAATGCAAAAACAAGAAAAAGAAGTACTCTTTTGATTGAGGATCGAAGAAAGAATTTTGGGGAGCTTGAAACAGTGGAATGCAGCACCAAAATCTTCTCTTCGTTGAAAGTAGATAGAAGGTATCGTATCTATCTAAGAGCGAGGATAGATATTTCCCGCAGGTTTCTAGGATAGATATTATGTTCTTCCTACGATGACAATCAATCGTATCTAAATATTTTTAGTAACTTTTATTTAGTGACATTAAAAAATACTACTAATAATTATCGCTGATAGTATTAGAAAAAAAGTCACTTGAAACATTTAGCAACTTTTAACTGTCGCTAAACACAGAGCTAGAGGAAGATTCCTACAACCCGGTAGGAGCCAAAGTTTGTTCTAATAGTAATATATACGTCTTTAATTTTAGCGACAAAAGTGAATCGACATATTTCAACCTTGAGTGAAAATATCGATTTCTATCTCTTGTTATTGCGAGGTTTCGTGCAACATACTAGAAGTTGAAGTTGTAAATTGCTATCGGGTATAGCATATATTGCTTTCGAAGAGTAGTAGACGGGTTAATTGATGTTCTCTTGATGCTTAGGTGTGCAATTAGGCACGTGAAATGAATAGTAGGTTCTTTAAAAACTCATCCTAATTCTCAAATGAGGTAACATGCTCAACTCAAGCATTAAAAAACAGCACATTCCTGTGTTTTAGAATACTTAGCACATGGTTTGACACATCAGTTGGAAATCAAAATTTGAAATATATAGTTTTAAAAAGCATAGCATTACTAAAAGGGATTGGTATTTCACGTGAATTTCAGATGTAAATTACTGGATCCCGTTCAATTTTCTATGGTTCACCCACTGTATGTTGCGCAAGCGCACGTGCGCGAAAGCAATGCGAAAAACAAGAGGAAATATTAACCTTCTACATTGCAAGACTTGAAATACTGGACTTAGATGATGGATCAATGTGTAAACAACGATAATAATGGCACCAAAATAGCACAGAGGATTAATACTTGACACAGTCCAGTCCCTCTCCTGTTCTCTGTTTATTTTTTCTACAAGTAGCTTGGAATTTTCTTTGGGCCATTTGTAAAAATTGAACTGAAAATTGTCTTGCATAGATGTTAACATGTGGTTGTACCTATATAAATCTCACCAGTTGGCCTTCATAGATCCTTGGTAGACAGATAGTAGTTTGTAACTTGCCGATGAACGAAATTTCTTTCGTATATATCCTGATTTCCATTCCCCATTGTTAGTAGTTCAATTTAATACTAACCATGCTACTTTTTATTTATGTAATTCAGGGATCTTCCCCAGACACCTACACTTCAAAACTGTGTTTTGCATCCTTTTGGGACCATAGACAATGATGTGGGCACAAAAGCATCTCTATCACGCTCTTGCTAAGCGAATAAGCATCTCTGTGGGCAATGCCCTTCTTCTGCAAGTACAATTCAAAAATTTATTAAATTTAAGCTACTTTATCTGCTTTCAGTTGCTAACGGGGGAGCGAAGGAAACTGAATGGATGACTTGCCATTTGCACAGAACTCGCAGCATATCAGTTTGCGAGTTGTACCCCCTTCCCCTTGTTTTTTCAGTTGTCATTTTCCCTGCCGATGATGTTGCAAGTTGTAACTCCTTCCCATTGTCTCTTTGTTGACATTGTCTTCTACCATTGGCATCTGGGTTGTATTTCACTTACGAGCAACTGTTGACAGGGCCCATATTACTGTAATTACAGCACCAGAGAAACCGAGTGTGACATCAATAGATACCTCTGATGATCATGTGATGGCCATGAGATTCTCTCTTGCTGCCTGTGCAGATGTTTAAGTCGCCATTTACGATCCCCGACTATTTTTCATTGCTACGGTTGCACTCGGATCACCTTACCCGACTAATTTCAAGTCCTCCAGATGCTTGCAAAGCCTTGAACCAATCCTTTTTCACTGTGATATCATAGCCAACTTCCAGCATGGTAGGCATTGTCAACGTGTTGTTCAATTTTTATGCTGGCAATGGCAGCGCAAGCAATTATTATTCGTAACCTTGTAATTTTTCCTATAGAACATGAATTGGATTTGTTTTCGAGTTCATTAAGGGTCCGATTGGCAAACAGAATTGGAATTGGAATTGAAAATTGTAATTCAATTCCAATTCCTATGGAATTGAATTGACTTGGAATTGTAAGTACAGCCATAGTGTCCCTTTCTGTACGGATTTAGGAGATCTCTAGAGTGTGAAGTTTATTTCAGTTTCAATGGTTGGCTTCGGATTTGAATATGCTTATGGAAATAAGCTTATGCTTGGATCTAGAAAGAGTGAGGGAATATGCCTGGAAATGCTCTGAAGACTGAAATGTCTTCTGTAGGACCCATCCAATTATTAATTTGAGCTTAAGTAGGCCCCTTCAAAGGAATTCCAGGTACAACAATCTCACCATCTTTTGTAGTTAGGCGCATTCTCCCGTAATACATGTACATCTTTGTTACGATCAAAAACTTTATTTCCCGAAAGGTTCTTCAATTTTTTTATTTTTGGGCATCCACTTCTTATCCGTTTTCAGAGTGTGCAGCGTTGGAGGTGAGTTTGGGGTTGGTTGGGTGTCATTCGTAGTCTTAGGAAGGATTGGTGAAGAAGGGCATAGCCCTGGTTATGGTTATGGGTTTGATTTGTGGAATCCGTGGGGTCTTTGTCGCGGGGGGGGGGGGGGGGGGGAACCAGGATTTCACCCCAGGGGATGCTAAAAAATATCGAAGTCAGTACTATATCTCAATCCAATTGAATCTCATCCTCCATCAACAATCTCAATTCTCAAGTGATCAATGCACAATTAACAACCTTAAAGCATCAAGTAATAATCTCAATTCTCAAATGCACAACTAACAACTTAATATTATCAATCAAACAATCAATTCTTGAATGGGGAATTTTTTTTGTTAAAAATGCACAATGACCTCAGTCTTCAGAAGTTAGAACGGCGTCGTTGTCGCCGGCGGTGGAGTGAAGGCTGAAGAAGATCGTTCGTCGCAGGTTGAGGTCATTTCGTCAGTTCGTTTGGCTCGTAGGCGGAACCTTCATGTTCTGAAAGTTGCAGTTACAAACATTAGAGCTTACATACCATTTAGACATTTAGTAACTTCGGTTGATTTTTGACAAGAAGAAATAGAAGCCTTAGACAGTGTCCCCATATCAAAATGCCTCAGTTTAATTCCAGTTTACCTTTTGCCTGCTTATAAGATACCCCTAGAACTAACATATAAAATTGACAAGATTATGAGAGCAGTCTGGTGATCGAAGACTTTATTTTGTTAAATGGGCACAAATAACCAAATGTGGAAGAGAAGGGCGACTGGGAGTCAGAAATACCAAAGATTTTAATCAAGCACTACTTGCAAAACAATCCTAGAGAATGCTTACAAGACTATCGTCCTTACTAGCAACAATCTCCTTCCAAGTATTATCGTAAAGAGAACTTTCTACGAGTCAAACCTATTGTAGCATCAAACATTCGATTTTCGCTGCAAGTCAAACCTATTTACCATGATACTCCAATTTTCAAACCTGATTTTAAAGATACATATACAGTTGGTGCTCTGCAAATAATGGGCATTATAATGTGAAATCTGGATATAATGTAGCATTAGAACAATAGGATGAAGAGGGAAAGAGGTAAGCAGAAAAGGAACAAGAACTACAAGTGGAGTACATAATCTTATCATCAATAACTAAGCACCAACAACGACAGCATGAGAGCTCAAAAAAAACCACCAACAGTCCTTGAACCTCAAAGAAGCAGGCCAGCACCCGTGCTTAAAAAGGTAAAAATGGAAATTAATTGAATATGGTCTGGCTACCAAAGCAAACACACATCAGAATTATAGGGGTGAATGCTACATCTCTGCTTTGTCATGAAGGCATCGAAATAACCAACCACCTATTTCTTAAAACCTGAGTATGCTAAAAATATATAGTATGCTAGCGCAACTCACAATTAAACTAAGTGGTAATAACCAAGACCAGTCTGGGCTATGGTACAATGGGCTACAAAGAAGAGCATGCAATAGAAAGATAGGGAACACAGTATGGTCTAATTGTCTAAAGCAGTAGCTTGGGCAATCTGGAAGGAAATAAATGCAGTGCTATTCAAACAACAACCACAATTAGATTAAGACTTCCAATTCGAAGTTTGAACCTTACCTTTATTGCAAAGATAAAAGTTGAGTTACAAAAAGATAGAGGAGTCGTAGTTATAGGCAGACTAGACTAGATCTGGCCGGAGTTGGTGACGCCGTAAGGGCACCGACTGCCGTCCGTGACTGGTGCCTGAGGCGCCATGACCGGTGAGGTTCGTCACTTCGTCCGTCGGGTCGTAGATCTAGGCTAGATCTGGCCAGAGTTGGTGAAAATCTTCGGGCTTCGACCATCGTCCGTGAGACCATGACCTGGGACTGAGGCGCCGTGACCTGTGACTGTGAGGTGAGGCGCCAACCGCCGTGGCCGTGAGTCGTGAGACACTGAGACGGTGAGAGGTCGACGGTCGTGGCTCGTGAACTGATAGAATGAGAGGAGAAGAGAGAGAGTGTGTGTTGCGAGTGAAAAAAAACTATATATATATATATATATAATATTTTTTTTTCAAAATCTGAGGGGTACATTAGACCCCTGGTACAAGTGTGGCTCCGCCACTGACTTCCGCAATATGAACCAGACTAACTTTCTAGACGCGTGTCTTATACGATGATGAGCTATGCTTACTGGTTGTACCCTAGATTCTGGAATACAAAGTGCATCATTACGATAAACAACAACTACGAAGGGGAAAAGGTAAAAAAAAAACAATCAGATAAACAAGTGAAGAGTAATATTACCAAAAAAAATCTTCTTAAGTAACTTAAAATTTTAAAATTTATGCATTTTGGTAACTGCCACGTGGCTGAAAGTTTAGTTCAAAACACCAACTTGCTCAATTTACGATTTTCAACATTGTTCAGAGTTCAGGTCTAGTTAATTAATCTTCTTCTGACAACAAACGAAATGAATCAGACTGACTTATGTACAACATGATTGCTTAAATCCTTGGATGGAAAGAATGTTGAGCAATGAGATGTTGGCTAGTTATATGTCTATCACTTTTTCAATTCATGCTTCCAATCTTGATCCTGTAAATAAGTTAAAGAAATGTAGAATTGTATTCATTCGTTTGCTTTACAGAATGGCAAAGCATGCCTTTATATATTGCACAACAATCAATTTAGATCCTAAAATCAAGCTAATTTAGATCCAAGAATCAACTTAATTTAGATCCAAGAATCATGCTAATTTAGATCCTAAAATCAAGCTAATCAAGCTAATATGAGATTATTCTCCTTTATTCCCTCTCAAGTTGGAGCATGGATATTTGAAATGCCCAACTTGCCCAGTAAAATGTGGAAGCGTTCCTGACCAAGTGCCTTGGTGAAAATGTCTACAAGCTGATACTCAGACAAAATTGGTCGAGGTAATAAAGCTTTGGACTGAGTATGGTGCCGAACAAAATGACAGTCTATTTCAATGTGCTTTGTGCGCTCATGGAACACTGGGTTCGCCACAATGTGTAATGCGGCCTGATTGTCACAAAATAAAGAAACTGGATTTTGATGAGAGACCCCTAAATCAGAGAGGAGTCGAAGAAGCCAAATAATCTCACTTGCGGTGGTGGCCATTGCCCTGTATTCTGCCTCAGCGGTGGAACGCGAGACTATGGATTGTTTCTTGGAACGCCAGGAAATGGGTGAAGATCCCAAAAACACTATATACCCAGTGGTAGATCTGCGAGTTGTTGGGCAGCCAGCCCAATCGGCATCGCAATAAGCACGTAGTGATAGAGAACTGTTGGAGGAGAGCAAAATACCTTGACCGGGCGAGTTTTTGAGGTAGCGAAGAACGCGTATGGCAGCATCATAATGTGGTCGTCTTGGCTTGTGCATGAATTGACTTAGGATGTGCACTGCATAACTTATGTCTGGACGAGTGATCGTGAGGTAGAGTAATCTGCCAATGAGACGTCTATAATGTTCTGGACCATCACATAGTTCTCCTGAATTAAGATCAAGTTTATGTTGTTCAGCCATGGGTGAGGAAGATGGCTTGCAACCTGTTAGACCATATTTTGTTAAAATGTCAAGAACATATTTGCGTTGGCTTAACACGATGCCATCAGAAGAACGTGCCACCTATATGCCGAGAAAGTACTTGAGTTTACCGAGATCCTTAATATGGAACTTAGTATCCAAGTAGTGTTTTAGCCAAGAAATTTTAGCTGAATCAGTCCTCGTGACAATCACGTCGTCAACATAAATAAGGACAGCAAGAAAAGATCCTTGACGAGTGAAGGTGAATAAAGAATGATCAGATTGAGACTGAATAAAACCTACTGCAAGTAAGGACTGAGTAAACTTGTGATACCAATTGCATGAAGCATGACGAAGCCCATAAAGAGACTTTTGAAGACGACACACACGATTCTCCCCCTGTTTAGAAAAACCTTGAGGAATCTTCATGTATACTTCCTCTTCTAGATCTCCATGCAAAAAGGCGTTGTTGACATCCAACTGATGGAGTTCCCATTTCTTTATTGAAGCAATGGCAAAAAGATACCGCACCGTAACTAGTTTGGCAACAGGCGCAATTGTTTCATGAAAATCTAGATCTTCAATCTGGGTGTATCCCTTAGCCTCAAGTCGCACTTTGTATCTCTCCACAGTGCCATCTGGGTGGAATTTGACTTTGTATACCCACTTAGAATCAATGGCACGTTTCCCAGATAGTAATGGCATAAGTGTCCAAGTGTTATTAGCTTCCAAAGCAGAGATCTCCTTGGTCATGGCATCCCTCAAATGAGCATGTTTCACTTCCTGAGAAAAATATTTGGGCTCATCGACCGAAGAGATGGCCGCTAAAAATGCAATGTGAGTTCTAGAAAATTTGGAATAAGAAATATTATGGGACAAAGGATATATCGTCGAGTTAGCAGATGGAGAGGAAGAGTGTGAAATATATGAAGACGGGGCAAGGGATGGTGACAATGTATAATTGTACTTTTAAAGATTCTTGGACACCTGTCTGGTGCGCTTAGAAGGTATAACTGGACGTTCATTCACAGGTAAGGCAGACTGCTCAATTCTGATGGGTGACTGTATGGTAGATGGATACAACTCAGCAAATCTTGGGGCTTGATCCAAGGGTATCTGGTCTTGGGATGAGGATGATCCAAGAGATAGGGGTTCAGGGTCGATGTTGTGGGGTGAGATTGATCTAGTTGGCACATCACTGGTCTGAGTTGATTCACTAGGTTCACCTGTGGGTGCATGGATAGCTACTTGACACTCCCAATCAACTGAAAGATGATCTGTTAACCCAAAAGGAGTGTGGCAGGCTTGTAGGTCAGCAATATTATCTTTTGTGTCAGCAAAAGGGAATATGCTTTCAAAAAACTGAACATCTCGTGAAGAATAAATCATTTTGCTCTCCAAATCATAAATCCTATATCCTTTCTGCCTATTGGGATAACCAATAAAAATGCCAGGCTTACTTCGAGGGGCGAACTTATCATGTGGCTTTCCATTCATGTGTCCATAACAGAGACATCCAAAAGTCAGCAAATGATTATAGTCAGGTACCTTACTAAACAATACTTCATAAGGTGTTCGGTTTTGGAGCACAGAAAGTGGCATGCGGTTGATTAAGTAAGCAACGGTAACTACGCACCCCCCCCCCCAAATCTGACTGGAAGTTTGGCCTGGAATCGTAAAGCTCTAGGTACCTCTAAGAGATGTCTGTGCTTTCGCTCCACCACTCCATTTTGTTGCGGTGTATCCGTGTAGCTTGTTTGTCTGTCCATTCCATTCTCAAAAATAATGATGTAATAATTCACGATATCCAAATTCAAGACCGCTATTAGTTCTAAAAACCTTGATTCTGGTGTTAAATTGTGTCTTAACCCAGTTGAAAAACATCAAAAGGTAGTGTCTAGTTTCGGACTTGAATTTCATGAGAAAGACCCATGTGGCTCGACTATGATCATCAACAATCGTGAGAAAATAATGTGACCCAGAATGAGATTTAGTACGATATGGACCCCATATATCACAATGTACTAAATCAAAGTTGTGCATCGATTTATTTTTGCTATGTGGAAAAGGCAATTTAGTTTGTCTGGCCTTGCAACAAGCATCACAAAATAAAAGTTTTGGCGAATTGAAAGTAATAGCTAAGTTGGAAACCAGCAATATACTGTTCATTGGTAGATGCCCTAAACGATGGTGCCATAAATCCGTAGTGTTATGTCCTTTTGACAAAAGCGCCTTCCCCGACCTCGTTGGTTCCAAATGATATAAGCCATTTTGCACTCTACCCACTCCAATCGGCTTCCTCAAGAGTAAGTCATGTATCACACAAAATTCAGATCCAAAAATTAGAACACAGTTGAGATCTCAAGTCAATTTACTGACTGATAATAGGTTAAAACAGAAATTAGGCACTCCCAAAACTTGTTTGAGATACAAATTGCAGCCAAGATTTACTCGTCCAAAAGCATGAACCAGGACGGTATCACTGTTGGGAATTTGAACCGGGGGTACATCTGGATTTGTATAAGCATCGGACATAGTATCAAGTTTACATGATATATGATCTGTGGTCCCGGTATCAATAATTCACGAGTCTAGCTTACCAGATATATTTTGTGAGGTCATATTTATAGAAGGCCCATTAGTGGGTCCTGATTGGCGGCCCAAAAGATCAGCAAGTCTTTGCATTTCACTGGGTGTGAAGCTTGGAAACGATTCACTTGGAAACGACGCAGACGCGTCAAATGTGGCAACGAATTGCTGTGCAACCGTTGTCGCTGGTGTTGTGTCTTCGGCAGTGCACATCCATGGTTGATATGTAGGGCTGTGATTTGGAAATGGTGCGGATGCGTCGACGGTAGTGGCAAACGGCTGGGCAATCGCCGCCGATGATGCTGTGCCTCCGGATGCGTGGAGCCATGGCTGATTTCCTCCTCGTGGTTTGGGCCTTCTCCATCCAGGTGGATATCCGATGATCTCATAACAGTTCTCTCTAGAGTGATTGGATCGATTATACTAGGTACAGTATAATCCACCATGCCGTCTTTCTCCCAAATTTTCACCACGCCGGTTAATTTTTTGGTGACCTCCATGTCGCATATGTGGAGCTTTAGCCAATAGAGTTGTGGCCTCGATAGTAGGGACACGCGCAGCTGCGACCACTTGCTATTTTTCTTCTTGGGCAGCCACGACATATGCTCTCCCAAGTCCTGGCAATGGATCGATGCTCAGGATTTGGGATCGCACCGTCTTGTAAGTATCATCCAATCCCATCAAAAAATCGAAGACTTTCTCTTCTTCCCGCATTTCCTGCATTTTCTTTCTGGCACCATAAGTACATACAAGTACAGGTCTAAGATTCTGTAGTTCATTCCACACACCTTTTAACTTACCATAGTATGTAAAAATGGGAGATTTCTCTTGTTGTAGTAGAGCAATAGATCGTTTCAGGTCATACACTCTAAGTGCAATGCCCTGAGTAAATCGTTCATCAAAATCGCACCAAATTTCACTTGCAGTGTCTGCATGTGCGACACCAGTTTGTTATTCTCTAGAAAGAGAATTGATGATCCATGATTTGACCGCTGCATTACACTGGATCCATGATTGAAAATCCCCGGAATGAACATCGGGTTTTGCTAACGACCCGTCCACAAACCCTGCCTTATTCTTGGATTGGAACGCCGTCAACATGTTACGTCTCTAAGTGAAATAGTTCTCTCCATTTTCACTTAGAGGTTGTGTAACGAAGATCAAGCCTGGATGATCAGACGGATGCAAGTAGAACGGAGATTTGGTGTCAATTGCGATGTTTTGAACATTCGCAACGGGCGCCAAACCCCCATGAACATAACTTACAGATTCGTCTTCCATGACTGAGAAATTGAAAAGAAATGCCTATGCTAGAAAGATGGCTCTGATACCATAAAGAAATGAAGAATTGTATTCATTCGTTTGTCTTTACAAAATGGCAAAGCATGCCTTTATATACTGCACAACAATCAATTTATATCCTAAAATCAAGCTAATTTAGATCCAAGAATCAAGTTAATTTAGATCCAAGAATCATGCTAATTTAGATCCTAAAATCAAGCTAATCAAGCTAAAATCAAGCTAATATATATATGAGATTATTCTCCTTTATAAGTAAAGAGTCACTAGTTATCAGATTATACACTAGGCTGGAAAATTCTTGGTATGCCGTACAGTTAAAGCTCCTCTCCTACTATCATAATCATTTTCCCGTGCCTCTTCTTTCATATGGTTGGACCTTCACAGGAAAAACTTGATTACACCAAGTATTTGAAAAAGAAATGGAATGTAACCCACATCAAAGAAGAAAGGCAGAAGAGAATAGGATGGAGTTAATCAAACTTTTAATGAATGACAGCCTTCTGATGAGCATAGGATGAGCATGCTCTTTCTCTTTGCCACATCAGGCAGTTGGCAGAAGAGCAAGCACATCTATGATTTGATTTCGCTGGACTGAAATTTAAAGAAGCTTCTCAAGTTACTTTTTGAACTACATTGGTGGAACATTTTGTAATTTTGAGAATGTGCTGAAATTCAGAATGTAGCCCATATTTTGCTCTTGAACAGACTTGAGAGAGCACAGAATTCATACTCGTGCGGAAATGCCATCAGTGTATGCGGTTGGGCCCAAATTTTGGTAAATTGCAGCTTTATGCATCAAAGGATTAAAGGTAGACAAAGGAGTTCCACTACTTCCAAGTCGATTTTGAGCAAAATAGACTCCAGTATATGTTCCCACATAACTTGCTTAATTCAGACTTTAGCATAGGTCAAATAAATCATCAGATTAAGAACGTAGTAATTGCTTGCCTCTCCATTTGTTTGCCAACTTTTGAAGAGCTCCTCGCTATTAGTACCAAAGTTACGAGAAAGATTCTTGAAACCCAGCATCTGCATGGTCGGCAACGATTTTAAGAACAACTCTTCGCTTTTGTTCCAGTAGAAGTCCTAGTAGCCTCTTCCTTCCATCTCCATTATACCCTTTCCTGTTTCACCCCTCTGAACTCCTTGAGCCCGAGACAAACTCGAATTCTGCTGACTAGTCCCAAACTTTATACCCTCGTTTCTTAGCTGTTCGACACATTCTTAATTTCCATATTCTCGACATGTTTTTTCTATATAGTTGTTTGCTTTGTCTCTTGCTTATTAGGCAAGTTTGGCTTGTCCTTTCTTTAATCAAATACAGGTCTCGTTCAAATACAAGTCCTCTGTTTGTTACTCCCTCCTTCCTATGCATATTGTTTTAGAAAATCATATGGATTGATGAACCTACACTTCCAATCGTAAGAAATCGTCTATGCCAGTAACTGTGAGTGGTTAATAAGAAAACTAGTAATATGTATTGTATTTAAAGGAACAATAGGTAGTTTAGTGTGAATAGCCAGTTGGGTATTGAAATGAGAGTATTATAGGGCATGGGAGAACGAAAATGTGGCTATCTGAGGGAAGGAGAAAGTACTAACTGCGATCAAGGTTATTTTACAGGACTGCGTCAATTTAGTCGCAAATAAAATAAGTTTTATCCCCCCTGATGAGATGAAACTATCCTACATTTTTCCTTTCTTTCCGGACTTCAGCTTCCTTTTGCGGGTGTATGCTACGTGTGTGTTATTATAGCAAATAGAACCAAAACTGGAGTTCATGTATATATGGAGTTGCTCATTTTTATAGGTTGGCTTGTACTAATTTCAGAAAACTATGTAATTCCTGAATTTAGAGAGAGTGTAATTTATTGTACTACTTTGACACTAGTAGACCAAAAGACAAAATGGTTCCACAAAGTTGCATGAACTGTTTAGAACTCAAAATCCAATCACAGAGTCAACACTAGGATATGATCCATTTGTCTTACTGCTGTTGGCATACATCATTTGTTTGGTCATTTTAGATCATGTATTTCAGCTGGATAGATATTCACTCATATGTCGTGATCTATCCAGCTGATTTAGGATATGATCCAAGCATGTTCTTTATCCATCCGAGAAAAAGAAGTTCTGTTGTTGGTTGGATTATTATTGGGCCTCGGTCTTTAAGGTGCTTCTTGCTAGTTTTTCTTTTTCTTTTCTTTGTGGGAAATTTGAGTTCCATTTATTTGTCGTAATCAAGTGCTTTGTCGTCAGAGAATTTTGGAGTTCCAGAAAATCAAATTTATGAGTAGAATGGTCTACAAGTATGTTTGGATGAGTTGTGTTGCCACAGAAATGAATGGGAGTGGGAATAAGTATCAGCTGATTTCAAGGCACTTATTAAAAGGCTTGGCTGTTAAGATTACCTGCATTGAGATGATCATGAGATCACCACCAAGCTCCGCTTCAAATATAGAAGGACTAATGTTATAGTATGGATGAAGAAATTTAGAATATCATATATGTATAGTGATAAAATACCTGAAACTGATAGAGTAAGACGTTGGAAGATTCCATACATCAATGCCATGAGAGTACTCTGATTCAGTTTATGTTTCCGGTGTCTCTTTTCTGATGTTTATTACTCGCATTTATATCATTCTTTGCTTCAGTATTCTGTAGGAAAATAAATCTTATAGTTTTCTTTGGAAATTATCAGCATGAGTCAAGAGTCCCCACGAAACAGGGGCGTGCATGTGCTGAAGGTCCTTGCCGCCATGCAATGCATTAACATAAGAACATATAGAGTCCTCCACATGTTTGCAAATTTGCAAATGACACAATGTCGTTAATATAGAGCTCTCATGGTTACTTCTCAAAGTTGGACTACCATTATCTTAGGTAGTCTTTCTAGAATAGATGGTCAAGGGCTTCCAACATTCTTATTTATTTGAATTACCACTATTAGTTCTTCACCGTTGTGATATTGTGAGATTCTTATGCTTGCCTGATTTCATTAGGTGAATGGAACGTATGATTGCTGGTAGTCATTGGCTATAAGTAAAGTGAACATATATCACGATGGATTTTTTTATTTTCTTGTAATTGCATTTAATGTCCTGATGTATTTAACACCATAAGTTCATAAGAAGCTTTCTCTAAGAAAAGATAGACCCAATGTGAGTGACAACTCCATCAAGTGCACATTGTGCTTGCCCTAGCTTTGCAGGATACTGAACAGGGTACTTTCTAATAATGCGGATATTTTGAACAAAGCAAGGTAACATGAAGTTGAGGCAATAACATCAGCATATTCTATATCAACATGTCAAGGGAGAGTAGGTCTGAGTTATTTCGAAAATGGGAACTCAAGTCGTGTAGGTGGTATATGAGAATCGGATAACATTATGGTCACATCAAAGACCTAAAATCTTCAGTGGTTCTCTTCTCGTAATTGATAAATGTCAACATCTATAATCTTCGTAGGTTGAGGAGCATAAATATTTGTGTTTTCTGTTCTACATCTTGCCTTGCCATTCTTGGACGTTTACCAGTGACTTTTATGTGGAGAGGTCGACATCGATGTTGACATCCTGGTTTACAAGTGGCGTAAGAGCCAGGTTGAGGAGATTGGTTGTAGTAGATGGATCACAGTCAGCTTGGCTAGAGTCTTAAAGCAAGTTAAGTCTAGTATACACCAAACATGTGCAGCAAGGAGGCTCCCTCTCGCTATATATGCTGGCCGCTTTAAGCTAGCTTGTTTCCTTGTAGCATGCTTCTGTTTTATGGGTTGGTTGGCTACTCAATTTGGCAAAAGTCTCGGCCTCCCAGTGCTACCTTCTGGGAGTTCTGCAATGTTTGAGATTGCAGTGTGAAATAATTGTGACATCCTTGTATAGTTAGGTTATTACATCAAAATGCTAATAACATGCAAAAAGAAATGTTATTAGCAATACATTATTAACACTTTGGTAATGCATATAAAGAAGAGAATTATGGTGAAGATCTTCATCAGAGCAGAGTATAAATAAAATGTTCCAGGCCTGTTCGACAAAGGTGCTTAAATTCAGTCCAATTCACGAAGAAAGATGAAAGTCCAGGAATGGAATTATTGATGAGAAGATGCTGCAAGGCTTTCCAAATTGATCAACCCCAATCAGCCTTACTATTGATGGGCAATGAACTGTGTGTCCTAAAGCTGGCTCTCTTAGGAATATTTATTCAAAAAGTTCAGCAAGATTAATCAAGATCATGGACCAGCTACGTGATAAGTCCACTGGAGTAGACACTATAAGCCAATTGCACATCGAGAACAATCCTATGTCTAGGTATCATGAAGACAATCACGAAAGTTGCTGCAGTTCCTTGGCTTGGTGGTTACACATTATAGCAACTGCTAGTACCCTTAGCTTGCGCAACAGAAGCTCCATTCCCTTTTGCATTGCCAACGAGAGATGAGCCTTCAGAGTTTCAAGCATGATCCAACAGTTTTATCCAGTCGCCTTTGCATAATGATTGCTCTAGTGGGCAGGAGCTGTCTGCCATAGCATCATTGGCCATGTCCTCGAGCTCCACTTAAATAGTTCTGTTGGTGATTCGTCTGTGCATCGGTTGGTACCTCAATTTGACATAGTTGAGTTACTTGTGCTGCAACAAAAATCTGGAGATTTACCACTTCCTAACTTCGTGGCTCCCTGAGGAGTACACGACATCTTAGCCTGTCCGATGCAGGGTTGGGTGGATTGGTTTCTCCAAGCCTTGTAAATTTCTCAAGCTTGTGCACTCTCGATCTCGGTTTTAGCCACCTTAAAGCTGAGAACTTCAGATGGCTTTCGGATCTTCGTGTGCTGCAGTATCTTACTTTGAATCAGGCAGAACATAGGCAAGCTTTCAATTGGTTGCACACTCGCTGGTAACAAATATGCTTTCTTCTCTAGTAGATATACGCTTGTCCTCTTGCAATATTAATCTTGATGTTCCAATGTTTACGCAGCTAGCCTCCCTTAATCTTTCCTACAACATCTTTCCTTCTTTGATACCACATAAGGTGCTTAATCTCATCGGCCTTCATTCTCTTAGACTACGAAACACTCGTTTTTCTGGCCCAATCCCGAATAATTTTCAGAACATGACTGCTCTTAAAGATTTTGTTGTCTTATAATTCTCTATATCCAGCTGGTTCTACGATTTTTAATGCTCCTAAATGACTTGACCTCAGGAACAATATAGTTTACATGGCTTATAATTCTTAGACGAGATTGAAAGCACGACTTCTATCAAGAACGCTAAAATGAGGATACCACCATCAACGGGGAATGTCTGCGACCTCAAGTCACTTCACTTGTCAGCTAACAAGTTTTTGGGAACATATCAGATGCTCTCAAAAGCTTTTTTTTTTATGCCTGTAGGAATTTGGATACTTTGAAGTCGTTTATTAGCTGGGAGAGCCATCTATATGGTTATTTGGATGGTCATTAAATGGGAAAGTTCCCCAACTTGCGTGAGCTTAATCTAGAAAGTAATTAAATTATTGGTCCACGTCCGGAGTCCACCCAGAATCTGCTTTAGGTTGCCCTGTTATAAATACACCCCAAGATGAACTGCTGCAATTAGTCAAGTCTTATGGTCCTCAAATTGTGCTGTAAGGGTCCTTCCTCTGGCCGCCTAAAGCGACCAATATTTCAGCAGAGTTGGTCATCGGATTCTTTCATAACCAGCACCTTCATGAACACGAAACAGCGACTCCAACATGGGACCTCAGGGAAGGTAAATTCTTAAGAAGTAGAAATAAGACTATTTTTCCAATTGGTACCGATAAGGCTTCAATAGTTGATTTCTCAGAGTTGCTATTTCTGAATAATCTCGAGTTAGGAAAATATGCTTCTAGCAACACTTACTCCAGTCTTAAGAACATTCAGATGTAAGGCAATATTAGATTCAAGTATCTAAACTCCAATCTCAAAAACACTTGGTAGAGAATAGAAGTTTGGAAGTCAAGGTCCTGCACAATAATTAGTAAGAGGAATCTTGGAAAATCACTCGGGGACCATCTCAAGGACTTCTCAGCCATCACGACTTTCAGTCAATGACAGGGTCTTCTTTTCTTTACTTGATTCTGGATCATAGTGTCTTCCCCTGTACTTGCATGGCCTTCTATTTGAGGCAGTCTAATGCATTTGAGAACAATAAGGTAACTTTGGAATATATATTCCTCAAGGCTGCAGCATGAATATGTTCACGAGAGCTGCTGTGATTCTTTTCCTAGTCTACCTAATTACAGCAACTACTAGCAATGGAAATTCCTCTATGTTGTGCTTAGAAAACGAGAGGCAAGCCCTTCTGAGGTTCAAGAATGATCTAACAGATTATTCAGGCCGCCTCTCGTCATGGAATATTGCGCATAACGACTGCTGTTACTGGGCAGGAGTTGTCTGCCATAGCTTCAACGGCCATGTCCTTGAACTCCACCTTCAAAACGGAGAGCAATCATGGTTAAATACAATTACACGTATAGAATGCACGATATCAAAATTTTAACAAAGAACAAAACACAAAGAAATGCAGGTACGGATGAAATCCATATGATAATCCCCTAAAATAAACTTCAAAGAATGAAACTAAAATGCAATAACTATTTGGAAGTGACAAAACAATGGTGGAAAATGAAAATCTTGCATCCTCTTATATGCAGTATAATACAACAAAATCTGATATAACTCAAATATAACTTCCAATAATTGGGGAATACCCGGCAATCCCAATCAAACTAGGAGATCAATTATTATCTTATTAGAGATTGTGACGTGATCCTCGAGGATCCTAACGCGATCCTAACACATCTGGCCCACGCCCCAGTCCTACTAGGAGTCTTCTCCTACTGCTATATAAAGGGGTCTACCCCTCCAGGTATGGGACAACTACACAATTCATGCTTTTTCAGAGTTACTATTCTGTAGCTGCGCTCTGACTTAAGGATCGGAGAGTTCTCCGCCGGGAACCCCACCCGGCGGTCACTCGTTTTTTGTCTTGCATGTCATCGGTCTAGGCTCGGGTTCCGCAATATACAGGATCAGAGAGTTCTCCGCCGGGAACCCCACCCGGCGGTCACTCGTTTTTTGTCTTGCAGGTCATCGGTCTAGGCTCGGGGGTTCCGCAATGTACGCGGAGCATGTTTTTAACAGCAACAGATTGACACAATCCGTGGGACCCACCAGCCTAACTGTTTGGCCTCAAGAAAAATTCAAACAATCATCTTGCTATCGGCGGGCGGCAACATGTCGCAACATTCGACAGAACCCGCACGGCCGAAGGTCTCAAAATTCAACTGCAGTTTCAGTTCAAAAAATTTAAGATCAATTATTAGAAGCTGTGGGCGTTGGACTCAAACAGCGATCGGCAACGCCGCTTCGGCCATCCGGTGGCAACCAGGCAAAATCATCACCACCACCAACAGCAAGGTTGTAACCTTGCTGTTTACGACGCCAATGTTGCGCCCAACATCGCTCCTTCGCCGTTGCACTGCGCCACCTCACGGTTCTACGCGCCGCCGCCACAAAGCTGCCGGAGCAGCCGCACATCGAAAAAATATTTAGAAGACGGAGAAGCACCGCCACTGTGCGCCACCATCGTCGCCGAGACTACTGCTACTGACAGCCTTTCTGCCGAGGTGCAGCACCAACCGTCGTGTAGCCACCCCAACCACGGGCACCACAGTAGGCCACATAATCCCCACGAAGCTGCCGCAGCAGCGACAACATCTTAACAACAAAAAAAACAGAGAGCAAGGGAATTCGGCAGGAAATTCGAAGGGGAATTTGAAGAAGTCTCTAGGGGGTGTGCGCGTAAGCGTGTGACTGCTGCTGCACTGCTGCCGCAGTGGTGCTGTTATGCAGCTGCTGGGCTGCTGTTTTGCTGCTGTTTTGCGGCTGCTGGGCTGCTGTTTTGCAGCTGTTTTGCGGCTGTTATGGAGCTGCTGTGCTGCTGTTTTGCAGCTATTATGGTGCTGTTTTGCACCTGTTATGCTGCTGTTTTGCAGCTGTTGTGCTGCCGTTGTGCGGCTGTTTTGCAGCTGCTGTTATGCAACTGTTATGCAGCATATAAACCAGTCTTGGAAGCGAGCAGCGGCAGACCGCCTCCACATCGTCGGCGCACACACCGCGACGGGCAAACCCCAACGTCGCCGCCAGATCCGCCTCCTTGTCGCGGCCTCCACCTATCCAGCCGACGACGCCGCGACTGGCATCACCATAGCACGTGAATTTGCAACCACCAGCTGCCGTCGCCGCCGCACCGTTTGAGCTCCAACTCTACATCATTCACCGCCGCGGGAGGCTGGCATCTAGGGCCGGCAGCTGAATTGCCCTGAGAAAGAAAAAACCATTCAAATCAGGTGGCTCCGCTCCTTAACTATCTAATCTTTTGCCCTATTTTGGGCCCACAAGGTTTCCTTTATTTGGTACATGCCCCAAAATTTTAAAAACATCAAGTTTTTAACCCGATAAAATGGCCTATTTAAATTCAAGACCCAACCGGGTCTCATTTATTCCACTTATGCCGCATATTATTTAAATGCGTGCACTTTTTATTGCGTATTCGTCGCTATAAAATAAAGCGACTATAATTAAAGGCGCTAGCAAGCCTTTCGAAGGCTACTTCCAGTACGCTTCTATTAGTTAGACTTACGTTCTATTGTGGTTTAGCATTATCTAATTGCGCCAGTTGGTGTAAGCACGTCGCAAGTCGGGACTCCCAACTGCTATGACTTTTTAAAGTGCACATGCGAGACGCAGTTCAGCGCACTCCTGTCGGCTAACCGACATAACCCTAATGGGGCCGCGGTGACTAAAAACCGCTATTAATTCTGTGTTAAAAAACATAGTTGCACTGTTATATGCTTTATTGCTTAAAAAATTGTTTTTCAGTCACGTACTTTTATTTCTTACAAGGGTTTAAACTACGCCTACGAGCATTAACAGTGACGAATAAATCGTTTCGTAAAGCAAGGAACAAATTCATAGCACCTTGCGACTTGAAGTCACGCCTAGGGTTTCTGCTGTAGCTTCTTGCCGACTCGGCATTTCTTATTATCTCGTGATGTTCGGTCACACAGTGACCTCAATCAGTGAATCAGAGAATATCTTCAGCCTCTGCTAATAAGCATCGCTAATATGCCGGTACAACTACAAGCACAAGCTCATGCGACTAGCAAACTGAATCTAGTTGCTTCTCAGCATATTGATAAACTGCGACGGACTCCGCGTCCTCTAGCTCTATATGCTCGTCTAGTCAAGCAGGCGGATTACGGTCTTCTATATTGCTCGTACAGGTTTTTTTGCAACCGGCCCTACATATGGGCTTAAAAGTCGTCTTTATATATCCCCGCCTTCTCAAAGGCCGGGGGGCTTTATATTTTATAAGATCATTCCTATACAGGCTTAATGCCTTATGTCTTATCAGACATAAAGGTTCTCCACAGCGACCATATTACGGGCTCCATGACCCGTATCTTCTTATTTAGCACCGCGGTAATAAGGACGAGAAACCCCTGAGGGAGCATACGACGAGAATTCTTAAATTCCGTCAAACCCTTGAGGGTAATTGCATGAGCTCCGACTCCATCTGCCCCCGAGGGCGTGTAGGACAAGAATTCTTAAATTCTGTCAAACCCTTGAGCGTAATTGCATGAGCTCTGGCTCCATCCGCCCCTGAGGCCGTGTACGACGAGAATTCTTAAATTCCGTCAAACCCTCGAGGGTAATTGCATGAGCTCCGGCTCCATCCGCCCCCGAGGGCGTGTAGGACGAGAATTCTTAAATTCCGTCAAACCCTCGACGGTAATTGCATGAGCTCCGGCTCCATCCGCCTCCGAGGGCGTGTACGACGAGAACTCTTAAGTTCCGTCAAACCCTTGAAGGTAATTATATGAGCTCCGCGCTCCATCCGCCCCCGAGGGCGCCTACGACGAGAACTCCTAAGTTCCGTAAAACCCTCGAGGGTATTTGCATGAGCTACGCGCTTCATCCGCCCCCGAGGGCACGTACGACGAGAACTCTTAAGTTTCATCAAACCCCCGAGGGTATCTAGATCAGCTCCGCGCTCCATCAGCCCTCAAGGGCGCTTACCGGAACTCTACGTTCCACTAGCCCCCTAGGGCAGTTCCTCGAGAGACGAACACCCCCAAGGGTGACAGGATAGAGCTCGAGCTCTATCCGAACGGTTTAGCTACAGTTCTAACCCGTGAAACGACAAAGGACCATGGGACTTCATCCCCCCACCATTATTTGTCAATTCAAAACCCAGCCAAGCGTGAGTGCGAGGCTTCTTTGCCAGCTCTTAGTTGATGATAAGACTTCGCGACAAAGTAAAATGCAAGCATGATGTGGTCAGCTCGAGCTAAAGAACACACACTTGCATAAAATGAACACCCTCCAGAGGAGAGGTGACCCCTCGAGGGGACATTTAAACACTTAGCACATGTAACAACTTGCATGCACAACTTTGTGTCCTCACCCGAGAGAGGCTACCATGGGGCACAAGCCTCTAAAGGATCTCGATATCCCATGATTCGTCTTCCTAAAGATGATTACGAATAGCCTACTCAGGCGACATTTTAAGACTTAGCTCTCGAGAGCTAGGGTTCTAAAGCCCTACTTGGGCAAAGTTCCAAGGCTTAAGCTCCCGTTTAGGTCGGAGCACATGGAGGAGAGAAATATTATTACCCCTACAAGTGGATGGAGAATCCCTTATAAATCTGACGCGTGTCTCGAGACACCAGGTATAAACTTCCTCAGCCAAACATTTTAGCTAAGGAAGTGGGGGGGCTTATGATATAACTCAAATATAACTCCCAATAATTGGGGAATACCGGGCAATCCCAGTCAAACCGGGAGATCAATTATTATCTTATTAAGGATTGTGACGTGATTCTCGAGGATCCTAACGCGATCCTAACACATTTGGCCCATGGCCCAGTCCTACTAGGAGTCTTCTCCTACAGCTATATAAAGGGGCTACCCCTCTAGGTATGGGACAACTACACAATTCATGCTTTTTCAGAGTTACTATTTTGTAGCTGCGCTCTGACTTAAGCATCAGAGAGTTCTCCGCCGGGAACCCCGCCTGACAGTCACTCGTTTTTTGTCGTGCAGGTCATCGGTCTAGGCTCGGGTTCCGCAATGTACGCGGAGCATGTTTTTAGCAGCAACAAAACCTAACAACGAGAAATGCTAATTCAAATGAAGAAGAACTATGAACATCGAAACAAAATCTATGGACACAAAATATCAGTACTCATAGAGGAATAGAAAAGTGGAAATGGCCATGTGAGTCACAGAAAAAGAACAAAAGAAGATGAATAACTGAAACAAAAAAAGAAATAAATCAATAACCTTCTATAAATAGAAATTGAAGCTGACCGTAGAGATTAATAAGTTGCAGTGGTTTAAAGCACAAAATCATATGTATAACAAAGCAAAAATACTCTGTTTTTCAAAAGAAGGTAACAGAATATAAACCGCCAAGTAGACAGGTCACCTCAATGGTCAAGAAAAACATGGGTGTCAAAGTGGGTAAAGCTTTCATAAAAAATCTAGCCATATCATGAAACAACACACATTTAGATCTAAACATGACAAAACATGATAAATGCATTACTACATTTAGAACAAATAGTTCACGTAACGAAACGCTTTATCACACTTTGATGGCATGCCAAAAGGGAGAGGAAGATGGCGTCATAGACATCAAAGTATCGAAAGAAAGAGGGGATGAAGTGAAACAGAGGAAGAAAGGGAAAAAAAAATAATTTTAATATTCCTTAATGATGAGAGAAATATAAGTTAATGATTAGATGAAAAATGGGAAAGATAAACGGAAAGTCCTAAGGAAAAATTGTGCAACACCATGATCTTTGCCTAAGAAATAGGAAACATTATGAGAAACAAAAAGCTAAAGTGTAACAGTTGATTTGAATTTGATTTTGATCATGATTTAGATGCATAAATATTGGGCTTAATTTTGATCATGATTTAGATGCGTTCGTGGCTTATTCGGCGCCACGCGACTCCTCTTGAGCACGTGGCGCGCGCGTGCACTGTTCATCTTCTTTGTGAAAAAACCCTAATTCTTTCAGCCGTCGCCATATCGTGATGCCAACTTCGAGATGCCATATCTCTCTAGTTTTTAAGCCGAATAATGTGTACCATATATCGTTGGAAATATTATGCCACATAGATTAACTCTGTACTAATCAATCATGATAAAAACTAAATTTCATGCTCCGAATTTGAGTCTCAAAACTCGAAAAAACCACAATTTTCTTGAAAAATAAAATTGTGATTTCTCACAAACCATGCATCCAATAATCATGAAATTTTATGAAGGTCATCCTCAACCATAGGAGAACAAAATCATATAATTATTTTTTAGAATAACATGCTCAAAAAATTTTGGATTTTCTTGATGGGTCTCATATATCGTATTCAGAAAAAATCGCAATATGCACACTATTCATACTAGCATGTTAAAGACGAATCAACAAATAATCATGCTCTGATACCGATGTTAAAACTTGATATGGGTAAAATTAGCAGAGGCAAGATGACGACATGTGTCGTCATCCGGAAGAACCATAACTTATGCATTGAATCAACTTCTCCATAAATGATGGTAACAGCCCATTAAAGGAGATTAACGGATCATTAATCCGGAATAAATCTCTTTTTAGGGTAACCCCCTAATAAGGAGATATAACTACCCTCTGGTTGGGAACTCTATATAAAGGAAATGGAGACAAAGAAAGAGGTAAGTTTTCTGGTTCAACAGTAATAGTCAAATTCAGACAGATTGACTGACTTAAGCATCGGAGTGTCTCCGCCGGAAACACTTCCGGCGAAGTAACCGGTGTCGTTTTGGCTGCGCATGCTTACTTGCGAATCATCGGAAGCGTGCTCCAGATTTCATCCACAACATTTTGGCGCCATCCGCGGGACACGAAATTCGTAAGTAAATCATGTCGTAGAATCTTAATCCGCAAGCTCAGTTAGTAGGAGCCCCTCCACCAGGGTCATCTTCAGCTCTGATACACGACCCAGTTCGGGGGGTCTCCGCATCTCAGCCGCCCAACCGCGGCAAAAAGATTATGGGTGCGCCATCCGTCACTACTATGGTGCGAACCACTGCGGTACCTGTAATCCCTGCAGTAATACCAACTGTCGTAACGGCACCGGCATCTATTGCAGTGGTACCGCCGACGGTGACATTCACTCCTCCATCCGTAAACACAGTCTTGCATCCACTCCAAACTCTTGGCGTATCTGAACCTCCCATTCCCAGTGTCACCACAATGGGAGTGAACATCACTCTATCTACGGATAACCAAACCGACCTGATGGCCGTTATCCGAGCAATGCAACAATCTATTGAGAAATTGCAAGCTGCTATAGAACATCCGCCTCCACAGTCGGAACCTCTCAGGCCTCCGGGCACTTCAAAGACCCCGGAACAAACAAGTCACAACCAACACGGGACCCAGGTAGTAGATAAAGAATTTGACGACGAAAGGCAGAATCCAAGATCTAGAAAGCGTCGAGAGAATGAGGCTCACTCTTACCTCAATACTGGGGGTAATCGGGCGGAACAATACTCCAATGCTCCAATTATAACTGGACAGCCATTCTCCGAAGAGATCGATCTCTTCCCAACTCCTCCGAACTTCAAAATGCCTCCGTGCGAGTCATATGATGGCAAGGGAGACCCAATGGAACACTTAGCCCGCTTTACCTCAGGGATGAATCTGCATCTGGTGCCTGATCAAATAATGTGCCGGGCTTTCCCTGTGACGTTAAAAGGAGCCGCACACATATGGTTCCAGCACCTAGCTCCTCGTTCCATTTCTTGCTGGGCCCAGTTGGCCGAATCCTTCCGAAGCAATTTCCTCACAAGCCGCATTCAGAGGAAGAATTCTTCGGCCCTTTTTCGTATAATTCAAGGACCAAATGAATCCCTAAAATCATACTACGCTCGCTTTAACACTGAAAAGCTCTTTATCGATCATTTGGATCCAAGAGTAACCTTTGCAGCGATGGCTAGGGGAGTCAGGCCGGGAACGCCTCTACGTTTCTCTTTGAACAAGCGCCCACCAGAAAATATGTCAGATCTCCTTAACAGAGTGGAGAAGTATCTTCGGGCAGAGGAGGATTCGACATCGTCACAACAAGAAGAGATTCACTCTGGGCAGAAGATGCGCGATCGTCCGGAAGGGAACAATCAGGATGAACCCAAGCGTCCGCGAGCGCCCCTCTCAAAGTCATTTACTCTTCTTAATACTACACGCGGACATATTCTTCACCAAATCAAGGGCCAAAACATCCTCAAATGGCCCAAGCCTATGAGAGGTCCAGCGGAGAGAAGGGATACTCAAGTATACTGCCATTTCCACAAGGACCACGGTCACACGACAGAAGAATTCAAGGTGCTTCAGCGAGAAATAGAAAATCTCATCGCCAGGGGACACCTTAAGCAGTTCGTCAAAAACAACCATCGGCAGCAGACTGGGGGAAGAGGTAACCCTCGAAGAACCGACGAAGTACCCCCAAAGGATCCGCCTGTTATACATACCATCTCTGGAAGGCCCAGCGCCGGCGGCCTATCTAGCTCTTCACGAAAAGCCTATGCTAGACAGGTAAATCTTGCACAAGGACTGGCAAAGAGAGCAAAAGAACTCACCTCGCTGGAATTTGACGACGCAGATCTTGAGGGAGTGAACCTTCCACATGATGATGCCCTCGTCATCACTTTGAGGATAGATGCTTTCCAAATCAAACGCATCATGGTCGATACAGGAAGCTCGGCCGACATCCTTTTCAACGATGCATTCAATCAAATGGGGATCTTTGAGGATAGGGTAAAGCCAATATCTTCTCCTTTGTATGGCTTCACAGGTGCTTCTGCACCGGTAAAAGGGATTGTCTCCCTTACGATCGTAGCAGGAGAAACGCCTCGTCAGGCGGTGCATACACTCGATTTCCTTATTGTCAAAGTTAAATCGTCGTACAATGGGATTTTTGGACGAACATGCCTCAACAAACTACAGGCAGTGGCATCAACCTATCATCTCATCATGAAGTTCCCTATGCCAACGGGAGTTGGTTATGTGAAAGGAGATCAGATTCTATCCCGAAGGTGTTACGTGGCATCGTGCAAGGTCGAAGAGACTCTCTCTATTGACGACCAACGAGACGAAAAGACTTTGAGGTGCGCGGAGCCTGTAGAAGCTCTTGTTTCTGTCCCAATCAGAGAGGGGGATGAAGAGCGACAAGTAAGGATTGGTTCCATGCTGGAGCCAAGAGTTAGAAATCAGCTAGTCTCCTTCCTTCGATCCAATATGGACGTCTTCGCGTGGAGTGCTGCGGACATGCCGGGCATTGATCTGTCAGTAATCACTCACCAGCTTTCAGTCGATCCCACTTTCAAACCCGTCAAGCAAAAGAAGCGACCTTTCACACCAGAAAGACATGCGATAATCAAAACCGAAATCGATAAGCTCCTGGCTGCTGATTTCATCAAGGAAATTGACCATCCCGAGTGGATAGCCAATGTTGTTATGGTACCGAAGGTGGGAACAAACAAGTGGAGAATCTGCATTGATTACACGGATCTGAACAGGGCATGTCCCAAGGATAGTTACCCACTGCCTCGCATCGATACGTTAATCGACGCTACGTCGGGTCACCAACTGCTTAGCTTCATGGATGCGTTTTCCGGATATAACCAGATCCGCATGCATGCAGACGACGTAGCCAAGACGGCCTTCATCACTGATCAAGGCTTATTTTGCTACAATGTCATGCCCTTCGGGTTAAAAAATGCTGGTGCCACGTACCAACGGTTAGTCGATAAAATATTCAAACCCCTCATTGGAAGGGCATGGAGGTCTATGTCGACGACATGCTTGTCAAAAGCCTTCAGGTGGAGGACCACATTGTTGATCTACGACAGTGTTTCGCACTCCTCCGCGAGTATCGCAGGCGCCTCAACCCTACTAAGTGCACTTTTGGTGTATCGTCCGGGAAATTCCTTGGGTTTATGATCTCCGAAAGGGGGATTGAAGCTAACCCCGAAAAGATCCAAGCAATTCAAGATATGGTTGATCCAAGACGCGTCAAGGAAATACAAGTCCTGACGGGAAGAATAGCTGCCCTCAGCAGGTTTCTCTCTAAATCAGCTGATCGTTGCTTGCCGTTCTTTAAGGCGTTAAAGAACATCAAAAATTTCGAGTGGACGGACGAGTTTCAAACCTCCTTCGACAAACTGAAGGAGTATCTAACGTCACCGCCTCTGCTCTCTAAGCCCCTCCCTGGAGAAGATCTTTTCCTTTATTTGGCTGTTTCAGAATCCGCCGTCAGTGCGGTTTTAATTCGAGAACAAGATAGTCGACAGCTCCCCATCTATTATGTGAGCAAGATTCTTCAGGGAGCTAAACAGAGATATCCGAATACGAAAAAGTTGGCGTTTGCTCTTTTGATCGCCGTAAGGAAGCTTCATCCGTACTTTCAATCTCACACAATGGTCGTGCTCACCGACAAACCTCTTAGGCGAATACTGCACAAGCCTGATCTCTCGGGTCGTCTCATTCCGTGGTCGATAGAATTAGGTGAGTTTGACATCCATTATCGACCACGGCCTTCAGTTAAGGGACAAGCCTTGGCTGACTTCGTTGTTGAGTGTACTTTCCCCATTGAAGACGAAGAACCACTCCTCGTTCAACCCGAATTGTTCGCTTGGACACTCTTCGTGGATGGATCCTCAAACACACATGGGAGTGGTGCGGGATTAATTCTTAGCGGACCAGAGGGCCTGATCATTGAGTACGCTCTTCGTTTTGATTTCCAAGCTTCGAACAATGAAGCTGAGTACGAAGCTTTGATAGCAGGGATGCACCTCGCTCACGCCATGCGGGCAGCATCCCTTCATGCTTTCAGCGATTCAGCGCTCGTTGTAAAACAGATGTCAGGAGAGTACGAAGCAAAGGATCCTAAGATGGCCACTTACCTGTCTAAAGCCAAAGAAGTAGCTCGCATATTTACTCTCTTCAAAATCACACAAATCCACCGCGAGGATAACACTTCCGCAGATGCACTTTCAAGGTTAGCCTCTCAGGATCCATCCGGTTTTGGCCGCACCATTCATCTCGAACTTCTGCATGAGCCGAGTATTGCAACGAGAGAAGTCATGCAAACCGAGCATGAACCGTCGTGGATTGATCCCATCAAGGCCTACCTTCAGGACGGCACGTTACCTGCCGACCGGAAGCAAGCTAGGAACATCATTCTTCGTTCGGCTCGGTATGCTATTGTGGACGATGTATTATACAAGCGTTCCTTCACACTTCCTTACCTCCGTTGCCTCACACCGACAGAGTCGAATTATGCTCTGCGGGAAGTTCATGAAGGCATTTGCGGACAACACTTGGGAGGACGCGCTTTAGCGCACAAAGTTCTTCGACATGGGTATTATTGGCCGACAATGCATCATGACGCTTTGGACTTCACTAAAAAATGTGATGCTTGCCAACGTTTTTCTTCAATCCCCAGGCAATCACCAAGCCCCTTGTCATCGTTGAGTTGTTGCATACCTTTTGCTATGTGGGGAATGGACATCATGGGTCATTTCCCCGTAGCAATGGCTCAGCGTCGATTCATAATCGTGGCAATTGATTATTTCACTAAGTGGGCAGAAGCAGAAGCCTTGGCCACGATTACTGAAAAGAAATGTGAAGACTTTTTCTGGCGCGCCATTGTTTGCCGTTTTGGAATTCCACGGGTGCTCGTCACAGATAATGGCAAACAATTTGACAACTTAACTTTTCGGAGTTTTTGCACTAATCTATCGATCGAGCAACGCTTCACTTCCGTGGCACACCCACAGACGAATGGACAAACTGAAGTTACGAACCGCACACTTCTTCAGGGGATAAAGAAGAGGCTGGATAGAGCGAAAGGTTTGTGGGTCGAGGAGTTACCCAAAATTCTTTGGGCCTACAATACCACCACCAGAACTCCTACTGGCGAAACCCCCTTCAGTCTGTCTTTCGGAACGGAAGCTCTCATACCTGTGGAAGTAGGGTTACCTTCTCTTCGGCTCACATCGTATGACCCGATACAAAATGAGGAGGCTCTCCGGGCTAATCTCGACCTCCTTGATGAACGCCATGAGCAAGCAGCCATGCGCCTCGCAGCTTACCAGCATCGAGTATCCAGGTTTTATGACCAGAGAGTTCGTCCTACGCCGCATAGAAGCTTCAGCCCCGCGCGAAGCCATTGGCAAGTTAGCACCCAACTGGGAGGGTCCTTACAGGGTTGTGAGATTAGGAGGCCCAGGGGCCTATCACTTGGAACAATTGGATGGCAAGGCAATTCCTCGAACATGGAATGCGATGCATTTAAGGCGATATTATCCATAAACAGACCGAGGGGGGGGGGGGGGCAATCCCTTCTCAGTCTCTATTTATGTTTTAAGCTGATCTCTCAGCCTCTGTTTATGTTTTAAGTTGATCGCCTTAATTTTTAGTTGGCTCCAGAGGCATATTTTGATATGAATAAAAATCAAAATACATGAAATTTGATTGCGTCAAATAAAAACCTGATTGCATTAAAAGTCAAAAGTTACGAGGATCCTAGGCAGTACAACAGGAAATCTTAAAATCTAGCCTACTCTACTAGACAAAGAAATCCTATCTACTCATCCTGATTAGCAGCATCTCCCGGCACCACCAGCTCATGAGAAGAACCTTCAGGCATAGGTACCGATTGCCTTGGAATTGTTCCTGATCCTGACCCCGAAGCACCCAGACTGCGACTAACTGAGGAACTAGGCACCCGCAGACCAGCAGTTCTACGTTCGGCTTCTTCAGCCCGAACAACATCCTCTGCAGCAGCTTCACGAGCAAATTTATGCTCGTAGATACTCAAGTCGTACTCAGGATGATCCTTCAAAATGTCCGCCTTGCACTCCTTATAACCATGAACAAGTGCCCTTTTTGAGTCGCGGTAACGCAGGTCCATGAAAAACTGAGACTTCTTGAACTGCTGCACGGCCTGAGCAGCAATCGATGACTTCTCAGCATCGAAGCAATTGACTCGAGTCGTTAGCTGCTCCACCTTCCTGCCCAAATCCTCCACCTTCTTCTCTGCCTCTCGACGAAAGTTTTTTTCTATCATAACATTTTTCTTTTCCTCGTCCAATACTTTGTTAGCAGCAATAAGCTTCTCAGCCCCGATTTGCACCTGTGCCATGGCCTGAGACATCAGCTGGACCATGCCATTGGCCGTCTCATTAACGCCGTAGCCCGAAAATGTCTTGCGGTCCATGGGAATGATTGCATGACTAGACCAGTCCCATGCCGTACAAGGAGATTTGAAGACAGACTCATCAACCGATACTCCCTAGGCCGGACGATGCAGAGTGTCAGGACGAATAGAAGAGGAAGTAGCTCTGCTCCCACCTCTACCAGAGATTCTTCGTTTCTTGGTACCTTCTTGTGACTTGTCTACCCTAGACAAAGCCAAAACAAAGTCTTCGGATTGTGCCACCTTCGGCTGTGACCCAGAAACCAAAGCTCCAAAATCCAGATCCTGTACTTCCTCCTCAATACCGTGAGCGGTAGCCAGCTCGTCAGGAATGATCTCCCCCAAAATGCCTTGGGCATTGAACAATGGAGGATCCCCTTGTGCACGCGACGACATGTTTTCTGCACACGAAACAGAGTTAAGTACACCATTCAATATTAGGTAAATATAAGCTTTGATAAGAGCTTTACCAGGATCATTCTCGCCCTCCTCTTCCTCCTCATCAAAATCTTGAGGCTCAAGGGGAAGAATGATGCCGCACTCACGGAGGTGGGCATTGCTCAAGGGATATCTGGATTTTAAAGGCTCAACATCCTTAAGCTTCGCAATATGCTCAAGGTCAGTTTCCAACAAGTCCTTTTCTTTCAGTCTATTACAAGCCCTCGTCTCACATTCTGGGAGCCATACATTACAGACCTCGCCCCTTTGGGACTTGGGCAGCTTAACAAACAAAAACCTCTCCTTCCAATTATGGTTAGATGATGGGGGGTGAGGAAACAAGTTGGCTTCGGCCTTTGGACGACGACTTAAAAAATACCAACCTACTTGTTTAGTGATTGCACAGATGGTAAGGAACCATCTGAATACCCTAACTCTACGGTTTAATCCTAGCTTATGGCATCGGTAGATGAAGAAACTCATAAAACGCCACGCGTGGGGGGAAAGTTGGCCGGGTGCAAGCCCGTAAGTATTTAGAAGCCTAACAAAGAAAGGGTGGAGGGGAATTCTAAAACCATTGATAAACATGTCCCAATAAACACCTATTTCGTCAATGTAGTCATGTTTGCCGCTTCATCCTCGTCTGGAAGCCTTCATTTTACAATCGGCGGAATTTCACAACGATTGCGTAGAAGCTTCAGATCATAACTACTTAGCTTGCTTCTTAGCGTGTGCGCGTCGACAGGCTTGGGAGATTGGGCGTTCTCCGTTAAAACTTCCTTAGCAGGCACACCCCTCGATTCTTGAAAAGGAACCAAGGGAACTCCAATTTTTAAGAATAAGGGATCGAAGGTAGGCTCTGTTCTAAAACCCAGTGGGTCAGGTTCAGAAACATGTTCCTCACCTTCATTTGACATAATTTCAGATCAAAATAGAGGATTTCAAAAGAAAAAGTTTGAAACTTACTTGAAAAAAAAAGAGAGTAGATCTTCAAACTCAAACTTAAAAATCTTCAAAAGCCCCAAAACGATCTCTCTCCCTCACTTTCTGAGAAAATGAAGCAAGTAGTGAAGTGGGTAGAGAAGGTTTCACTCCTTAGTCCTTATATAGAAAGCAGCAGACCCATCCAATGGATGAGATAGCATAACCAATCAAGTCACTTGACACGTGGCATACATCTAAAAATTTGACATGAGCAAATTTACCTATTTACCCCATGACGGTAACTACAATAGAACCGAGTAGACGAGCTACTTTGGTCCTAGCCTCTGCCGAGCAGACGAGCGCAATGGACCACACGCCTCTGCTCTTGACGAGTAGACGAGCTACTCTGGTCCTAGCCTCTGCCGAGCAGACGAGCGCAGTGGACCACACGCCTCTGTTCTTGACGAGTAGACGAGCTACTCTGGTCCTAGCCTCTGCCGAGCAGACGAGCGCAACGGACCACACGCCTCTGTTCTTGACGAGTAGACGAGCTACTTTGGTCCTAGCCTCTACCGAGCAGACGAGCGCAATGGACCACACGCCTCTGCTCTTGACGAGTAGACGAGCTACTTTGGTCCTAGCCTCTACCGAGCAGACGAGCGCAATGGACCACACGCTTCTGCTCTTGACGAGTAGACGAGCTACTTTGGTCCTAGCCTCTGCCGAACAGATGAGCGCAAGGACCACACGCCTCTGCTCTTGACGAGTACACGAGCTACTTTGGTCCTAGCCTCTGCCGAGCAGACGAGCGCAATGGACCACACGCCTCTGCTCTTGACGAGTAGACGAGCTACTTTGGTCCTAGCCCCTGCCAAGCAGACGAGCGCAATGGACCACATGCCTCTGCTCGACAAGGGCAATAGGCCACACCTCTCCTCGACCAAGCCGAGTAGAAGTCCCTAAGTCACTGCTCGGCCAAGCCGAGTAGACAACTTCCAAAGGCATCTCTGCTCGGCCAAGCCGAGTAGAAGTCCCTAAGTCACTACTCAGCCAAGCCGAGTAGACCACTTCCAAAGGCATCTCTGCTCGGCCAAGCCGAGCAGAAGTCCCTGAGTCTCTATTCGGCCAAGCTGAATAGACGACCTCCAAGGGCACCTCCGTTCGGCAAAGCCGAATAAAAATCCAAGTCTGCTCAAGCCGAGTAGACGACTTCTAAGGGCACCTCTGCTCGGCCAGGCCAAATAGAAGATCCCGAGTGTCTGCTCGGCCAAGCCGAGTAGACGACTTCCAAGGGCACCGCTGCTCGGTCAGGCCGAGTAGGAGATCCCCTGAGTGTCTGCTCGGCCAAACCGAGTAGACAACTTCCAAGTTCACCTCTACTCGGCCAAACCGAGTAGACGAGTTCCTAAAGCATCTCTACTCAGCCAAGCTGAGTAGACAAAGTTCATATAGCAGCTCTACTCGGGCAACCCAAGTAGACGAGTCCCCAGTCTGATCTGTTCGGCCCCTAAGATATTTTTCTTCAGCTCATACTGGCCGAATGGTTTTTTATCAGGCAGAACGGAAGACATTCCAACATTCCATAATCTTCTTCAGAGAAGAGAACTTGGAATGGGGGGCAAATGATATGGGTAAAATTAGCAGAGGCAAGATGACGACACGTGTCGTCATCTGGAAGAACCATAACTTATGCATTGAATCCACTTCTCCATAAATGATGGTAACAGCCCATTAAAGGAGATTAACGGATCATTAATACGGAATAAATCTCTTTTTAGGGTAACCCCCTAATAAGGAGATATAACTACCCTCTGGTTGGGAACTCTATATAAAGGAAATGGAGACAAAGAAAGAGGTAAGTTTTATGGTTCAACAGTAATAGTCAAATTCAGACAGATTGACTGACTTAAGCATCGGAGTGTCTCCGCTGGAAACACTTCCGGCGAAGTAACCGGTGTCATTTTTGCTGCGCAGGCTTACTGGCGAATCATCGGAAGCGTGTTCCAGATTTCATCCACAACAAAACTATTAAAGCGCCTACCACGTAACACGTAGTGGGTTCGGAAACATACTTTACGAAGTTCCCAAAAATTCCGACGAAAGATCCTTGTTGTTACGAGCCTCCAACACGCTTGATCTTTATCGCAGGTACGAAAACGGCTACTAGAGTCTAGCTCTTCGTCCACCTTAAAGCCGAGAACTTCAGATGGCATTCGGATCTTTGTGTGCTTGCAGTATCTTACTTTGAATCCAACAGAAAATAGTCAGCATTCAATTGGTTGCAGGCGACAAATATGCTTGCTTCTCTGGCAGATGTACGCTTGTCCTCTTGCAATATTAATCTTGATGTTTCTCGTCCTAAACTTTACGCTGCTAACCACGCTTGATCTTTCCAACAACATCTTTCCTTCTTTGATACCAACTGAGGGTGCTTAACCTCATCGGCCTTCATTCTGTTAAACTACGAAACTGTGGTATTTCTAACCGAATCCCGAGTGATCTTCAGAAAATGACTGCTCTTAAAGATCTTGGTCTTTCTTATAATTCTCTAAATTCCAGTATACCCAGCTGTTCTATACGATTTTTAGTGCTCCTAATTCACTCGACCTTCGGAAGAGTATAGTTTACATGGCTTATAATTCTTAGAAGAGATTGAAAACATGACATCTATCAAGAGCGATAAAATGAGGATACCAAAATCAATGGGAGATGTCTGCGAGCTCAAGGTAACTCACTTGTCAGCTAACAAGCTTGGGAATGTATCAAATGTTCTTCAAAGCCTTTTTGGATGCCTTTTGGATACTTTGAAGTCGTTTTATTAGCTAGGAGAGCCAACTGTTTGGTTACTAGTTTTGACCGAGCAATTATGGTTAAATACAATTACGTAAACGGAATGCACGATACCAAAATTTTAACAAAGAACAAAACATAAAGAAATGCAAGTACTGATGAAATCCATATAATGATCCCCTAAAATAAACATCTAAGAATGAAACTAAATGCAACAACTATTTGGAAGTGATAAAACAATGGTGAAAAATCTTGCATCCTCTTATATACAGTATAATACAACAAAATCTAACAATGAGAAACGACAATTCAAATGAAGAAGAACTATGAACATCGCAATAAAATCTATGGACACAAAATATCAGAACTCATAGAGGAATAGAATAGCGCACCGCTAGAGGAATATAAAAGTGAAATGTCCATGTGAGTCACAGAATGAGCTTTGATATCCCAAAAGAACAAAAGACGATGAATAAATGAAACAAACAAAAAAAGAAATAAAATAGTCTTCTGTAAATATAAATTGCAGCTGACCATAGAGATTAATCAGTTGCAGTGGTTTAATGCTCAAAATCATATGTATAATAAAGCAAAAATACTGTAATTTTAAGAAAATTTCAAAGAAGGTAACGGAGTATGAATTGCCAAGTAGACAGGAGTAGATTTCACCTCAATGGTCAAGAAAAACATGGGTGTCAAAGTGGGTAAAGCTTTCATAAAAAAAAAATCTAGCCATATCATGAAACAACACACATTTAGATCTAATAAACATGACAAAACATAATAAATGTATTACTACAATTAAAATAAGTGAAAATTAGTTCAAGTAACGAAACGCTTTTTCACACTTTGATGGTATGCCAAAAGGGAGAGGAAGATGGCGTCATAGACACCAAAGTTTCGAAAGAAAGAGGGGATGAAGTGAAAGAGAGGAAGAAAGGGAAAAAAATTAATTTTAATATTTCTTAATGATGAGAGAAATATAAGTTGATTATTAGATGAAAAATGGGAAAGATAGAATCCAAAGTCCTAAGGAAAAATTGTGTAACACCATGATCTTTGCCTAAGAAATAGGAAACATTATGAGAAACAAAAAGCTGAAGTGTAACAGTCGATTTGAATTTGATCATGATTTAGATGCGTAAATATTGGGCTCAATTGTAAGAAATTCAAGGACTTTTCAGCCATCACTACTTGTAGCATACTTCTGGTTTGTGGGTTGGTTGGCCACTCAATATGGCAAAAGGCTCGGCTTCCTAGAAATTTTAAGAGGTTACTGATGCCGGTAGCACACACTTTTTTTGTAACAGTGCTAGCTTCTGGGAGTTGTGCAATGTTTGAGATTGCAGTGTGAAATAATTGTAACATCCTTGTATCTGTAAAAGCAGTTTGTGAGCAAATAGCCTTGTGTATTTTGGTCATAGAGAGATATGGCAACTTAAGCTATGTCAAATGTATAGTTGGGTTATTGCATCAAAATGATTAAAGTTCCAGGCCTCGTTCAACAAAGGTGCTTAAATTCAGTTCAATTCAGCAAGAAAGATGAAAGTCCAGGAGCTGGAATTATTGATAAGAAGATGCTGCAAGGCTTTCCCTAGAGCATATCAACAGCCTACTCAAATTCACAAAAGGATATTAACCATACTGGTACTTCATAGCACAGGTATTTGAGTATTAGAACCGTGATCTGTACCTCTTTCCTAGTATTTGCTTTGCAATATTGAAAATTAAAGGGGCATTTGCATAATATTTGATCTCGATAGTTCTTTTCAAGCATCCTTCAATTGGCGCGAGCTCCTATCACGGCTAAAGTAGCTGGTGGATTATGGTGCTTTCTTCTTTCTCTAGTTGCACGTTGTGGAAAGAAATGCACTGAAATATCATTGAAGAAGTATTATCTATCATCTCAGCCTCTCTTTCTCTAGAAAGTCGCGTCTTCCAACCAGTTAGACTGATACCAAGTTTAAGAAATTCCAAATTGATCAACCCCAATCAGCCTTACTATTGATGGGCAATGTACTGTGTCCTAAAGCTGGCCATCCTAGGAATATTTATTCAAAAAGTTCACCAAACTCACCAAGAAATTGGAAGCAATATTAATCAAGATCATGAACCACCTACATGATAAATCCTCTGGAGTAGACACTATTAGCCAATTGCACATCAAGAACAATCCTATCTCTAGGTATCATGAAGGCAATCACGAAAGTTGCTGCAGTTCCTTGGCTTGGTGGTTACACATTATAGCAACTGCTAGTACCCATAGCTTGTGCAACGCAAGCTCCACTCCCTTTTGCATTGCCAATGAGAGAAGAGCCCTTCAGAGGTTCAACATGATCCAACATTTTATCCAGTCGCCATAGCATAATGATTGCTCTTGTGGGCAGGAGCTGTCTGCCATTGCATCAGTGGCCATGTCCTCGAGCTCCACTTAAATATTTATCTGTTGGTGTCTTGGTGATTCGTCTGTGCAACGGTTGGTAAATATAAGACTAATTTTCCAATTGGTAAATATAAGGCTTCAAACTGACTTGTGCAATTTGTCAAGTCTTGTAGTCCTCAAATTGTGCCGTAAGGATCCTTCCTCTGGCCGCCTGAAGCGACCATAATTTCAGCAGAGTTGGTCATCGGATACTTTCATAACCAGCACCTTCGTGAACATGAAACAGCGACTCCTACATGGGACCTCAGCGAAACAACTGTTTTTTCTGCATTGAATTTGCGTTAACAAAGGAAAGGTACACTCTTAAGAAGTACAAATAAGACTATTTTTCCAATTGGTACAGATAAGGCTTCAATAGTTGATTTTTCAGAGTTGCTATTTCTGAATAATCTCAGAGTATGGCAACACTTACTCCAGTCTTAAGAACATTCAGATGTAAGGCAATATTAGACTCAAGTATCTGAACTCCAATCTCAAAAATACTTGGTAGAGAATAGAAGTTTGGAAGTCAAGGTCCTGCACAATAATTAGTAAGAGGAATCTTGGAAAATCACTCGGGGACCATCTCAACGACTTTCAGCCATCACGACTTTCAGTAAATGACAGGGTCTTCTTATCTGTACTTGTATGGCCTTCTATTTGAGGCAGTCTGATGCATTTGAGAACAATACGGTAACTCTCGAATATATTCCTCAAGGCTGCAGCATGAATATGTTCACGAGAGCTGCTGTGGTTCTTTTCCTTGTCTGCCTCATTACAGCAACTACTAGCAATCGAAATTCCTCTATGTTGTGCTTAGAAAACGAGAGGCAAGCTCTTCTGAGGTTCAAGAATGATCTAACAGATTCTTCAGGCCGCCTCTCCTCCTGGAATATGGTGCACAATGACTGTTGTTACTGGGCAGGAGTTGTCTGCCATGGCTTCAATGGCCATGTCCTCGAACTCCGCCTTGAGAACCCGTACGGCAATTGCAACCGTTATATTGACTATTCATATGGAGACCCCGAGACTGACATGGCCTGTGAGAAGAACAAGTTGGGTGGTAAAATAAATCCTTCATTGCTCAACTTGGAACAGTTGAGTTACTTGGACTTGAGCCTCAATGATTTTGGAGGGATTCAAATTCCCAGCTTCATTAGTTCTTTGAGGACTTTGCGGTATCTTAACCTCTCCCAGGCAGGATTCCATGGATTAATTCCTCCAGGACTTGGAAATCTCTCAGATTTGCGCACTCTTGATCTTGGAGGTGGGTTTTATTCAATTAATATTCTCAGAGCTGAGAATTTCAGATGGCTTTCTGATCTTTCTTTCCTGCAACATCTTGATCTAAGCTTTGCAAACCTCAGCCAAGCTTCCGATTGGTTGCAGGTAACAAATATGCTTCCTTCTTTGGTAGATTTGCGCTTGTCGGGCTGCAGTCTAGATCTTTCTTTTTCTCTTCCCAACATGGTCAATTTTACTAGGCTAGCCGCCCTCGATATTTCCTACAACCGGCCATTTCGTTCTCCCCTACTATTTCGTTCTCCCCTACTAATCAATTGGTTGTCTAGTCTCGCGGGCCTTCGTTTTCTTAATTTAAGAGACTGTGGCATTTCAGGTCCAATTCCAAGTGGTCTTGAGAACATGACCAGTCTTACACATGTTGATCTCTCTGACAATTATTTAAATTCTAGTATACCCCACTGGTTGTACCATTTTAGAGGTCTTAATTCACTCAACCTTTGTAACAACTATTTACGAGGTTCCATCTCAGATAACATTGGAAACATGACTTCCATCATCAGCATTGATATGTCAATGAACGAACTTGAAGGAAGAATCCCAAGATCCATTCAAAAACTCTGCAGCCTGGAGGCAATTAACTTGGCAGGTAACAGATTAAGTGACACATCAGATGTTCTTCAAATGTTTTTTGGGTGCGCTATAGATAGCTTGCGTGACCTTGATCTCGGAAGTAGTTCAATTAGTGGTCCACTCCCAAAGTCCTTGGGAAGATTGTCATCATTAAAGTCATTGAACTTGGCTGTTAATCAGTTCAATGGAACTCTTCCAGAGAGTATAGGACAACTGTCGAAATTAGAAGGACTTCGGATTTCTCATAACATGTTGGAAGGAGTTGTCACTGAAGTTCATTTTGCGAATCTGTCAAACCTGAGAGTTTTTCAAGGAGCTAACAACCCTTTGATTTTGCAAGTCAGTCCCAAGTGGAGTCCTCCTTTCCAACTTGAAATGTTGGGACTGCGATCTTGGCATTGGGGACCAAAATTTCCCAATTGGCTTCAAGCACAACAAAGGCTGACCTATTTAGATCTATCAGCTACTAGAATATCAGATATTGTTCCCACTTGGTTTTGGAACTTGTCTTCTCAGTTCTTCTATTTAGATCTCTCTCACAACCAACTTCATGGAGTGATTCCATTCATGCAGAAAGTCGAGCTTACCTACTCGATGATGTACTTAAGTCACAACAGATTCAGTGGTTCATTACCACGTCTCTCTGCTAATGTACACGAGCTAGATCTTTCCCAAAATTGGTTTACGGGAAGCCTTTCTAACTTCTTGTGTGGCAACACAGACAAACCAAATCAATTAGAAATCCTTAATTTGGGAGAAAATCTTTTATCAGGAGATATTCCCGATTGTTGGATGAACTGGCCATTGCTGAAAGTTGTAACACTGGGAAACAACAAATTTAAAGGGAACATACCAAGATCAATGGGTTATCTTAGTCGCCTGCGGTCATTGCACTTGCGCAATAACAGCCTCAACGGAGAAGTACCTATGGCTCTACAGAAGTGCACAGAGTTGGTGATCATTGACCTAAGTGAGAATGAGTTTTGCGGAAGCACAACATCTTGGATGGGGAAAAGGCTTCTGAATCTAATTTCACTGGACCTTCGTTCGAACAAATTTAGTGGTCAAATTCCTTCTGACATTTGCCACCTCAACTCTCTTCAAATCTTAGACCTTGCAAACAACAATTTGTCAGGTGAGATACCAAGGTGTATGGGAAATTTTACCGCCATGGCCACAGAAGTAAGTAATGAAGGCATTATTTCATACTCGTATTTTAGTGGAGAGCTTTTAGAGGATGCTTATGTGGTGACAAAAGGAAACGAATTTCAATATGATGCCACTCTATCCCTTGTAACAAGCATGGACCTTTCGAGCAATAGTTTATCAGGAGAGATACCGAAAGAACTAGCCAGTTTGGTTGGGCTGCGATCACTCAATCTGTCAGGAAATTTTCTTACAGGAATCGTACCGAAGAAGATTGGTGACATGGAGTTATTGGAATCTCTTGACTTCTCAAGAAACCAACTCTCGGGTGAAATTCCTTCAAGCATTTCGAGTCTGACTTTTTTGAGCCATCTAAATTTGTCATTCAACAATTTGTCAGGACGGATTCCATGAAGCACCCAGCTCCAAAGCTTTAATGCTTCTTGCTTTATAGGCAACAAACTTTGTGGACCCCCAGTAAGCAAGAACTGCACTGTCAATGGTGTAACGCCTGATAATCAAAATGAAGAAGGTAAAGGTAATAGACCAGAAGTGGACTGGTTTTACTTGTGCATGGCATTAGGATTTGCAGTAGGTTTTTGGGCCGTCTGTGGTCCTATACTGTTCATCCAGTCCTGGAGGCATGCCTACTTTCATTTCTTAGAGATCATATGGTGTAGACTATGTATTGCTTTTGGAATCCGTTGTTAAATCTGAGAGGTACAAGTGGTATTGCACGTGAATATTAATGCTTGATTATTGTTAAAATAAAATCATGTTGAAGTTGCTATCATCTTTCCTCAACTTCTCCGGACTTTGTTGTTCTTATAATTATGATTTAGTGCAATCTATATCTATATCTATATAATATATAATAAGCGAAGCGAGAAAGACATTGATAGCTTCTTTACTCGACACATCATCGCTTCTTTATATGACACGTCATTAGATTCTTATTTTAAAATTAATTAACTTCTATAAAGAAAGTCTTTTTTTAATTTAAAAGTAATTTTAATCATTCTAAAACTCAACCTAATCAACATACTAATCTATTAAGAGTTCTTTTTGATAATTATGTCATTAAAATTTGAATAATAATTTTAATCATTCTAAAACTCTACATTATCATTATACTAACTTATTAGGAGTTAATATTGACTATTATATCTTTAAACCTACTATCTAATATGAATATAATAACTCATATATATAAAAAAAACGAAAATAAACTTTCGATTTAGAAGAAAAAAAATTAATTCTAATCATTTTAAAACTCTACCTAATCAATATACTAATCTATTAAGACTTAATTTTGACAATTATGTCCTTAAAAGTGTTTTCTAATATGAAAATTAAAATTCATAGACCCAAAAAACAACTTATGAGATTTAGAATAAAAAACATGATCAATCATTCTAAAATTCTACCTAATCAATATACTAATCTATTAAGGCTTCTTTCTAACAACTATGTCCTTAAAATTCAAAACTAATTATATTTATTCTGAAACTTAACCTTATCATTATATTAACTTATTAGGACTTAACATTGACTATTGTATCTTTAAAACTACTCTCTAATATAAATATAACAATTCATATATATATAAAAACGAAAATAATACTTTTGATTTAGAAAAAAAAATAATGTTACAATTAAGATTAAACAACTTACGAGACTTAGGAAAAAAATGATCTAAACATAATTTTGATAGGTGCCTTTCAATTTAAATTTGATTAATTTTGCAAGAATAATAAGGGTTGTATAATTTAAAATTTAATTCTAAATATTTTAGAACTCAACTTAATCCATACACTAACTTATTATGACTTAATTTTAACTATTGTATTTTTAAAATTACTCTTTAATGTGAATATAAAAATTCATATATCGAAAAAAGATGAAAAATAACATATTAGATCTGGAAGGGGGAAAAATGACGTTCTAATTAAGTCAAATGTTCTATATAACACACTAACGCGCGCGCGCACACACACACACACAAAAGATAGTCATCTTTAATAATGTGATATATAGATTTAATAAACGAATTATAAGTAAGTATTTTTAAATAAGACCTCAAGACCACCAAACTGATTATATCCCATATTTAAGAATTTAGAAAACAAATCAAACTCTTTACTATGATTTATTGTTGAACAATTCGTGGTATAATTGTCGCGATATTTGTAAACCTTATAAATATCAATTGTAAAACATTTAAACTCTATGCTATATACATATTTACGTATTAGGCTCTGATTTTGACTATTAAAACCTTGATTAGATTGTTATGCAATTCTTGTGTAATATTTGCATACGCATACATGTTTGATTTGATTCCTTTGAACTGTAAGTTGAAACAAAAATGAGTAAATTGTGTTACAGAATTGCTTGATGATGTAAAAAAAAAAACTTAAAGAATGCAAAAATCTAGCCACGACATTGTAACATAATCTACTTATTATTCTTTAAACTTACAGTTCAGAGGAACTAAAGCAAACATATATACCTAGCAAATATTTTGCAACAATTGCATGACCATTTAATTAATCAGGACTATAATTTTAGAAGTGTATGAGACGAAAAAAATATTCTACTGGATATCATGTTTGTATCTTAATAAATTGGTAATTTTTTTGAAGCAATGATTCATGAAAAAGATAAGATCGAACCTTGACATTTACAATTCCAAAGATTAAGAACTCTTAACCTAACTTTTGAAGCTAAGAGGCTTGGTTTTGAGATGTTACATGTTGAACCACTAAAAGAGCTTATTAATAATATAGTCTTAACAAGTTACTTGAAACTTTTACAAATAAAGTATTAAAAAATTCTTACTAACAATTATAGTTTTATCAAAAGTATAAGATAATCTCTTTTTGTTTCTTGAATGTGGTATGCATTAATACACTTTTTGTAACTTTTTAAAATATTTTATTAATTTACTCGAACTAGATTCAGGATCCCAAATTATAATATCTAATAACTGAGGCGAGAAATGCAATTATAGCTCATGACACGTCTTTGCATTGTGTTTCTAATATAATGAGAGTTATAAAAACTAAGCTTAAACATATTAATGTTGCTAAAGATCTCCAAACATTACTTTGAACGGATTCTTAAATTTGCAATTAATTAAATCGGCAAATATAGTAAACATTTAAATAATAAGCCTTATGCAATTTGAAAAAAAAATTCGAAACCTTCAAAATATTCTAACCAATATAGTAAACTATTATGACTTTATTTAAATATTATATATCGAAAGCTCTCTAGCATGAAATATTAACCTGCAAAACAAAAATTACTTAAAATACTTAATAAGAAAAAATAGGTACTATTTCAAATTCATATCTAAGTTTTCCGTAAATTCAAATATGAATATAGCTAAATATGTTGGTTAAAAGTTTTGGTCAATAATTTCCTTACTCTAAGGTTTTGTGCTATCCTACTTTATCACAATGGTTAAATGCATATTTACCATAATATGCAGATTCTATACGAGATAAATTAAAAAAATAGTGTAAATTTAAAACATTAATTATGTGAGCATTTCTTAAATTCAACTAATTTTATGTTGGAAAAGTTTTGAACCAATTTTTTTCTATGGTACTTTTATTGTGAGTAATTAAACTCTTAAGCATTCTAAATTCTATATTAGCATAATACCATTTATGATTTTATGTTAACTTTTATACTTTTGAATAGAATTACATATAAAATCTAAAAAGATATTAGTTATGTTGTGATGATTGTAAATTAAAACTTAGATTAAAAACCTTATTATCTCTGAAGAGAAATCTTACTTAGTAAGCATGCTTATTGTATGCTTTGTGAAATCTTGGTTAAATTTCATTCAACAATTTCTTTACTACGAGATTTTTGAGCTATCATATGTAGTCATGTTAGTTAAACTTTATATAATTACCTCATGCAGTGATTACTATATTCTCTGTATACTTTGTTGGTAGATTACATTTGCTTTTAAAAGTGGTACATTAGTTTATGCTATAAACAAATATATGGACTAAATTCTTCTATATCAAAATTAAACTAATATGTAATTAACGTTATGGGTAACATATTCAAGGTACAATTATTTTTAAAAAGTTCTTAGAAAATAATAAAAATGTCTTGAGCAATAGAAAATTTATCTCAATATGTTCTCCGCATATTTTTATCAGTAGACAATTTACTTTTACTTTTTTGTTTATTAAATGAACTTTTAATTTTTGTTCATCTACATAATTACCAAATCAGAATTAACAAATATGCACAAGGACATTGCTTAATGATATTTCACCATAAGGATTAATTTATTTTATTACAAGCGAGTTCAAGACAAAAATTAAAGTAACCATCTTTGATGAAATAATCATAATAAAATAATAATAAAATTGTGCAATATATTTTATTATACATTTCAAAACTACTAAAATAAGTTAATGTTAATAAACAGTCCCATGCTTGGCACGGGATTCTGGGCTAGTAATATATAATAAGCGAAACGAGAAAGACATTTATAACTTCTTTACGTGACACATCATCACTTTTTTTTATGACACGTCATCAGATTCTTATCTTAATATTAATTAACTTCTATATTAGTAAGTCTTATTTGATTTAAAAACTAATTCTAATCATCTTAAAACTCTACCTTATCATTATACTAACTTATTAGGACTTAATGGTGACTATTATATCTTCAAAACTACTAATATGAATATAAAAACTCATATATATAAAAAAAAAAACAAAAATAATGCTTACAATTTAGAAGAAAAATTGATTTAAATTCTAATCATTCTAAAACTCTACTTAATCGATATACTAATCTATCAAGACTTTATTTAGACAATTATGCCCTTAAAAGTATTTTCTAATATGAAAATTAAAATTCATAGACCTAAAAAAAAAAACTTATGAGATTTAGAATAAAAAACGTGATCTAATAATTAATTTAAGTTTTTACAAGATCCTTATTTTGATATCTAATTAATTTTGCAGGAGAAAATCCAATGTAATTGAAAAATTGATTCTAATCATTCTAAAACTCAACATAATTGTAATATTAACTTAATTAGGAGTTAATATTGACTATTATATTTCCAAACCTACTCTATAATATGAATATTAAAACTCATATATATATATGGGGTCTATCTACGTCTACCGGCGGAGAAATCCTTATTTCTTCAACTGATATCCAGTCGTTCACGTCACAAGTGGTCGGCTGTGATCTTCTTCTTTTTGAATTCCCTCGCCTAACCGCTGCTGAGAGGAGCGGTCAGCAACTATTCCAAATCTACCCTCCTCTTATCTACTTGTATTTCCCCCCATTCTTCCAGATGCGCTATCTCTTGTACAACCGCACCAGTCACCAACCACACCAGTCAATCAACCATCAACTTGAATCAATTCAACTCCATCACTGCCAAACGACGATGCTGACGAACGTCGGCATCAGATAGAACGCCGATGGACGACGGCCCCCGATGGACAAGTTGACGCCGCCACTGCACGCCCTACGCCGACACTCATAGGCGACGCCGCCAGCCACGGATGACCCCGACGCCACCACCGTGCCAAAGTTGTATCACCACTTCGCCGGATTTATAGCTCTGTCACTCAATCACCACCTCTGGCCTTTAAATCACCCAAATAGAAAATCATCTCCTTCTACATCTCTTCTTAATTAAATTGAATTCGTTAGTTTTTTTGAACTTGGATATAGTTTTACTTCTTCAATTTCTTGGGCATAGATAACTATGGTGGGAGGACGGTGGTGATGAAAAGAACTTGAAATGGGTTTTGTTTGAATTGGGGTTTTACGCAGTAACCTTGAATAATATTATGGCTAATGTGACAGTGGGTTTGGGTTATGAAGATGGCGGTGACAGTCTGAAGGTTTTAGTTCAATGTTGGGGTCATGGTGACAATGACCGATCTTTGGCGGTTGTGTGTGGCGGTGGAGGTGATTGTAGGGTGGTCTCGGTAATGGTGAGTTAGAGCCAAGGGAAAAGAGAGACGGGGCAGGGGAAGACGAACACAGGGGCTTTTTGGAAAAGTTACTGACCGCCACTCTTTACGGCGGTTAGGCCAAATTTTATAAAAGAAAGTAACATCCGGGGCCTTCCATTGTGTGACGTGAACGGCTAGAGATCAGTTGGAGAAATAAGGATTTCTCTACCGGTGGTAGATGTGGATCAGTCCCCTATATATATATAAAAGCAAAAATAGTACTTTTGATTTAGGCAAAAAATTGATGTTACAATTAAGATTAAATAACTTACGAGACTTAGAAAAACAATAATCTAACAATTGATTTTTCAATTTTGTTAGGTACCTTATTTTTAAATTCGATTAATTTTGCTAGAATAATGAGGGTTGTATAATTTAAAAATTGATTCTAAACATTTTAGAACTTAACCTAATCAATACACTTGATTATCATGACTTAATTTTTACTGTTGTATTCTTAAAATCACTCTTTAATAAAATTCATATATCGAGAAATCAAAAATAATATATTATATTTAGAAGGAAAAAAATAACGTTCTAAATGAGTTAAATGTATTATCAATATTCATATATATTGAAATATACGTAATATATATAAAATAGTCACTGTTAAAAATGAATAATGTGATATATATAAATTTAATAAACGAATTATAAGTCAACGTTTTTAAATAAGACTTCAGGACCACCAAATTGGTTATATTCCATGTATAAGGATTTAGAAAACAATTCAAACTCTTTACTACGATTTACTATTAAAAATTTCGTGGTATAATTGCCGCGATATTTGTAAAACCTTATAAATCTAGAATATCAATTGTACAACGGTTAACCTCTATGCAACAAACATATATTTACGTACTAGGCTTTGATTTTGACTATTAAAACCTTCATTAGATTATCATGCAATTCTTGCGTATTATTTGTATACGCATATATGTTTGCTTTAGTTCATTTGAAGTGTAAGTTGAAAGAACAATGACTAAATTGTGTTATAGTACCACTTGATGATATAAAAGAAAAGCTTAAAGAACGTAAAAATCTAGCGACAGTACTGTAACACAATCTACTCATTGTTCTTTAAATTTATAGTTTAGAGGAAGTAAAGTAAATATATATATATATATATATATATATATATATATATATATATATATATATATATATATATATATAGGAGCTGATCCGTTGAGAGCGTGGGCAAAATAGGAGAAGTTGCAACCGCGATCTGACCGTCCATCCCGAAAGATGGACGGTCCAGATCGCGCCTTTTTCAAAAGCTGTCAGACGTCCGCCATACAGTATGGCGGACGGGTTTTTTTACCAAATTGCCCCTCCGCCACTGTCCGCTACACTGTATGGCGGAGGGCATTAAAGTCCAGCAAAAAGTCGTCCGCCATACTGTATGGCGGACGTCCCATATGCTGACACATGTCAGGGCCTGTCCCGTCAGTATTTTCTGCAATGACGGTTATCTTGTCCTTATCTGTCACGTCAACAGTGTCCGCTATACAGTTTAGCGGATGTGATATACTTCCGCTACAGTGTAGCGGACGTGATATACGTCCGCTATACAGTTTAGCGGACGTAATTAGCGCTCCGCGGACGGAGTAACTCAATATACTTGCAAACGGCAGTACCTACAACACTCTTCTCCAGTCTTTCTACTCACAAAATATACACTTTCTACGCAATATCCACTCTTTCCCAGCGGCGTTGGCAAGCATATCGGCGCAATTCCGGTTATCTTGAACACCTAAAATACCCTAAATCGATCACGTAAGTTCACAAAATCTACACTTTTTTTTGTCTGTGATATTTAGTCCTGATGAGTGCAAGCGTTTTATATATGTATGTTTTTGTTCTTGTGCAAGCGTTTGCAAAATCTGATTCCGGCGTTGGCAAGCATATCGGCGCAATTCCGGTTGTCTTGAACACCTTTAATACCCTAAATCGATCACGTAAGTTCACAAAATCTACACTTTTTTTTGTCTGTAATATTCAGTTCTGATGAATATTGCGTTTTATATATGTATGTGTTTGTTCTTGTGCAAGCGTTTGCAAAATCCGATTCCGTATATGTATATATATTTATACATGAGTACATATGCTAACATTGTACGTATCATTCATGTGCTTGCGTTATATGTATTATGCATGTGCTAGCGTCGTATTTTCGCATTTTATTATCAAAATCCAAAACGTAAATCCCAAACTGAGAAGGTTTTTCCATAATTTCAGTTGCAAAAAATGGAATTTAACCCTGGACCTGAAGACCCATCCGTGTTATACGACCAAGCCAACCATATCAGTACGCTCATATGGGATGGTGGAGTAAGATATACATTATTTATCGACTTTCTTATTCTTACGAACGTTGTATATACCATTTGTTTAAATGTAAATTGTATTTATTAATTCGTAGGAAAGAGAACTTCTCAACACCGTAGAAGTATCTCGCGATATAGTATCGTGGAAACTGAACACCGCCCAGAAGAGGATACTGCGTGGAATTGGGTTTGGGATTTTCACGCATGGGCAGATATTTCAACAGCTTGACCGGGCCTTGATAGGTGCCCTTGTTGAGAGGTGGAGAAGTGAAACGAATACGTTTCACTTCCCGCTCAGAGAGCTGACAATTACCCTAGAAGATGTAGGGTTCATCTTAGGGTTGCCGGTGACGGGGCTGCCGGTAATTGCTCCTCCGTCAGATGCAACGAAGACGAGAACCGCTAGGAACTTCCTCACTTCGATACCCCAGGATCAATTTAGCAGTGGTGGTATCAAGTTGAAGTGGTTGGCAGATACGTACGGGGTATTGCCGGAAAACCATACGGGCGATGAGCTTGTGCTTTACACAAAAGCCTTCCTCTGGTGGGTGATGGGGGCAATTTTATTCCCAACGACGTCGAAGAACACGGCCAGCGTGAAATATTTACCGTTGTTGAGTAACCTGGCCGAGGTTGGAGATTATGCATGGGGTGCAGCGGTTCTTTCGTATCTGTACCGAGCATTGCACAAGGCAACGAGGCCCGACTCCAAAGCCATATGTGCATGTCTCTCGCTATTGCATGTATATCATATAAATCCTGTCTTCGTTATTGTTATTTTTTTTTGGTTTTTGCTTTCATTGAATCGACGATATAACAAACGTAATTTGTCCATGTTCTCAGGTGTGGTCTTATGAACACCTTGCTCCCGGTTCACCGACGCGTAGGGATGGAACCGATAGAGTGTGGCCTCGGTTGCGTGCTTGGGAGTACAGTCGGAAGAATAGCCACTACCGCAGGAGAGTCGATCCCCATCACAACATCACGTTCTATCGAGGGGAGTTCGACCGCCTATCTCCGGGCCAATTGCATTGGGCCCCGTACACACTTTTGGCGCGACGGGTAGAAGAGTCGTTCGTCTTCACGCTCTCCGGGTTGCAGCGCACACCCCTTATCCACTTCGAGGTCGCAGAGTGGCAGCTGCCAGACCGAGCATTGCGCCATTTTGAGTTGGAGCAGAGTTTGCCCGCCGGTGCCCCAGATATGAGGGTTAACAGGGACCCACCGGATGTCGGCAGGTTTGGCAAGGCCAATGCTTTAGAATTGTGCGCGGCCGAACTAGAGCTCTGGACTTCTTGGCAGGACACACTAGCGGCCATCGTCTCGGAGCCGGACCCCGTTATCAGCATCGCGCAGTACGATGAGTGGTACTCTCGCATCACGCGGAGGAGAGTAGCCCCAGTCAACTTTGAACGCGGGGCGAGGTATGCGCCTAGGGGTCAGATCGACGAGCGTATGGCATACAATCTCGTAAGTTGCCCAACTTGTCTTGAATATAAATGTCTGATTAAAGTTACTTATTTGTTATCTCTTTGGATGTAGGTTAATGCCTCGCTTGCATTCTTCCGGAAGTTGAGTGAGCGGAAGGATCTGATGAGCGCAATGGGCGAGGATCTTCGCCAACAGGCTGCTGCACTGGCTATAGGCTGCGGGAATTTTGTGCGGCAAGCATCGGGACAGTCTTCGATCGACAGCCCGGGAATGGGTTATACGGGCGCCAGCCCGTATAACCTTGATCCCTCCGGGCAAACTTCAGGGGTGAGCCAGGGAGTTGGTGGTCCCTCTGTACCGGGGATGGGACATGCTCAAGCGTCGTGGGCCGATTACAGCGGCCCGACCTTCAGTTTGTTCCCGGAACCCCAACCCCTCTCTCAGAGCCAAGTCACGCAAGAATGGCCTTACAGTTTCAACGAGGCACTGCCCATTGTCCCGTGGGCGGGACCACTTGGCGGCCCCGAAGGGCAATATCAGCCGGCGGAAGAAATGGCCGGCGAGCAATATCAACCGGCCGGGTCCCTCGAAGGCGATTACCAGCCGGCCGGGTCCCCCGAAGGCGATTACCAGCCGACCTGGCCCCCCCAAGGTGATTATCAGCCGGCCGATCCATTGGTTGGAGGCCAATTTCTTCCGTTGCTCTTGCCCCCCGGCGGAGGGCAAGAGCAACAGGTCGACCCCCGAGGGCAATATCCGAAAGGGCATCCAGCTAGGCCCCTGAAGCCGCATAAACACCACCTAATCCATCACCGTTATTTTAGCGCCCCCCCCCCCAGACGGAGCGTCGTATGATGTGGCTAACCCGCAGGGCTTGGATTACAGTGTCACGTGGAAAGAACTGTCCACGCTGGCGCCGGGGATGTGGTTAGACAACTTTTTCATCTCGCACTACGTGCAAATACTACGGCAAAGGAGTCGGAAACAGCCTGAGTACGGTCCGCGAGTTTTTATCCTCGATGCTTACTTTCACCATTTGCTGAAACAAGAGTTTAACGAGTGGGACAAGGCGAGGAAGCAGGCGAGAAAGGCGAAGGACGAGATGAAGTGGAGACCGTCCGCTAACCTACTCGCATATCTTGGTCGGCCGAGTCCAGAGCGCGCAAGTGTGGCGGAAGTGTTTCTACTCCCAACTATAATTAATGCCCACTGGTTCTTGATTTGCTATGAACCGGTAACGAATACCGTATCAGTCCTCGACAGTCTCTACAATGATACGGACGTGATTAGTGTGATTCAAATGTACGTAGGCTTAGGGATGTTGAATCCAATGGTAAGAGACTGTTTACTTCTTATCGTAACTTGCATAATGTAGATTTGATTAAGCGTATTATGTTTGCTATGTTTAATGCTTTTCCTGCTACTCGCAGAATCTATTTGCTGCCATGGTCAATAGAGAGCGTTCTCGAGAGAATCGAGGGAGGGCAGCGGGCAATAGGGAGGTTGTTTTTCGATTGAAGAGGACTAGGCCCAAGCAACTTAATACCTCGGACTGCGGCGTCTACCTCTGCATGTACATGGATTACATCTGTCGGTCGGAGAGCCTCAAGAAGACCGTCTGGACCCAAGACTGCATAGACTGCTTTAGGTATAAGATGGCTTGGCAAATTATCAGTGGCCGGCCTAGACCTATTAGATATATTGTAAATCCGTGTAATTGAACATGTTTGCGTATAATAACACATGAAGATTCACTTTTTTATCGCCGGAGTAACTTCTTGAATCTTATCGTTTGAATGCGATTGACGATTTCAACTGTGTTGACTGAGTGTGATCGTTGTTGTCAGCGATTGATTTGATTCACTGATATCGTTGTGTCGTTCAGCTGAGTGTTTTATTTGTTCTGTGTGATTTGACAATACCCGAGGAAACAAGTGTTATAACCAAGGCCAAACATGCTATATAGAATAGCGGACGTGGATAGGGCCGAAAAAAAACTAAGTGTTGGGAGGCTACTTTCTGCTTGGCCGTCCGCTATATAGTATAGCGGACGTGAATAGGGAAGGAAAAAAAACTAAGTGTTGGGGAGGTTACTCTCTGCTTGGCCGTCCGCTATATAGTATAGCGGACGTGAATAGGGAAGGAAAAAAAAACCAAGTGTTGGGGAAGCTACTTTCTGCCTGGCCGTCCGCTATATAGTATAGCGGACGTGAATAGGGAAGGAAAAAAAAACTAAGTGTGGGGGAGGTTACTTTCTGCCTGGCCGTCCGCTATATAGTATAGCGGACGTGAATAGGGAAGGAAAAAAAACTAAGTGTTGGGAGGCTACTTTTTGCTTGGCCGTCCGCTATATAGTATAGCGGACGTGAATACGGAAGGAAAAAAAAACTAAGTGTGGGGGATGTTACTTTCTGCTTGGCTGTCCGCTATATAGTATAGCGGACGTAGAGATGTAATTTTTTTGGTTACCTTTTTTTTTGCTCATTGCACCTTATGCACGCTATATATAAGCCCATTTCTATGAATTTCGGCGAAACACGAGACAATTTATTTTTTTGGTTTGCCGATGAAAGGCCTATTCGCGCACACTTTAGCGCCAAAAATACATAGCTTGTGAAAAATGTTGTAATTTTTTATGTCACTTTTTTTTCCTCATTGCACCTTATGCATGCTAGTTAGGCATGCTAGTTACCCCATTATAGTATGACGGATGTAGTTAGAAACATATATTCCCAACATTTTACATGCTTCAAAAGACGGGATACGCCAATTAGAATGACATGTGGATGAGTGCCGGTTGGAATGAAATCCTAGCATGCAGTAGGAAGAGATATATACATCACTCTTCATTTGACATATACTCATCAGATAAGTACTGATCATTCGTTAAAATATTGTTTCTCTCGTTTGATTTGAGCTGCCTCCCACTAACCTCGGCCATTTCTTCCGCGAGTTGAAGCATATAAAATCGTTTTCTACGCAGCAACATCCGGTTATTCTCCATACGAATTTGGCGCACAGCTTTCTTACACTGCTTAACATTACGCCGCGACATACTAAGTGAACGACGTTGCGGCACAGGTGCTCTCAGCGTGGTGAGATCTTGGTGTAGCGCTTCTGATTCCTTAACTCGATATGCCCATTCTCTCCGTAAACCGCAATAATACTCTCTGGGATCCGTGTACTTCACTTCTTTGTAGTCGTCGTTCCTTTCACACAACAACCACACAGTCTCGCGTCCCCGCAGATTAGAACTCTCAGGAACTCCTGCCATTTAACTTTGTTTTGGTTCTAAAGGCGATGAGCATGGCTAACATATATAAATAAGCCCACACACATACACAATATATTGGAGCTATATGATTAACGATAGTCTGTCCATCTCTGGTGACAAGACAAGTATCTGGATATTGAAGCTGACAATAGTTGGAGACAATAGCATGCCCGTGTCATAAAGTTGACAAGTCTTTGGTGACAAGACAATTCACTTTGGTGACAAGACAAGTGTCTAGTCTATTGCCAACGTTGGGTCACATCCCATAAAGTTGAACCTGTAGCTCTTTCATAAATTGGTGCCGTTTCAAAGTATATATAAGTACATGCATTGCCCGTTGCAAAGGGCACAGAGTGATATACTCCCAATTTCATAACAACTCTAGAAATGTCATATACTCCACGAGATATTTTTGAAGCAATGGGTCGTTACTGGGCGGGCGAAGATGAATTTTACTATTCTTTGCGTCCAAGTTTGCGTTACTCATCAAGCTATGTGAATACATTACGTGCAGAATGGTCTTATCGGATGAATGAACGTGAAGTCCTAGTAGCTGATTCACGGAGCATGAATATACCCATACCTCGACAAAAGGCAATCAACATGCCTCGAATTACGCACATGGAGCTTGAAAGGGCACTGCATCGAATACGTGAGGAAAATAATAGAATGAGAGTTCGTCAAAGTAGGCATAACTTACGTCGTATGGCACGTGATGCACATGAAGATGGCAACAACAATGAAGCACAAGTATACTGGAACATGAGCTTCGAAGAAGGAAATATTTCTGATGCTCCATTTTTCAGATGAAGATGATTGAAGATCGAGTTCTTCTAAGGCTATAAGGCCCCCGCTTAGGCCGGGGTTCGGGAAGGTCGGAACTAAGTGTCTGGTCCGTGCCAACCATTTTCTGGTCCAAGTTGCAGACAACCATTTTTCTCTCCTAGGTCCGCTATACAGTATAGCGGACAGCCCCGCAGAATGACCTAGTTACCCCATCATAGTGGTGCAGCAGATCATTGTGTGCAACTTGGACCAGAAAATGGTTGGCACGAACCAGACACTTAGTTCCGACCTTCCCGAACCCCGGCCTAAGCGGAGGGCTTATGTCCGCTATGTAGTAGAGCTAGACGTTGTAGCGTACTGCAGTTTTAATAAATTGGCGCCCAAAGGCTTGTTTTAGTCGCATTGTAGCATAATGCTGTTTTAATAAATTGGCGCCCCGAAGACTTGTTTTGGCGTCAGAATCAACAAAATCTCAATATCGATAAATAATAAAGAACGTACGATTCACAATCAACGATCTCAATATACCGACGGAATCTCAAACGACACAATTATCCCTTCGATTCACAATCAACAAGAACATAAATTATTTTATTAAATAATAATTTAGGGTTCACATTGGGGGAAAGAATTTTTTTCACAAGTGCTCCTATCAAAGATTACAACTTGAAAATCCCACCACCCAAGGTGTTCAAACACTACAAAGTCCCCGAGTTCGAGGCCATGCTGGCGCACGAACACGTTCCAACCCTCTGCGAATTGCTTTTTTTGGGGTCGGCCGGGCTTCAGCTTGATTTCAACCTGCCATGCCCCCTTGCGGCTATATAATCTTGCACTCTCATGAATTGTTGTAAATTGATTGGTGAAGGATTCCGGTATGCCCTAACAAACACAATACACAAAAAATAGGTTAGTTTTTAACCAAAAGATCAAACCTTTAACACACAAAAATACAGAGAAAGAGGGATGGCATACAAGTTCATTCTCAAACCCCGGCATCATGACTTTGAAAAAGTGTTTGCCTGCCAGGTGCAAGTTGCCAATGAAATCGTAGGTGGTCTCCGATTCAGAAACCATCGAGGTCGGCGTTGAGGGGGGGACGGTTTATCGCTGGAGTTGTGGGTCACCGGAGATGTGGGTCGCCGGAGATGGAGTAGCGGCCTGTGCTAGATGTTCGAGACAGAGAGTGATAGGACTGATAATAGCCGATTGCCCGATATGATTAAAATATATAGCGGACGTAAAAGAAGACGAAAAGTTTGCCTGCTATGACGTCCGCTATATTGTATAGCGGACGTAAAACACAAATGTCGATAACGTCCGCTATACAATATAGCGGACGTAAGAGACCAATAGTCCATGGGCTCCGCTATACAATATAGCGGAGGTCCGCTATACAATATAGCGGACATAGAAGACCAATCGTTAACGATGTCCGCTACATTGTATAGCGGACATAGAAGACCAAAAGTCGCCCGCTACATTGTATAGCCGACGGTTACAAAAAATAATAATAATAGGTGATCAATTGACGGCTGTTCAGATTTGACCAAAAGTCAATGACGTCCGCTACATTGACGGCTGTTTTGATTTGATTCGAGATGGCCTCTCATAGGTCCATTTTTTAAAAATACCGGTGTTCGGTCGAAAAATTATCCCTTCGGAAATTATTACAAATGTCATAAAGTTGTACAAAAAATTAAAGGTCCACTGCAGCTTGTTCGTCTTCATCTTCGGCGTCACCCTCTTCCCCGTCTTGCAAACCCCCTGAACTTATCCCCAGTGCCTTGTAATGGTTCCGCTTGTCGTGGTCGGTCAATTTGTTGCACAATGCACACCTACGCAGCTTTTTAGGTTGAGTTGCCGTTTCAATAGAGCTTTTCATCCGCGTAGATCTCTTGCGGCCTTTCGTTTGCGATATAATTGGATCCAACAAACGGATATCATTGTCGTCTTCCTCCTCCGGCTCGTCATCTTCTGATACCCCCGTCGTAGGCTCGGTGTCAATCGCATTGGTGACTGAAGCTGCTTCCAACTGGTCGACGATGGGCTCTTGCTGCTGAGCTACCTCGAGGAGATGTTTATAACCGACCATTGAAGCAGCAGCCTTTACGGACAAACGGGTGAAACTCGTCACCAGATGATTATACCACAACGTCTCTGATTCTTCAAAGTCAGTATACGGGTGCTCCGGAAAGGCAATGGTACCGTGCAACCTGTTAGCACCTTTCGTCCACCGTGGCAAGACGTATTTATCGGGGATTTTCCTGATATTCTTCTGGGTGAAAAAGCGCAGAATGTGTCTACACAGGATGCCATGGAACTCAAACTTCTTGCAAACACATGTCACCGAGTCCGTCAATGTGTCGTGGCTCACCGTATACATTCTGCGCAGCTTCTCAGGAACGAGGTCATTCACGAGCGAATAAACCTTGTACTCACGCGTAGACTTCTCTGCCACCTTGTTTATAGAGTACCGTCCCGATTTCTGCAGCTCTACTTGGTATAGCAAGAAGATCTCCTTCGTATAGACTTTGGCACCGTTCAGCTCCAGCGGGGTCTCAAGCAACCTTCTCCTCTGTTTGTACGTGGTTGCAAAGTCTGCAGCCCTTTCTTTCACGAACAACGACGCAACCGCTTTCTGTGCGGATGTGACGAAACTCTTCAAATTGGTAGATGTACCCACGTAACTATCGAACGTGGCATTCATAGATTCACTCCTGCCCGTCGTTTTCATGCCCGCAGAAAAATACCTCCTCGTGTAAACGCCAATCCATTGCTCTTTGAGCTCGTACAAGTGCTGGAGCCACTCGTTGTCTTGCAATGAGTAATCCTGAACAAGCTTTTCCCACCTCTCCTCAAATTCCTCAATCGTTAACGACTTGCTAACACACGTGTCAAAATCCTCTTTAAAGTCTGGAAACTTTGCGTACACGTGATGCAAACGTTCGGGGTATTTGTTGCTTATGTGCCAAGTGCACAAGTTGTGTCGAGTATTTGGGAAGACGGTGGCAATAGCCTTCTTCATTGCCAAATCTTGATCGGTGATGATAACGTTGGGTGCTTTGAAGTTCATGGCTTCCAGCCACACACTAAACAACCATTCAAAGGAACTCTCGCTCTCGTCCCTTAACAAGGCGAACCCGAACAGGATGGAGTGATAATGATGATTGACCCCCGTGAAAGGGGCAAACGGCATCGAGTACTTGTTGGTACGGTATGTGGTGTCGAAAGTCACGACATCCCCAAAATGCTTATAAGCAAGCCTGGAACGACCGTCGACCCAAAAAATTGTGCTAACTCGATGCTCGTCGTCAAGTTTATAATCGAAGGTAAACTGCGGGTCCTCCATCTGCATCCGCTTCAATAGGCTCATTGTGGCTTGAGCATCATTGAGGTCATACGCGGCTCGTCTATGGGTTCGGACCGCGTTGCGAACGTCTGTCGTGTTAAAGTTTAAATTTTGCATTCCCCCGGCCTGTTCAGCAAGAACATTAATCATGTCGGTAGGTCCTAGCCGCGCATCGCTCATTGTGTGAATGAGGCTCCTCGCGACCTTTCCCATCTTCTTGTGTTGATGCATCTGACTCACCTTAGAAGGGGTTACTAATGGGTGATTGTGTGCCAGTTCAAGGCTGGTAATAACCCAATGATCTTGCTTGGCTTTATAGCTTACGAACATCTTGACCGGGCAATTCGTTCGCGCAAAGAAGTCCCGTCTTCTGCTGCGCGAAAATCCTATTTCGTCATCACTGTCCTCGTTGCCTACGCGTGTCTCATTTTGCACTGGGTTTCTGCCCCTATGGCACTCGTACATACGAGAGCATATCTTTCTCGTTATGTTGCTCGTTCTTGAAGTCTTTATTCGAATGCCAAATCCAACCCTCAATGAATACGCTCGGAAACATTCTCCAGCTTCCTCCAATGTTTGAAAGGTTCGTCCTAGATACGGATCAGTAGCATCTACGGGGGTGTTGGAGCTCGACACGAAATCAGACATTGTGAAACAGCTCCCTATATGTAGAAATATAGACTACGCTGAACAATCAAATGACATTTTCAACTGAATATATTACCTTAAAATTATCTTGACGAATAGACAAATTTAAGATGACAAATATACCATATACATAATCTGAAAAGTCTCCCATTTTGCTAATTATAGATTTATCGGACATAACAAATGAAAATTACTAAGAGCGTTAGACAAATTCATCATGCCAAAATACAACAAACGTATCTCAAAAAATTTGAATTTAAATAGGATAGATGGGTTGAAGTTAGCGGCCCTCAAAAAAATAAAAATTTAACTACAATAAACTTCTTTAAAGTTAACAAATTCATTTCTAGAACATCATCAGAAATCTATATTTTTTTGCCAAAAAAATAATACTTTATCAGTCAATCCACCCAGAAAATATCTGAGATCAGAAACTTACCTTGCTTGAGTGAAGAAGATTGAAGCAAGTTTTACTCGAAGCTCAGGGGAGCCGAAAATGGAAGCCAGGTGAATCCGAAGAAGAAGAAAATTTTGGGGAAAGACCACGAGAATTTTGCGGAAAGAGCTTGAGAATCAGGAACTTGGGGTTTATAAGCTTGAGAATCAGGAACTTGGGGAAAAACCGCGATAGTGGAAATTATTCCCGACACTCTACCACGTGCGCAAAAATAACCTGACAGCTGTCACGTCCGCTACACTGTATAGCGGATAGTTTATTCGCAGGGCCTATCACCGTCCGCTATACTATATAGCGGACGGCCAAGTAGAAAACAGCCTCCCAACACTTAGTTTTTTTCCTTCCCTATCCACGTCCGCTATACTATATAGCGGACAGCCAAGCAGACTTAGTTTTTTTTTTCCTTCCCTATTCACGTCCGCTATACTATATAGCGGACGGCCAAGCAGAGAGTAGCCTTCCAACACTTAGTTTTTTTCCTTCCCTATCCACGTCCGCTATACTATATAGCGGACGTCCAAGCAGAAAGTAGCCTCCCAACACTTAGTTTTTTTTTCCTTCCCTATCCACGTCCGCTATACTATATAGCGGACGGCCAAGCAGAAAGTAGCCTCCCAACACTTGGTTTTTTTTCCTTCCCTATCCACGTCCGCTATACTATATAGCGGACGGCCAAGCAGAAAGTAGCCTCCCCAACACTTTGTTTTTTTTCCTTCCCTATTCGCGTCCGCTATACTATATAGCGGACGGCCAGGCAGATAGTAACCTGCCCACCACTTAGTTTTTTTCCTTCCCTATTCACGTCCGCTATACTATATAGCGGACAGCCAAATAGAAAGTAGCCTCCCAACACTTAGTTTTTTTTCCTTCCTTATTCACGTCCGCTATACTATATAGCGGACGGCCAAGCAGAAAGTAGCATATCAACACCTCGGTTTTTTTTCCTTCCCTATTCACGTCCGCTGTACTATATAGCGGACGGCCAAGCAGAAAGTAGCCTCCCCAACACTTGGTTTTTTTCCCTTCCCTATCCCCGTCCGCTATACTATATAGCATAGTAGCAGAAAAAGAGCTTCATCCACCTCTCAATCATTCACAATGAGGCCAAAAAAAACCAAGCAAATCATTCCACATCTCCATCATCCCCAATGGGGCCAAATAAAAACCAAGCAACCAACAACTGAAATCAAATCGACAACAGTAATCCACAACAAATCAAATCACACCAATGAATCACGGTTTATTAAAACATATTCTGTTATGATACAATATCAACTGGGGTCCTCATGTTGGGACGCATTCTCGTCATTAGCCGGATTTTCTATAAACCTAACCGCTCTAGGCCGGCCTTTCATAATTTGCCACGCTATTCTATATCTATAGGCTTCAACTTCTGCTTGGCTCCAGACGGCCGCATTGAGGCTCTCAGAACGACAAATGAAATCCATGTACATGCAAAGGAAGACGCCGCAGTCCGAAGTGTTACGTTGCTTGGGCCTCCTCTTCTTCAATCGCATATCGAGTTTTGGCCGCGCCGGTACGGGGATACCACGGACACCATTGACCATTGCAAAAAAAATATTCTGCGAGAAACAGAAAATGGCGTAAGACACGAGTTAAAATTAATGGCAAGATAGAATCAGAGCATTATACAGCGATCGTAATATTACCAATGAGTCCAACTGGGCTCTGTACATCTGCAGCACAGTCCTACTGAAAGTATCGTCGTGGAGACTGTCGATCACCGATACGACTTTATCTTTTGGTTCGTAGCTAACCAAGTACCAGTGGCTTTCCCCTAGAAATGGGATTAGAAACACATCGGCAACAAGAGCGCTCACCGGACTATCCATATAAAGATAAGCTCGTAGGGTAGCGGACGGGCTCCACGGGGCCAACTCTTGCTTCTCCCTATGTTCGACCCACTCTTGCCATTCAGACACTAGGATGCTGTGAAAAAAGGCATCC